>PUQB01000431.1:7500-215956 GCA_003024785.1 Selaginella tamariscina
CGGATTATATATAGCATCTTATTAGACGGGTAAGCTGCGTATACATACACATGCACATGTATATGTATATAGCCTGATATATTTTCCTGTATAGGTATGCAATAAAAGGAGATGTATCAGGAGCAGAAAGTATCATGGAGGAAATGGAGAGAGAAGGTTTTGAGGCAAATACAATTTGTTATACCTCATTCATCAAAGCTTGTTGCAAGTCCGGAGACATGCAGGTAAACATCTCTCTCTCTCTCTCTCTCTCTCTCTCCACACACACACGCACACGCCCACGCCCACGCACGCACGCAGAGAGCGGAGGAGGCATTTAAGAGAATGCGGGAGAAAGGAGTAAGACCGAATGCAGTAACATACACAGTATTGATACACGGGTGGACACGGGCAGGGCTCCGGAGAAAGCCATGGAGTGCTACGAAGATATGAAAGTAAATGGTTTACAAGGGGACAGGGCGTTGTTTAACTGCTTAATCTCCGGAGTTTTAGCACAGGTTTCTGTGTTAAACAACGTTGTTTTATTTGAGAAGCTTCGATGTATAGCTAGTGAGATTTCGACTTTGAGGATACCTTTGGATAGAGGCGTTGCTGCAAGGCTGTTTGATTTTCTACACAGGGAGCAACGTGTATGAAAACATTATGGATATACAACATACTTTATTTTATAATTAATATACATAAAAAATTTAGTTAATCTTAAGTTTATTAAGTCACTGACCTTGAGTTTGACTGATGTGTTGGCGTGCGTGGCTCTTTCTTGCCCTTTCAAGAAAAAAATGGTAAAGAGATTAGATTGGAAACGCTTGTTTGTTGTAGTCTTATGGGAAGGAGGCTCAAGCTACGATGCGTGGCTAAACATTGCGTCGACCAGGGTATCTATGTGTATATGTGTACGCGTGTGTTGTGTTGTGTGTGTGTGTATAGTGTTTAATTTCGTTTTTTTTTTCCTGCAGGTTGTTCAGATACTTATTGTTCTACCATATTCATGGTCACAAGCAGGACTACCTTCCACAATTGTGTACCATTTGGCGTTCCTCTTCATGGGATATTGGACTGGTTTAATTATTCACATTTTATATATGAAGTATAGAGAAGCACATTTGCACTCTGATAATCGCAATATCCAGGTACTACTCTCTTGTTTAGTATTTAAGTACATTATTGATCTTGTTTTGAAGCTTCATGAGGTGCTTGGTGCCTTGATGGGCAAATGGTGGAGAAGAGCATCACTGGTATTCAATGTCTTGAATCTCTTCTTTGTTTGCACGTTTGAAGTTTTCGCCTCTAGCAAGTGAGTGTGTGCGTGCGTGAGACACACACACACACACACACAGGCCTAATAATTTGACTGCAGTGTAGCATATCTTATTAATGAGAATCTACCGAAGAGAACATGGACCTTGATAATAGGAGCACTCTCTTTTCTAACTATAACTATATATAGAGCATGGTCATTTATCGGAGTTATTTCAACTGTATACATTTCATGTTACCTAGCTATTGCTGCAGGAGTTCATAAACAAGTAAGTCTTTATGTAATTTAATTACTTATGGTTTTTAGTTTATGTTAAATGAAGGTTTTACATGTGAGAAGGCCTCTTGCTCCTCCAAGCTCTCGAGAGTACTTCACAGCTCTTTACTCTTTCATAGGACTGGGGACTGAGTTAATACCAGTGTAAGTTTATATGTTATTTATATTTAACACTGTTTAATAAGTCTATTTAATACTAAATAACTGTATGTTATACTAAATACTCATATTTATAGGGAAATTATGGATGCTATGTGGAAACCGAAGAGGTTTAAAACTCCTTGGTTGTACGTGGTTTTAGTAAGCTTACCAAGTGTCACTATGGTGTTTTGGAGGTTTGGAGATGAAACACTCACTCATATATATGCATTAAGTTTACTACCAAGTTCAAAGTTTAGAGACGCTGCAGCAATTCTTTTACTTTTACACCAGGTAATTAATATAATTTAATGTAATTAACTACATTATTTAAGGCTTTATTTCTTTTGTAGTACATAGTTACTGGGATATTGGCCCTCCCAGTGTACCTTATATGCGAGAAGTTATGTGGGGTGCATTCTGCGAGTTTCATCAAGAGAACACTAGTGAGGGTACCAGTTTTTATATTAATTTGGCTAACTGCTTTAGCGTTCCCATTTGTTCCATTTTCTACTCCCATAGCGATATTTGGAGTTTGGTCGTATTATATACTTCCTTGCTCTGCATATATTGGTGTATTTTGGAAACAAGGTCAATCGACTTCAAACCATGTAAGTGTGTGTGTGTGTGTGTGTGTGTACGCATGTGTATGTGTATGTAACTTATGGTTAACAGGAGGATAAGCCTTTCTCTAGATTAAACTGGGAAGTGGTGTTTAGTGTTAACCTTGGAATTATACTGTGGATGCTTATTATGAATGTAGTGGGACTGTGGACAAACTTCATGAGCTTTATGAAGGGACTAGAACATGGGAATATCTTTACAAGGTGTTATCTATGCTAAGACATTCTATGTAAGTTATTTTGATATGTAAATGTTCATATTATTATGTATTATTTCTGAATACACACACACACACATTGTATACATAAATATTACTATTATCACTCGTGTTGCAAAATGTGATAATACTTTATATAACATTAATAATAGGACGTTTCATTATTATTATTAAGGGTAAAATTTACTATTTTAAATTATAAGGTTTCTTATATATATATATATATATACAATGATTATAAATATATAATATATTAACAATAATCCCACCAAGACTTTAAATTTAGATAACAAAATTATAAGCGAGCCTTCTAGCAAGTAATCTAGAAGAGATTATGCAGGTGGAAAGCCAGCTACTGGTGTTGTTACCTGTGATGAGTCCAGGCCTGTGTTCTTCAGGTAGCTTACAGCAGGCGTGAGCGCTTTCTCAGCTCCACAAATGGTGTGTGGGTATCTTTACGTTAGCCCCATACCAGCTTGAGTTCTGTGTAGATACCTGAGAATTAATTTCACGTATGAACAGTTCTGTAACGAAGAAAAGAATCACCTGATCCATCACAGTAGGCAAGCCATCATCTGGTGATCTCGTACTACTATTTGTTTGTGACTCTGTATATTCTGTGTCAGCCTTGACTTCATCCAAATTCCACAATACAAGAGAACCCTTATCAAATTCCATTCCCGAAACCTCAACATGCTTGCAAATGATGTTCACCCATACGTACACACAAGATCCTTGGGTAATATTGTGACATGATGCATTATCATTTTGAACTTTCACAGTTCCAGTGCTAACTATCTCGTTATTCTGAAGAAGACATACTTATCTCCAGTATTAAAAATATTGTCCTACACTAAATAATTGTGTTATTTATGATATATGTTTATGCAATATTTTTAAAAAATCTGAATTGCGGATGCTTAATAATATGCATATGCAATATATATAATTATGTATAGGGATAATATCTCATTCTTGATTAATACAACTGGTGGGCGGGATTAATCTTGCCCACAACTCCCTCCGATAAGGAACGGTCAACGGGATTAATCCTGCCGCCGACTCTTTCCCATTGGAGAGAGTCAGCAGGATTAATCTCATTGCCGACTCCCTCCAATGAGAAAGAGTCGGCATGATTAATCCTGTCCACAACTCTCACCGACGGGGAATAGGTGGCGGGATTAATCCCACCCACAACTTTCTCTAAAGCTATGGTTTTAGAGAAATCTCGAGGGGTGGCAGGATTAATCTTGTCAATGCTTTTCTACGTCCGAAATTGATCGGTAAGGATAAATCCTGCCCACAATCTTTAAATAGGAAGTGGTGGCGAGATTAATCCCGCCACCCCTTCTCTGCCTTCTAAAATTTGGCGGGATTAATCCCACCGACAACTCTTTCTAATAAATTCTAGTAACTCTTCATCAATTAAGAAAGTTATCGACAGGATTAATCCCACCGCTCTTTCTTAAAGGTGGAGAAGCATAGCCCGGATTAATCCTGCTATGGCTTTCAAGAGCTAGTGGCAAGATTAATCCCGCCACCTTTCTAAGAAGCGAAAAAGAGATGACCGGATTAATCCTACCGCCCCAGCTAATTAAGAATATTAAGTAAAAAGGATGTTTAAACGGGATAAATCCCTAACAGAATATAATGTAATTCTAATGCATTCTTAAACCCCTAAATTCTAATTTTAAGAGAGAATGTAAGAGAGTGAATCTTTATAAATATTTCTAAATTTGTTTATAATACTTACTTGTAAACAACACTGAAGGCACTGTGTTTTCCTATAAACAATAACACCCAATTTAATGTCACTCTTGAGCTGATCACTAAGAAGATCTAAAGAGTGAAATTACAGAAATGAAAAAACCCTTGCCAGAAAAAGAACCAAATCTGAATTTGAGTGAGAAATTAAATGCACTTTCAAATTTACTTGTCAGACCGACAATACTTATGTTAGAAATTCAAAAAATTTTGAAAATAAATTAAAATAAAATTTAAAATGAGTTGACACAAATAATCGACACTCTGACATATATGCTCTCCAATTCCAATAATTATAAAATTGCATTTAATGTGATTCAAGTGATTCAAGCTGTTTAATATTAAAATTTTAATAATTATTCAACATTCTTAATATTCCAGTATATATTATTAAGTTTATATTATATATATATATATATAATTATATAATAATATATTATATATTATATATTTACATAACAATAAATAATATATATTATTATTATCATTTTATTTTCTTAATTACTCGAGTAATTAATTTACATTTCCTTATATTAATGGAATATTCTTTATTATTTTCAATATTCGAATAATATTCCAATATTAAACCTGATTATCATAATTAAATTAGTCTCTATTCTTAATTATTTCAGTAATTTGTATACATTAATGGGATTTTTTCAATTAATTTCTTATTATTTCAAGAATATTCCTATGTTAAACCTTATTATCAATATTAAATTAATATATATTATTAAAACTATATATGACTATATATTAGATAAAATGATATATTAGTATGTTAATTTAAAATTTTTCATATTGTGTTTATTAATTATTTTTCTTAATTATTCGATGTTTCTTTTGCACACATATATAAACACAATTATAAATTTATATATACACATACACATGCATTAAAAGCACTTACAAAACACATATACACACACATGCACGAGCCTGTCACAACCCGATACAGGATACAGGATGCAGGATACAGGTTTCCGGATACAGGATACAGGATGCAGGATTTCGGATACAGGATACGGTTACAGGATATGCCTGCAGGATATTCCTACAGGATATACCTATAGGATATTCCTATAGGATATGCCTATAGGATATGCTACAGGATATGCCTAGAGGATAAGGGACACTATTCTTAGCTCATGACTAGATTAGACTCATGACTAGATTAGCTTGGAGTTGTGAGCATAAAAGCTCCGACCTAATTGTTGTACAATCAGTTACTATCAACACCAGTCATTCTACGATTATTCTTGTTCCTTGTCTTGTCTTGTTTTGTCTTACTCTTGCCTCCTGCTCCTGTCTTGCTCTTGGATCCTGTCTGTTCCTATCTTGTTCCTGGATCCTATCCTGATCCTGTCCTGCTCCTGGATCCGTCCTGTTCCTGATCCGTCCTGTTCCTATTCTCTTTCCTGTTCCTGTTCCTGTCCTGCTCTCGGTCCTGTTCCTGAGTCAAGCCTTCCTGTTCCGGAATCCTACTCGTTTCCTGGTTCCTGGATCGTGGCTTGACAGTTTGATAGTAACTGCTTTCATAGCTCTTCGTTTCCAGCTACTTTTTTTCCTTGATTCTTTTCCTTCGTTTTTCTCCTTTCTTTCTTTCATAGATCATGGCTGATTTTGAGCACTTTCAACGCGAGCACCAAATGTTGCTTCATGAGCTGGCCACTTTGCGCCAAGTGGTCACCGATCTGCAAGGCTCCACCCATGCGGCACATGCAGCTGCTGATGCATCCTCCAAGGCTGCTGCGCA
Organism: Selaginella tamariscina; assembly: GCA_003024785.1. Taxonomy (NCBI): domain Eukaryota; kingdom Viridiplantae; phylum Streptophyta; class Lycopodiopsida; order Selaginellales; family Selaginellaceae; genus Selaginella; species Selaginella tamariscina. The sequence goes on from PUQB01000431.1 coordinate 13,534, forward strand.
GGCTCTCTCTCAGGCATCGGTGGTTCCTTCTTCATCGAACTTTTCTCCGGAGCCGAAGATCAGCATGCCAGAGAAGTTCAGTGGCAACCGTGCCGATTTCCAAGGTTTCCTGAATCAGATCCGGCTCTTGATCCGCATGCAACCACGCCGCTACTCGACGGATGCACAAAAGGTTGGCCTTTTGGCATCCTTACTAAGTGGATCTCCACGAGCTTGGGTTGCTCCCTTGCTGGAGCGTGACGACCCATTGATGGAAGACTTTGAAGGTTTCGTGGCTGCCTTTGAAGCCTGTTTTGGAGATCCTGATAAGTACCGTTCTGCATGCACAAGTTACGGAAGGCTCACACAAGGATCCAGACCAGCTTCGTTTATGCATCCGAATTCCAGCAATTGTGCACGAACATTCCATGGGACGAGACTGCATTGATCGAACACTTCCGTTTTGGGCTGAGGGATGATGTGAAGGACCTTCTCCTTACGTTACCGGATGCTCAAACGTTAGCGGAGATCATGCAACAGGCCGTTCGCTGCGACAACCGTTTGTTCGAGCGCCGTCAGGAAAAATTCCGTCAGCAGTTCCTGCCAACGAATCCTGTAGCCGTAGCACATGTTCCTACGACACCTTCTGGAGCAGTTCCTATGGAGGTTAACAAATCCAAGCGTGGCCCACTTTCAACTGCTGAGAAGCAACGTCGTCGGGGTGAGAACCTATGCTTGTATTGTGGTGCAGCAGGACACAAGGTGGCGGAATGTCCTAATAAAGCCAGAAGTTCAAGACGCGTGAAGCCGAAGCTGAAGTTCAGTCGGAAAACTTCAATGTCCACTTCGTCTAGGAGCCGCGAAGTTGGACGTAGGTGCAGGCTCCATTGGTGCTGCTCATACCATTCCATCACTCAAGTTTCCTGTACACATTCGCCTCAATAATCGAGAGCTCAAGGAGTTTGCCCTGTTAGACACTGGTGCAAATGCATGTTTCATGGATGACACTTTTGCAGCTCAGCATGGCATTCCGGTGGTGAAGTTGAAGCGTGCATTCCTGTAGAGGTGGCCGATGGTCGTTTGATTGCTTCTGGCGCAGTTACCCACGCTACCACACCTCTCTCTTGCAGTCATGGCGCATTCAACTGTTCAATTTCCTTCAACTTGATCAAGACTCGGTCGACTCCCATCATTTTTGGCATGCCATGGTTCGTTGTTGCAAATCCGCAGATCGACTGGAGGTCTAGGACGCTCACGTTTTCCTCTCCAGCAGCCAGGATCAATCCTGTACCTTCCTGCGTGCAGGATACATCCTTGGTGTCTGAGGCAGTACAAGCTACAGGATTGACCGTGCCTGTTCCTGTACCAGTGTTGAAGACTCTTCCTCGACAGGATTCACCTCATGTCAGTTCCTCAGCACATCCGCAGGTTCTCTCCACTCCTGTAAGTTTGCGGATTCCTGTACAGGGTTCTTCCAATCCTGTATCAGTGTCGAAGGTTCCTCCTCAACAGGATCCACCTCCTGTTGGTTCGTCAGCACACTCACAGGCTCCCTCACTCCTGTGCAACCACGGACTTCTGTACAGGATTCTTCCAATCCTGTACACTCGTCAACATCCACACAGGTTTCTCCCAATCCTGCCTCCTTTTGTTACTCTTCCTCTGTTCCACCCCCCAAGATCCTTCCTCTTTTTCAGTCACAGCTCCCTCCTGCTCCTCTCCGAGTTCTTACCACTACCATGCATGAACTTACCACTGATCCTGCTCCTTTCCACCTTTTTGCCTTTCAAGTAACTCCTACGTCCTCTTCTACCTTTCCTGTGTCTGACTCTCCTGTTTTTCAATCTCCTTCGCCTACTCCTTCTCCTTCTCCTCCTTCTTCCTACCATCCAAGTACCACGACTTTAAGGACGTTTTGACAAGCACAAGGCTACAGTTCTTCCTGTTCACAGGTCCTACGACTGTCCTATTGATCTTGCAGAAGGAAAGACCCACCGTTCGGACCGATTTACGCATTGTCACCCACAGAGTTGGAGGTTCTTCGCCAGTACATCGAGGACAACTTGGCATCCGGCTTCATTCGTCACTCAAAGTCCCCTGCAGGAGCGCCAATCTTCTTTGTCAAGAAGAAGGATGGGAGCTTACGTTTGGTTGTGGACTACAGGGGTTTGAATCAAGCTACCATTCGGAATCGGTACCCGTTGCCATTGATCCCGGAACTTCTCGATCGGCTGCGAGGAGCAAAGGTGTTCACGAAGATCGACTTACGAGGGGCCTACAACCTTGTACGGATTCGTCCGGCGATGAGTGGAAGACTGCCTTTCGTACAAGGTATGGACACTTCGAGTACACGGTGATGCCTTTCGGCCTTACCAATGCCCCAGTGTGTTCCAACACATGGTGAACGACATCTTTCGTGACTTCTTGGACCAGTTTGTGGTGATCTACCTCGACGACATTTTGATTTTCTCCAAGGACCAGGCGGCACATGACAAGCATGTACGTTGGTTCTACAGCGGCTTCGTGAGCATGGCTTGTATGCGAAGTTGGAGAAGTGTTTTTTCGATAGGGATTCTGTGGAGTTCTTGGGCTACATCGTCTCTCCTGCTGGCGTTTCCATGGACATGCACAAGGTGAAGACCATCGTGGAGTGGGAGAGGCCCAAGTCTGTACGAGATGTACAATGTTTCCTTGGCTTTGCAAACTTCTACAGGCGATTCATACAGGACTTCTCCAAGCGTGTACTTCCACTCACGGAACTCACCAAGCGCACAGAGGTTTTCTCTTGGTCCGACAAGGCGGAACATGCATTCACAACACTCAAGGACACCTTCACGACAGCTCCGATTTTAGCACATCCTGATCCTTCTCGTCCTTTCTTCGTTGAAGCAGATGCCTCGGATTTTGCAGTAGGATCCGTCCTATCGCAAGTTGGAGAGGACAAGTTGCTTCATCCTGTAGCTTTTCACTCTCGTAAGTTCCTGTCGGCGGAGATCAATTACGAGATTCATGACAAGGAACTCAAGGCCATTGTGGATTCGTTTGAGGAGTGGCGGCATTTCCTGGAAGGTGCTGCACATCCTGTACAAGTTCTTACGGATCACAAGAACCTGGAGTACTTTCAAACGGCTCGAGTTCTCAGTCGGCGACAGGCTAGGTGGGCGGAGTTCCTATCACGTTTTGACTTCGTCATCGTCTACAGGCCCGGTTTTCGGAATGGCAAGGCGGACGCATTGTCTAGGCGCTCTTACCTTGCACCAAGCCCGGGCGATCCTGCATTTGACTGTCAAAGGCAAGTGTTGTTGGGTCCTGATCGATTCCGGCTTGCGGCACTGCAGGTTCATCAGGCTCCAGCAATTCAACACTCCTACAGGACGTCCGTTCGCAGTTGGCTACAGACGACTTGGCAAAGAATGTGTTCTCACACATTCATCCTGACGTTGCAAGTTCCTCTTCCTCCAGTTCCCGTCCAGACTACAACCTGTTCACCATACAGGATGGACTCCTGTACCGGGAAGGTCTCCTGTACGTTCCTGTTGGTGTTTGCAGGACTCGTGTGGTACAGGATTGTCATGATACCCCGGCTACAGGACATTTTGGTGTGGCCAAGACAGTTGAGTTGGTGACTCGCAACTATTGGTGGCCTGGGTTGCGAGGTTTTGTGGAAAGGTTTGTACGGAGTTGTGACACCTGCAACAGGTCGAAGATGCCTCATCATGCACCTTCTGGTCTTCTTCGTCCTCTTCCTGTTCCTTCTGCTCCTTGGAGATCCATTTCTATGGATTTCCTCACAGATCTTCCTCCTTCTCGTGGATTCGATGCAGTTCTTGTGGTGGTTGACCGTTTCACCAAGCAGGCTCATTTCCTACCCTGCAACAAGACAGCTACAGGTCAGACAACTGCCGAGTTGGTGATCCGTGAGGTGTTCCGACATCATGGTCTTCCTGAGAGCATTGTTTCCGATCGAGGTCCACAATTCATGTCCAAGTTTTGGCGAGAGCTTCTTCGGAGTCTACAGGTTAAAGCGGATCTTTCTTCAGGATATCACCGCAAACTGATGGCAGTCAGAACGCACAATTCAGACCTTGGAGCAATATCTTCGTTGCTTCATCAGTTACCAACAGGATAATTGGTTGGACCTTCTTCCTATGGCGGAGTTTGCCTACAACAACTCCATTCACGCATCTACAGGCCAGACACCTTTCTTTGCTCTTACAGGCCACCATCCACGTTTTGACTTTGCTCTCCTGCTTCTCCTTCTTCCGCTCCTGCAGTACAGGATCGTCTCCAGCATCTTCGTCAGGTACAGGATGATCTCCAGGTTCATCTTCAGCAGGCACAGGAACGGTACAAGCATCATGCTGATGCTCACCGTCAGCCGGCACCTGCATACAAGATTGGTGATCTCGTGTGGCTTCTTCGTCGACACATTCGCACCAACAGGCCTTCTTCTAAGTTGGATTTTCAACGATTGGGCCCTTACAGGATCGTGGCGGAGGTAAATCCTGTAGCTTTCCGACTCGAGTTACCATCCACGGTGAAACTTCATCCTGTGTTTCACACCTCCTTGTTGGAGCCGTATCATCCTTCTTCTCTTCCTGGTCGTGCTTCTTCTCCTCCCCCTCCTGTGGTCATTGCTGGTGAACCTGAGTACGAAGTTGCAGCCATCCTTGATTCTCGTCTTCATCGCCGCCAACTTCAATACTTGGTGGATTGGAAAGGTTATTTGCCTACCGATCGCACTTGGGAACCTGCATCCAACTTACTCCATGCTTCTTCCAAAGTTGCTGCCTTCCATCGGCATTATCCTGCTAAACCAGGTCCTAAGACTCGTGGAACTCGTCCTTAGGGAGGAGGTGCTGTCACAACCCGATACAGATACAGGATGCAGGATACAGGTTTCCGGATACAGGATACAGGATGCAGGATTTCGGATACAGGATACGGGTTACAGGATATGCCTGCAGGATATTCCTACAGGATATACCTATAGGATATTCCTATAGGATATGCCTATAGGATATGCTACAGGATATGCCTAGAGGATAAGGGACACTATTCTTAGCTCATGACTAGATTAGACTCATGACTAGATTAGCTTGGAGTTGTGAGCATAAAAGCTCCGACCTAATTGTTGTACAATCAGTTACTATCAACACCAGTCATTCTACGATTATTCTTGTTCCTTGTCTTGTCTTGTTCTTGTCTTACTCTTTGCCTCCTGTCCTCTTGCTCTTGGATCCTGTCTAGTTCCTATCTTGTTCCTGGATCCTATCCTGATCCTGTCTGCTCCTGGATCCTCCTGTTCCTGATCCGTCCTGTTCCTATTCCTGTTCCTGGTTCCTGTCCTTGCTTCTCGGCCTGTTCCTGAGTCAAGCCTTCCTGTTCCCGGAATCCTACTCGTTTCTGGTTCCTGGATCGTGGCTTGACACCTTGAGGTTGTCTTATGGGCTCAACGCTAAGGGGTTGGATACTTTAACAAGCAAGTATGTTTGTGCTCACATTAAGGTGCTAAACCCTAGACATCACTTAAGGAAGGTTAAGTCTAATAACTAGATGTGTTATTGACACACTCGGCTAAGGGAGGTCTTCTCCTTGGATCTAAAGGTTGAACAACCTAAGTTCGTTAGCAAGAGCCATACTTAGGGTTAATCAAACCTAATTTGGGAGTTTGCTTAGTAGAACACTTGTGCTCGCTTATGACGCACCCTCATGTCCTCACTATGTATTAGCCCATGACTTAACCACTCAAACACTTAAGGGTTAGTCGTGGATCAGGGTACTCCTTGTCGCTCTAAAGGGGTTTTAGTCTTGGATGAGGGTGATTCCCAAGGGATAAGTGACGATGTTTTAACTTTATCACAAGGGTATGTGTAAGACACATCTCCTTGGTGGAGTTAAGTTATGATCCCGTTTGGGTCTTCTAGGGCAGGATCTTAAAGTTTACTTGGGTTATCCTTTAAAGTTCGAAGGATAGTCATTCTAAGTGGACTTAGCGTAGGACCCTAAGTCTTATATTTAATTAGACTTTTGAGTTAGACTTTCAAGATTTTCTTAGAAGACTTAGCGTTGCTCATATAAGGTGTTAACACTAGATGATCACATGGCAGCCACGTGTTGGCCCTTTGGGTTAAATTCTAACAATTGGTATCGAAGGCTATTCTCTATAGCCAATAGGATTGTTTAAAGTGTAGTGTGTTTCAAGGTTTAATTAGTTTTAAGTTCTTGAAGTACTTTACCACTTTTGGCTAACATGTCTGAATTATGTGCAAAGAGTTGGTCCTAAGATCTATAACTCATAAAACACATGCTTGGTAAGTGGGTGTGAGTTATGAACTTTAATGTTGAAGGTAGCACTTGGGAGCAACTTTTAAGTTACATGCTAGGTTACTTCATTTTATAGTTGTCCAAGTTACTTTACCTTATATTGGTGCTAGTTAATTTATCAAACACTTCCACAAGACGCGGTGACTTAGTCTGTTCTGGCTTACAAACTAAGTCTTGTGAAGTGGATCATGTGATATGCTAAGTATACACATTATTGAAAATTTTTTTTTTTTCTTAAAGGTGTTGAAATTAAGATAACACATGATATGAGAACAGACAGTGTCCATTGAGTTTTGGCTTAGATCAAGATTCAATGCCGATTTTGGCAATAGTGTTTAAACAGGGAAACACTTGTGTTCAAATGTGCATCTTTGATTTTGAAAAAAAAAAAAAAAAAAGAAGCATATTCAAAGATAAGAATGAACACTACATTCTAACAGGAAGTGCCAAATGAGTTATTCACATGTTTTCGAGAGTGTAGCTTATGAAGCAAGATATGGTGTTGGACTTATGGTACGACGAAAATTCAAATATTAATATATGATCAATATGTTAAGTAATTAGTTCGAAAATGCAATATAGTCAAATTACTATCTAATGTTCACAATATTTCAAAGACACTATTTACAAATGACATTAGGTTGAATTCAAGGCCCTTGATTTGAACAAAGTATAACATGAAACTTTAATTAATTGTAAGCTCGCACTTTATGTTCAAGTTAGCCAACTCAGATACAGTTGTAGCTTGTTGATTTTGCATTCATATTGATACAATTTGAGGTAGATGGCGTGATTTATCAAAAATAAAAAGTGTTAAAAACATACATTTACATTTTTGATTTATTGAGTATATAAGCACTTACATAGTGAAGGCGTTTAGTGCACATTTGTGCATTTTATTATTAAATTTTTAAGCTTGAAATTTGTAACATTGTTTATAATGTGAGGATTGATTAGTTTAATAAAGTTAATTTCTAAGTTAACAAGAGCATTAAGTTGAAGTTCTTCATTTTGCTCAAAAACTAGCTAAGAAAGCTTTCTAGTTTTTTGAAGTATGTTGAGAATATTTGTGATGCAGGAACGTTAAAATATATGGAGGTTTGGTGCATGTACCTCTTTAGGGAAGTTGGTATCCAATGAGATTTGGTAGTTAGTGCTGATTTTTGATATCAACTTCATTTTGAAATCGAATATGGTTATTCAAAAAGTCAATTTCTTGACTCTTCATCATGGTCGCAAATGTGGGCACTCAGAGAACATACAAAATATGTATCTTCAATCCTTTGGAATATAAAAAAAATAAAACTTTTTTTAACTAAAGGTTTGATAGCATTTCTTAAATTTGTTATTAGTTCTATATTAATAATTAATGGTGTTCCTTGAGTTTGATTCAATATCAATGAAAGTATGATATCGAGTGGCTAACTAGCTCAAGAAGATGGTGTCCCTTCTTAATAATCATGAATAAAAGTCTCTAGCATATGATTTGATATCTAATTCGAGAATATGAGGTTTCTTATCACTTTATCTATTAAGATATTTATATTTTAATCTTTGAAAGTATTTGTGATAAATTTTTAAGATTGGTTATAAATAACTTAACAAAGTATGGCATAATATCTATTGAATATTGAAATTGAAGTGCTCAATATTAAGACTTAGTTATGATCACATAGGATGACCATAATCATGACTCAAAAGGGAAAATTTGAATGTAACACTTTAATAAGGTAGTACTTTAAGTGTTGTAGTGTTATGACCCATATAACGAATCAAAGAATATTCCCCAGAAAGGTATAAGCTAGAATATTCCTAAGGAGCTATACCTAGATCTAAGAGAGAATTAAGGCACACTATAATATGAGATGCCTTTTTGGAGAGCAGCGTGTGGAGACTAGAGATAGCTCGGGGGAGGTTGGGTGGTTTTGTGAGGGTCTCTAGTTTGTACGTAGTGGTGCCTAACAATTTGGTATCGGAGGCAGGTTCGAGATGAGTGACCGGTGGGAAGGAAAAAACAACACCAATGAGAAGTGGATGAACCAGGAAATCGTGCTCGAACTATACGCTATGGCGAAGGATTCCAAGCAATTTCAAGAGTACGTGACTGGTTCCTTGGAGGTGATTCATGAGCGGTTGGATAATATTGAAGATCAACTTGCTCAAGGAACCATGAGTGGTAAGAGCAGGGTGCTAGATCGTCTTCGCGTTCCACCTTTTACGGTAAAGAATCCGCAGATGAGGTTATGAGCTGGCTTGAGATAGTAGCGAAAATGCTCATTGCACAGGGAGTGACTACCGAGCAGGCTATGATAGCTGTATTAGTAGCCTTGAAGGATAAAGTTGCGAGGTGGTGGACATGCATTCGAAATTAGCGCCAATTAGCTCACCAGGAGATGATTGCGACTTGGGAGGAGTTCTCTGAGTTATTTAAGGAGTATGCTCCTCGGTTCGATGTGTCTCATGCAAGGCGTGAATTGCGACATTTAGAGCAAGGGAAGATGACCTTGGATGATTACATTGAGAAATTGAGTCCATTACTTTGCCGTGTACCTGACGTGTTTGTCAACCAATAGAAGGATTATTTTGTAGATGGGCTGCAAAGTGCTAACTTGCATAGACATCTTAACTCGGTGATTCAGTCCAAAACTTTAGAAGAGTTGTTCGAATATGCTTGCTTGCTAAATGAGGAGGATAAGGTGTTTAAGGAGAATGAGCGTATGGCAAGAAGCGTGGTAAGAGCACCTCTCCAAGTCCTCGTGAGCACCAAGAGTATAGAGGGAATAGCCATCGTGCTAGGCCGAAGTCCAAGCTGGTAGCCTCTAGTTCTTATCGCACCGACAATCGGCCTAAGAAGATTGTCAAGGTGTTTGATAGTGAACGTTGCCACATGTGTGGAGAGGTGGGACACTGGAAGGCCAATTGTCCAAGGAGGAACAAGCCCAAGGGCAAGGGTTTCAATGGTGACAAGGACAAGGAGACACCTAAGAAGCTTCAGGAGATGGAGCATGGAGAGGAACACGAGAGATAGTTCTAAGCCATGAGGTAAATTTTTGTCTATTCTTGCTCGACAGGTAAACTGCATGGCACGGGAGGAGCCACACACATGTGCTATTGTGGTGGAGGGACGACTTGGTGAACGTCCAGTGCGAATCCTCTTGGATAGCGGAAGTAGCGATAACTTTGTATCAGCAAAGTTAGTGCAGGAGTGCAGCTTGCCCATGAAGACTGTGCCTTAATACGAGATTGAGGGCTCAACTACTGTCACACAGAGTTGGAATGCTTGTGTGGAGGAGTTACAATTGACGGTTGGCAAAACTCAGCTGGTGGAGACGTTCTTTCTTGCGGAGCTAGCGCGTGTGGACCTCATCCTTGGGATGAGCTGGCTGGAGCGTGTGGATTCTGAGATCAAGTGGAGCATCAAGCGAGTGAAGCTTGAGTATAGTGGAGTGAAAGACACTTGGTTTGGAACAAGGCTTGAGTCTCCAACAAGTATCTTTCTACTATGTCTTTAAAGAAATATCTTCGTAATAAAGAAGATCAAGTCTTTCTGATGTATATACGTGAGTTAGATTCTTCTAATGTCACCTTGGGCGAAGTTGCTGTGCAAGTTGTCCTTGAGGAATTTGTTGACGTCTTCCCTCCCGAGCTACCTCATGGCTTACCACCTGCAAGAGGTGTGGAGCATGAGATTGTGTTGGAACAGGGTACAAAAGCCATTTACCATAAGCCGTTCCGACTGAGCCATGCTGAGGAGCAAGAGGTTAAGAGACAAGTGATGGAGCTATTGGAATATGGCTTCATACAACCTAGCAAGTCTCCATTTGGTGCACAAGTATTGCTTGTCAGGAAGAAGGATGGCACCATGAGGATGTGCATAGACTACAGAGCTCTCAACAAGCAAACAGTGAAGAACAGGATGCCCATGCCACGTGTGGATACTATCATGGATCATCTCGGTGGAGATAGATTTGCGCAGCGGGTATCATCAGATTGCTGTGAAGGAGGCAGATATCTACAAAACTGCTTTTAACACTAGCTTTGGGCATTTTGAGTTCACTGTTATGCCATTTGGTTTAACAAATGCACCAGCCACATTTACTTGGTTGATGACTGAGGTGTTTGGTGACTACTTGCATGACTTTGTGGAGATCTTCCTCGACGATATTCTTATTTATAGTAAGAATATAAAGGAGCATGTGGAGCATTTGTGGAGAGTTCTTCAATTGCTGAGGGAGAACAAGCTCTATGCAAAGAAGAGCAAATGTGCATTTGCTCAGTGTGAGGTGGAGTATTTGGGTCACATTGTGACGCCAAGTGGAGTGAAGACTGATCCACAGAAGGTGGCAGTGGTGGAGCAATGGCCAATTCCTAGCAATGCACAAGAGTTACGGAGTTTTTTGGGCATGGTTGGTTATTACCGGCGGTATGTCAAGGATTATGCCAAGAAAGCTTCTCCGTTAACTAGGTTGCTAAGGAAGGACGTTCCCTTTGCATGGAGTGCTTTAGAAGAGAGCAGTTTCCAAGCTTTGAAACAAGTTTTTGGTACATGCACTAGTTTTATGTATTGCAAATCCCTCTAAGCCTTATGAGGTATCGTGTGATGCAAGTGGAGTGGCCATTGGAGCTGTACTTATGCAAGAGGGAAGGCCTATTGCTTATAAGAGTCGTACTTTGAATCCTGCAAAGCAACGGTACTCAATGTATGAGCAAGAACTACTGGCTATTGTTAATACATTACGAGTTTGGAGGCACTACCTTTATGGTGCAAGTTTCAAGGTGTTTATAGATCACAAGCCTTTGGTGTATCTGTTCACACAAAAAGAGTTAAACTCTCGACAAGCTCGCTGGATGGTTAAGCTCATAGAGTTTGGCGAATTTCTATTGAGCATTGCGCAGGAAAGGCTAACGTGGTGGCAGATGCTTTATCACGCGTTAGGAGAGCCACAGTAGTGGGAGAATTCCAAACACGTTTATGTAATGCATTAACAAGGACGGTCAGTGAGTTTAGCCAAGTAGTTCAACATGCTCAAGCACAAGACGCCAAGGTGCAGGAGCTCAGAGGACAGCTAGAGCCACCATTCTCATTTCGGGATGGAGTTTTGTACTACAATGGCCATGTGTACCTTCCTCGTGTGGACTATTTGATCAACTAGGTACTATATTTTCATCATGATCACCCGGAGGCTAGTCATTTTGGGGAAGGAAAACGTATGAGTTGATCAAGAGGAGGTTTTACTAGAGGAATATGAAAGCTGATATCATAGAGTACTGCAGGACTTTTGACAAGTGTCAGCAAGTAAAGGTGCCCAGGGAGAAACTAGGTGGGCTATTAGTACCATTGCCTATTCTAGACAGGCGATGGGGCAGTATCTCTATGGACTTTGTCACCCATTTGCCAAGGACACAGAGGCAAAATGAACAGGTGTGGGTCATTGTGGACAGGTTGACAAAGTTTGTCAAGTTAGTTCCCTTGGGGAAGAATGTGAATGCATCCGAGCTGGCTACAATGTATTTACAACATGTATTTCCTATCCATGAATTTCCAGATGATATTGTAAGTGATAGGGACTCCAAGTTCACTTCTAGCTTTTGGAGAGGCTTTTCTAAGTGCATAGATGTGAAGCTTAAGCTGTGTAGTGGAGATCATCTCGAAACAGATGGGCAAACAGAGAGGGTGAACCAAGTTCTGGAAGATATGCTAAGGTGCACTATTAACTAGAAGGAAAGCCAATGGGATAAGTATATTCCATTACTCGAGTTTGCTTATAATAATAGCCAGCACAGTGGCATTGGAATGAGTCCATACTATGCTATGTTTGGACGGCATCCCAAGACAGCTTTTGAGCTCAATTTAGCAAGTAAGAAGGCTCAAGGCAACATGGATGAGGAAGCTAAAAATCTAAGTGTTGAACTTGGAAACATTCAGAGTTTGTGCAAGAAGAACTTACAAGCAGCTCAGAACCGAGCTATCAAGTTTGCTAATGAGCACAGAAGCTTTTGAGAGTTCCAGGTGGGGGATTATGTATATCTCCGAGTGGTATTTGCCACACATGTAAGGCAGAACACAGTTGTGGCCTTATGGAAGGGACGTAATGATAAGTTGTCTCCCAGGTACTCAGGTCCTTATGAGATTCTAGAGCGTATCGGTAAGGTGGTATATCGACTACGGCTGCCAAAAGGAGTGAGGGTGCACCCAGTGTTTCACGTTAGCCAATTAAAGAGAGTACTCACAAGGAACGAGTCTCGGGTGATTCTTTGTGGATGTACGAGGCTAATGATACAAGACCAATTGAGTAAGTTATACTGCCCTTGAGGACAAGGACTTACTAATGGGGGGAGGATTATTATGATCCATATAACAAATCAAAGAATATTCCCAAAAAGGTATAAGCTAGAATATTCCTAAGGAGCTATACCTAGATCTAAGAGAGAATTAAGGGCACACTATAATATGGGAAGCCTTTTTGAAGAGCAATGTGTGGAGACTAGAGACAACTCGAGGGAGGTTGGGTGGTTTTATGAGGGTCTCTAGTTTGTACGTAGTGGTGCCTAACATGTAGCTTGAAACGTAATCTTCAAGTTAGTTGAGAATTGAGAAAAAGTTTCTCAATACATTGTTTGGGAAGCAATGTAATACATTGTGAGATTGTTAGGTGTTTAAAATGAGTGATGTATTTTAGTTTGATATACCGAACTAAACATCTTACTCATGTTTGAGAAGTTTAACTAAATTATGAGATACAACTAAAACGTGAAGTTAGTATGACACTTCAATGTCATGATAATGTTAATATTAAATCAATTAGATGAACCAAGCACTAACTCATAATTCCTTTTAGTCCCTGAATGGCATTTTAAAATACTAAAAGAAACATTATATTTCCATCTCAAGCTGAAGTTCGATTCATATCAACTAAGTCTATATCCATATTACAGTTCTTATGATTATAAAGTCAATATCTGCTAATGTAACAACTTGTTAGTAAACTCAAAATTTGAATGTTAAGTGATCGTTATAAGTTTGAAAGTATCATTTTCAAAAATTGCAAATGTTTATGGAATATGAATTATTTGAAGGTTCTTATCAAAACACTAATTGTTAGAAATAGTGGAAAGGTTATACTTCATAACTTTGAAGAAAATGTAAACATAATCAGTTTGAGAGTTGAAATGAATACAATGTCATGCAGTATTATGAGTTGATGAAGACTCTTATCGTGAAAATTAAAATTTTAAAATTCAGTATATAAACTTAGTGAGGTAAGGAGTTAAGAATTTTAAAATGAACCTAGTTGTTATGCTCTTTGGGAAATGACTACAATAGAACGGGTCATTTAAGACACGTGATATCTAGAGATTACTGGTTGAGGCATTAGATATAAGTTGACTTTCTTGGTTTTCACATCGGTTTGTTAAAAATGTATGTTAGCTTATATTTGCTCCCTGAACTTGTTGGTGTTTTGAAAGGATATAAAGTTGGTTGTGAAAGACAAATAATAGTGCTATGACACTTGGTTGCAAATTTGACTTGAATTTGATTTCCATCGAGAATGAATTTATATTAATGACACACCAAGTGGATGGGCTATGTTCAGGTGGGCATGACCTTGTTATATACACATGTACAATCATGCACCTCTGGGGTCACCTTTGGCCAGATTGACATGTTTATAAACAATAGGATTCAGGAATAGTACTCTTATATCGGAAAAAAACTTAATTTTGATAAATATCTCATACCTAGTCTGGCATAGCTATACATTAACGAGGAATGGGTATAGTAGCAGACCTTATGCAAGGGGTAATGAGAAACACCAAGGGATGCAAAAGTGTAAGGCTATAATATTGTAACATGTGGAGATGTGGAACCATTAAAAAATCAAAGAAATGTGAAAATATTGAGTTAAGCATTTAAGATGGACTCAAATTTTTTTGTTGCATGTTTAATGATAGAGTCGTCAAGTATGTTTTAAGTGAAGGAATAAAGAAAAGCTTTATTTTTGGTTAACTTAAGGGCTGGCAATCAAGAAGCCTCCATTATAAATTCTAGTTAAGTAAGAAAATTAACCATTTATGTTGTTTGCATCAGGTGATAGACATTGAAGATGTGTAAAGGTCTTCATGTGACTTCATGTCACAGGTGGAGCCTCCGACAATTGAGTTTATGACTTAGTAATTTAGTGTAATGCAAGGAAGGTAATGAAAATTGTGTGAACTTTTTGCTGACTCCACATAGAGTCATATGTTATTATTATTAATTTTATTAACATTATCTAGTCTTGGAGTTGAAGGTCAATGAGGACGTTGAACATTTTCAAAGGCAAAGAGAGTGTCATAGTTTTTTAATTTCTCTTTACTTTGGACGTTGACTATTGGTACATATTGAACTATGTTGACAACCCCTATATGTAGTGAGAAATAGCTCCACTTAGTGTACTTAGGTGTTTAGGGGTAGTTCAGCTGGTTGTCTCTATATACCTAGACCTTTTAGAAAACTCTAACATTTGTTTTTTATGTCTTGATTGGGTTATTATTAATTTCGATGAATTCAACATGTCAGATATGGATAAAAATACCCCTAGGGTTGCCCTAACCAGTCTTTAGAGGTAGTTCACATGTGCCCTCACACTCGGGAATCTTTTTACTCTTATGGGGTCACATGTAGTATTTACCCTCACCTTTGTGAAGGTCTTAAGGGTATGGCTGCAAATATCCATATTGATTTAGCTCCCTCACCCTCGTGAGGGTGAGAATATACTTTATTTTTGATCTAAAAATATATGAAAATATATTTTATTATGGCAACTAATAGTTACGATAATTAGGGTTTATTGATTCTTGTTGCGGCTATGGAGAATTCACTTATGAATTGGGAAGATAACAAGAAAGACGATTGCCTATTTTACAATTGGGAAATCCCAATTTGTTACAAAGGTAAATATTTTATATATACGTTTTAAGATAAAAAATTTACAATTGCATAGAGATTTTCTTATATCTTTTATTCCAAAGCTTTCTTAAAGAAATATCCTCAAAGTTTCTTTAGATGTAGAAATATCATCAAAGAAACAAAAAATTACATAGTCTTAACAACCTATGTTTGTAGTTAATTCTCCTTAGATTCTCGGTGAACTTTTGATTTTTAAATAAAGCTAAAAAGCAAGATTTCTTCAATTAACAAAGAGGAACTATTCAAGAATAATATTGCACTTATAATGAACGGTGGTATAAAGTCTCAGAATGAGTGCTTGTTTATTTGTGGTTGAAGTGCGTTTGTGTGTGCACTTTGTCACACACAACATTCCATGCACATTCCTCTTTTTCACATAGAGATATCCCATGCACATCTCACACACACATCCCATGCAAATTCCCTTTGTCACGCATAGAGACATTTCATGCACATCACATCCCATACACATTCCTTTATCACACACATAGAGACATCCCATGCACATTCCCTTTGTCACACACCATAAATAAACATGCACATCATACACACACATCCATTTTTATGTGTGTGGGCTTAATTATACATGTGTTATTTGTAAATATTGTAAAGAATCAATGTATATAAAGTGCTACACAGTGTAAATCTTGTTTGGAGATGCAAGTAACTGATTTCAACAAATTGTATCGACATGACTCACATAATCCTATTGGAGTAAGTAGAATATGGATTATGGATGCTCAAGAAGGAAAACAACATAGGTTACTTGAATATTTCACAAGCATATGTACAATGCTATGCAAGAGTGAATGAAGAAACAACCAAGTGTTAACTTAGGACCTTTTGCATTTGAGATTGAGCATTTAAGGGGCAACAACCATCACAACCAACAAGATTCATTAATGGAGAGGATGGTATGTACTTGTGTGTGTGTGTATGTGATTTTTAAGTTTGTATATTTAACATAAGAGGCTCATTATAGCTCTGGCAGGAAAATTGAGAATATTGAACTTTTATGTTTATACTTAAGGAGAGTGCTGAAGCAATTGTTGAAATTATAGAAACTGAAAACATGAAGAGGCATGAGACAAGTTTAGAAATAAATTTTAAAATAGTTAATAGTTTAAATAAGTTAACTGATAGTTTTCTTTCTTATTAGTCAAAACATAATAGTTAAGAAAAAGTGAATATATCTTTTGAACATATATAAAGTACATATATGAGTGTGTATATAACCATACATCATATACGTGTCCCTTTATATATATATATATAACCCTCAATCCCACTTATTTGATGCTCTGTGCTTTGCATGTTCAACCAAGTTGATATGTACAAAAAAGCTTGTACATGAGTAAAGCTACTCAAGAGTACGTAGTGTGACCCAGACTTTGCTCTACGTTTAAGACTTTGATAAGCACACATAGAGTGCATTTCATAAAACGGAAGATACAGATGCTTTTGTGGTATACACGTTGGTAGACATGTATAACAAGTGTGGGAGCGCAGTCCAAGCAGAGGCTGCCTTTGATAGGATGAGCCAGTACACTCTTGCTTTATGGACTAGTCTAATTATGGGATACGTGGATAAAGGGGAGAGCTTGATAATTTTCTATAATATATATAGCCATTTATTATGGAACATGTATTATAAGTTAAGCAACCACACGTTGTGTAGTACCAAAGTGTGCACCTCAGCCTCTGAACAAAACCATATACATATATAATTTTTATTTATGAACTAAACATTCGTGTTTAAACTTTTTATATCAATAATGATCAATAATAACAAATACTTATTAAAATATATTACAAAACATGAGAGTACAAATTGTCATATTGTTTATTAAATATTATTTATATATAATATTTTCTATCCATGTTAGGTTACCATGAATTTTTTATACAGTAATTGACATTAAAAACCAATGTCACACACACACACACACATATGCATGCACACTTCAAATATGTGAGTATTAGAGTATGTGTATGCACGCAAACACACACATATACATATATATTTTAAGTATTTAAAACTATATGTTAATAAAATTTCAAAATAAGCTTTAAGATTTGTTCTTAGTTGTAATGCCATTTCACTACTCATTGGGGTGTGTCCTTTAGGAAGCTTAGAGCTTTGCCTTTCTTCTTCATTTGTGATAGGATACCAAACATCTTCATCATCACATGTCTCAATTAGAAAGTTATGTAATATACAACATGATACAATTAACCTTCCCAACTCTTTGACTTTTTCCATTTCAGCCTTTCTTAATAAAATTCTCTAGCAATTCTTCAAATGACTAAAGGATGCTCAGCTACAATTCTAGTAAATGACAACTTAAACTACTTTACTTTAATCATCCATATTTCCAGCATATGACATAACTATCTAAAGAAAGCTAAAGTAACCTAAATCTCCCACAATGTACTCTCGAAACTCACATGAACCCCTTCTAACTCAAGGCCATTACTTAGATTCAACAAGGTTATAAAACCTTGACTTATGTAGCATGTTGATGTCATTGTTGCTTCCAACCACCTCTATATAAACATTTATAAACCTTGCTTTACTATCCACTATTGCTTAAGAACTTATAAATTAGTTTTTATCCTTGTTTATATAGTCCTTGCATATGCATTAGCTAGAAGTTTGAGCTCAATATGTGTACAATATATAGCTCTATAATAATTTGGAAATCCACTAAGTGCCTCAAAGCAGTGTTTAACCTCTATTAAATTGGTTGGCCATTTTAAAAAATAACTCATGTGTTCTAAAATAGCCCCAATGAATTTATGACAATACTTAACTATAATGGACCTTGCAACACTTGTATGTTTCAATATTTGAAAATAACTTGATCCAGTAACCAGCCTTATCAAGTCTTGTAAATGAATGTGTAAGAGTGTGATTTTTTCAACATCTTGTAAGTTTGATATAACCCTTTTCTAACAATATATTATTGAATTACCTGAAAAATAGTCATACCCAATGCTTCAAACAGATTAACATAATTATTGTTATATACATCTTCATCTTCTTCTATTGTATCATCAAAATCTTATCATTCCATAGGAATATTGAAACCTTGCCCTAACATGTGCTCTTGTTGATATGACATAAAAATTAGGTCACATGTTACTCTTACCTTTACCTTCACCCTTTTAAGGGTGAGGGCACATATGACCTTGCCACATTTATTAATCACTTTTAAGTTGATGTGGCATTTAAAAAAGGGTCACATGTGCCCTTATCCTCACCCTCACCCTTGTAAGGGTGAAGGTAAATGTGAACCGCCTCTAAATCCCTAAAGTTAGGGTTGGTTAAGTTAAACTTACCAAGTATATTGCCATTGCAAATGAGATTTCATGATAACCCACTTTACAAAATAAAAAAATATGAGGAAGAGCCTCTGTCACATATATTAAGTAATACATGTAAAGAGAGTTCATGGGTCGTTATTCTTCTAAGCTCTAACTTGTGTCGTCAAGACATAACCCTTTGTTGTATTACCTTAACTTCCAAATAATAAGGAAACATCCCACCTTCGAGTAGCCTACTCTTAATGTTAGCAAATATATGCTTGTGAGGTCTTGTTGAATAACACATTCCAAAGGTCAAAGGTTGAGGCATGTCTTCAGCCTCCTCCTTCACATCAAACTAGGAGTAGCACTCATAACTAAACAAGGCACTTTTGTGTCCTTACCCAATTGTGGGCGTGAGATCTTAATTGATAGGTTCTCTTTATCACATTCTTAAGGGTTTTGTGAGTCACACTTGTGGCACTTAATGTAACTCTTAAACCTAAGGGGTTATGGCATGATAGCCCACATCTTGAGAAACAGTGTTACATGAAGATGTAACACTAGGTTGGATAATACACAATCAATTGCATGAGGCATGTTTTTTGGGGTTGTTTTATGGGCTCAACAACAAGGGTTTGGATATTCTTATGAATTAACAATTTTGACTTAGACCATGGTTTAATCACCAAATAAATTAATAAACTTTAAACCAATTTATATGATAATTTTTAATAATTTTACATTAAATTAAATTAAATCTTTTATTCTTTAATGTTATAAAAACTTTTTTAGTTTATTCATTATATAAATTATTAATATAAACATTTTTTTATTAAAATTAGAATTTACTATTCATAAATAATAAAAACCATGGTCTAAACCAAAATAATTAATCCATGCTTATACTCACATTAGTGTGTTAAACCTTAGACATTTGCTTAAGGGAGGTTAGGTTTCTTAATTGGATGTGTTATTGACACACTCGGTGTCATGAGAAAATTTGAACCATCACCTTGGTGGCCCTTGGTATGCATGTAGTGGATTAATCTTCTATTTATATTTATACATCTCTTTACTATTTCCTTTCTTTGTCTTTTCTTGCATAGTCATTGTCACCTTCCAAAGTCAAAGTCAAAGTCAAAGTCAAGCTCACCTTCTTCCATAACCCTAATCATTTATGGGTCAAGTTAACCTTCTTCCATAACCCCCATCATTTATGAATCAAACCCACCTTCTTTCATAACCCTCATCATTTATGGGTTAAGTCAACCTTCTTCCATAACCCCCATCATTTATGAATCAAACCCACCTTTTTCCATAACCAACCTTCTTTTATAACCCCCACCATTTATAAATCAAACCCACCTTCTTTTATAACCTTTTATCATTATTCTTATATAACCCCTATTATACACCCCTACCCTACCCTATATACATTATTTATATTATTTTGAGTATATAAGGAACCAAGGCTGAAGGGTTTGAGGACATATAGGGATATAGAGAAGAAAAATATAGATAGATAAATTGTTTCAAGTTTTTTTTTTCTTTTTTTTCTTTATAAATAGGTGTGATGAAATTATTTTGTGTATACTCTTATGATGAAATATAAAAATAATTAATGTATCTTTTGTGTCATGAGTTTCATCTCATGTTTTCCCTTTCTTTTCTTTTATTTTCTTCATGTGTGTGATCATTAGCAAGGATTACTACAATGTGTTTATCATTAAAGCTATCAAGTCCCAAACATATCAGTCCTTGATTAATTTTCTTTCGACATGGTTTTGATGAAGTGAGCATTGTTTATGGATTTTCATAAACTTGAGCATCCTTTCTAGAGAAGATTTTTTCAACTTCTAAAATCTCTTCAAAATCAAATATTGAAGTGTTTGTTTGAACACTCACATGGGTTTGCTTTAAATAATAAGTTGATGGCTATTCAAGTGTGAGGATTTGAAGAATTCAAGTTTAAAAGACAACTTACAATTGCGAATGTGCTTTTGAGGAGGCAAGAAGTGAATCGAGCATGGATCAAGATTTGGCACTCATGCGATAGTGGTGATACCGATGAGGTACATTGTTTGTGTATAGATCTTCCATACATCGGTTCTCACATTGCAATTATAACAATATCAAGTCTTTGGGAATTTTGTGGAGTGTGGAGTTTGGTGAAGCAAGAATATTGTGCACATTGTGAGAAGTTCAGTTGTGCTTGTTAATGTGGCAAGTCAATTTTAATGGAGCATACAAGCTAAAAAAGAAAGTTGCGAGTGTAGGGGTCGTGTTAACCGATCCAATAGAGAAGCGAATCAAAATTTCTAAGCCAATTTCTAGTGTTAATTCTTGCAATCAAGTAGAGTATTCTGCATTGCTTTGAGGATTGAAGGAGGTAAGACAAGGAGTAAAGATGTGGTTGTGGTTGGTGACTTTAAGTTGGTGATGAATTAAGTGCAAATTCAATGGAAGGTGAGAAAGCTTGAGTTGTTAGTGCTTTCTAAGCATGTTCAAGATTTCAAAAGGGTGTTCAACACTTTTGACATAAAGCACTGTTAAGATGGGAAAACTTCCATGTGTGCAGAAATCACTATTCAAAGCACAAGAAAAGCTTTCCAAGTTAAAAGATATGGGATTTCGACCTAAAATAACTTTACAAATATACCTAATCTCGTTTCTAAGGTTAAGAATAGGATTTTGCTTTGGCCATTGTCATGTTATAGCACTTATAAGGTAGCTTTCTCATAGGCCAAACATATATTCACTATATATATATAATCATGCACTTACATTACTAAATGGTTACAAGAGATAACAAGTGTAGAGACTTACTTCTCTCTTATAGATCCTCTCTCTCTCATGCATTGCTCTCCATAGCCTTCATAGCCTCTTTGTCCCCTTAACTGAATCCTGTCCTACTCCAACCGTCATAACCGTCTGGTTTTTGCATGCATAGGATATTTCCTACTGCCGTAGGATTTTTCCTACTGCACCTTTCTTACAAGCTTTCCTCCACTATAGGAAAGTTCAATGTATGCACTTTTTACATGCTCTATTTTTGGTCCCTAACACTATTCCCCACCTTGAATCCTTGTAGTGTCCTCACTGCATCTGTCCTACTCCTTCATTCTCCTTCGGATCTTCAGGATATTCTGTCTCACATTCCTCCTTATACTTGGCAAATTCAATCTTCAGCTTTTCCGTTTCCTGTGCCATTGAGGCCATCTGCAATTGGAGACTCTAGTTCTTCACCTACATTCATTGGAGTTCCTCTCCCAATGCTACCAGGAGTGCTTCTCCCTGCTTATCTTTTGCGCCATTGACATTGGCTTAGAAACATTTATAGGCTTGCTCTCAGGAATTGGTGGACTAGGAGTCCTTGCCTTCATCAGTCTCACTCCAATCCTGCTATTTGTAGCCTGCATAGTGTTAATCTTTGGCATTATGGTTGCCTCTACAACTTCTACAATTAGCCTCCTAATCTTCGCCATGTCCTTCACCATGTACCCCATGTTAATAAACTAATTGTACAACACCAAAGCCAACTATGGTACGTCATGCGAAGCTGAACTCACCTTTGCTGATTTCTCCAGTATTTCCTGTTGCATATGAGCTAGAACTTGTGCCAGTTGTACCTCAACCTTCATTGGTATTTCCTCATGTCAGAAAGGTTTTTGGTGCTTACTACTGTCCATAAATATCCCTAGCTCCCAAGTACTTTGCTACCATTTCTTCTGCCACAGACTCGTAGCCATGACTCGCACCCCCAAAAGGTTGTTTGGGGTCTCGTTTCTTCCCCGCTCTGAGAGCAGCTTCGGCCAGGGGCGACGGCGCTCTTGCACTTGCTTGATGCATAGGATATCCTCCCATGCATACATACCTCTGCCGCCTTGCGGTTGAACCATGGCTATTGCGTTGATGAGACCCTCCCCATTACATCTCATGGGGAATGAGCCTGCCCAGCACTAGGTAATTGCAGCAAAGCTACAGTTGCCCCAAATTGTTTTTGGAATATCCCTAGGAATCTCATCCCCTTATTCCCTAATTGTTCTGGTGATTTCTCCACTGACTTCCATGACTCTGTCTCTAACAACTTCTTCTTCTGCATCTTCCACGATTTCTACAACTTTGGCGTCGTCTCTTTCCTATCATGTACCTTATACAGCCTCTCATGTGACTGCTCCATCTATTGTTTCTATAGTTCCTATTGCAGCTGCTCCTATGGCTTGTCATCCAATTGCTCCATTTGACCTCGTGATACATGTTCATGTAGCTTCTCCACTATCCCTTGCATCGCTTCCTCTAATGTCTTATGCAGCGGATTTCGCACCTCCTTCTGTGGCCCCCTGGTCCTAAGCAATTTCACGGACAAAGCTTGTTCGATCTGCTCTTTCTCCTCCTCTCTTGTACTAGCTGGATCCTCATCATCCAACTGAATACTTTCCATCACGAGTTTCTTCTTCTTCCCTTTCCATACCAACGTCCTCATGGGCATCACTGGGCAGTTTTCTACTTCTTTGCTGGTGGTGCCTTCTCCATCTTGTTGGTACTTTCATGTCTCTTCCCTTCATGGGCCTTCTTTTCCAGTTGCCCTGTGGAGTAAGCACCTTCTGCAGCTTACCCGCATACTCCTGCTCATCAACTTCCTCTCCATACTCCATCACATGATTCACAAGCAATTGTATCCATGCCAATGCAATCATTGGAGACTCTCTCTGTTGCATCTCCTTCTCCTTCACAGTAAAAACATACTCTCCCAGTTTCCTAAGGAGGTACCTTGCCACTCCTGCAAGCTTCCTTGTAAACATTGTAATATAAAGACATGACTGTCTTTGATGCCGTGGTTGAAGAGAGTTGGAACTCAAAAGAGTTCACAAGAAATTAACTAGCAGCTCCACCTCCTCCTCTAAATCCACTAAGCTTGTTGTTATATTGTTTGAGATAGAGATCTAAATTTCTTTCATCTATCTCCAACTCACCTTTTTCTAATGGCAGCTAGAAAGCCTCATCTATTAGCAGTTGTTTCTTTTGCAAAATGTCCTCCTGCCAGACCCAAATGGGCTTTTCTTATGATATCAAAAACCTTAAAAGATTCTACACAACATCTTAACACTCTATCCTGACCAGTCTTATACAACTTTCTCCCACCACAGAAAAATGTCATGTCCTCACGATAAATAACTTTTTTTGGTCATTTGTGTCATAGGATGGTGGAACTAGTCCTATTGACAAATATATTTTTATATCATTCATCCATGCAAGAAGAATTTGCACATGAAATAAATGTGCATCAGGAAAGTCATCCATATATTAGATTGGAGCTTTTCCTGTTTTAATATGGCTCAGGTGGTCAGCCAATTCATGCTGCCTTTTTGGCTTATGTATTATTTAAAAATCATACTCATGTAATAGGAAAAACCATCTAGCAAGCCTTTCTATTAGGACTGACTTATTTAAAAGATGTCTGAATTTATGAATTGCATATACCATTCCTAAAACTTCTTTTTCTAGTAGTGTAGTTTATTTCTGTTGATGTCAACATACAACTTGCATAGTAGATAGGACGATCCTTTCCATCTTCCTGTGTTTGTGTTAGGATTGCTCTTATTGCAATATCTGAAGCATCTACATGCACATGAAATTCTCTATCCCATTTAGAATTTACTAATATAGTTGCTATGATTAAGGACTTTCTTAGCTTATTAAAGGCTTCCTAACATTCAAGAGTCCAATTGTAGGATATTCCTACCTTTAAAAGATCAATGAAAGGTCTAGCTATCCAAGCATAATCTTTAATAAATTTCATGTGATAGCCGATTTTTTCTTAAAAATTGTCTTAAGCCTTTTAAATCCTATAGTGGTTGTAAAGTAAGTATAACTTTAACCTTATCATGATCAATCAGGATTCCTTCTTTACATACCACATGCCCTAAGAAAAGTTAGTTACATTTCAGGATTTAGAGCAACTTAATGTTGCTTACACATTTGAAAACATCTTTTTAGGCAATAAAGATGATTTTGTTTATCACTATAAACACTAAAATTATCCATAAAAATTTTCATAAAGTCTAATAAGTATTCTCAAAAAGTGTCTGTTTGATCCTTTAAAAAGTAAAGGGTGCATTACAAAGGCCAAAAAGCATAACTTTTTATGCATATGTGCCCCTTGGGCTTATAAAAGCTGTTTTATGCTAATCCTCAGAAGCCATCAAAATTTGGTTATATCCTAAGAATCCATCCATAAAAATAATTTCATGTCATGTCATTTAGTCACCACACTGTCCAACATTTCTTCTGTAAACGGAATAGGAAAACATTCTTTTTCATGGCATCATTTAGCTTTTTGTAATTTACACATACTCTCAATTTCTCTTCTTTTTAAGAACAATCACAAGTGGTGATAACCATTATACACCTTGTATAGGATAAATAAAACCAACATTAACAACTTATCTATCTCCTTAATAAGTTGCATCTTATATGCTTTTTGTTTCACAGGTTCACTTCTTAATAATAATTGTATGTGTGTATACACAATTTAGGAAGTATGCTTTAAGATCTTTATATGACCATGCAAAAATCATGATACTTTTGAAGTAAGTTCATTCCTTTTTCTCGGAATTCCTTATATAATTCTTGAGTAATGAATAAGATTTTAGGTTCGTTTTCTGTACATATATTCGCTTGCTCTAAAGGTTTTGTGGTATACACATATGTATACTTTGTAGGCTTTTCCTATAAATCAATCTCATATGGGATTGCCTTATAGAACTTTTTTCGTAATCCAAGTCTATCGTTTTCCTTCTGTTAAACAATTTTCTTTCCTTTAGCAATACATGAAGGTCAATATTTATAGGACCTTTAAATCAAGATATGCTTTCAGGATTTCTACTTCCTCATGATCATCTAATCCATTAAACCAGACATATCCTTTTAAAATAAGAGGTCAATTTTCCTTTTTAACATACTTTTAGTATGATTATATATCACTAGTTTTCCTTTTCCTTCTCCTAGAGTCATCTTTCCTATTCCCCAATCCTATATCACTTTTGCAAATTTTAACCAAGGTTTGTCTAATAACATGGTATACAATGTCTTTTTCTTCCATTTGAAGGACAATGAGTGACACTTTATACTCAAGTCCTTCTATAGATATAATTACTCATCTCACTATACCTACAGGCTTCACACTTCTTTGATTTACTATTTTTAAATAAAAGAGCATGCTCAATGGTCCTAAACCCATTTTCTTACAAGCATGCTCTTCTATAAAGTTAACTCATGAGCCTCCAATTGTAAGTGCTCCTTTTATCTTATTTTTATCAATATATATTGGTACATACCCATCATAATCACTTCTTTTTCATAATGTTTTTATACTTAATGAATCTCATGTCATGTATAAGTAGGTAGGGATTTCAGAATAATGTTTAATATTTGCAGAATTTGATTGTTGATATATGGGGCATATATTAATTGTTTCAAGATGATGTGTTTCTTTCTTGACTCAATGTACTTTGAACCATTGATTCTGCCACGTCATCCTAAATCTGCTTCACATGAATACTTTGTTTTACAAGAATATTATGTTTTATAGGAATATTTTGTTTTACAAGAATATTATGTTTTATAGGAATATTTTGTTTTACAAGAATATTCTTTTCCATAGGAATATTCTTTTTCACATGAATATCTTTTTTCTCCGAATATTTCTTCTTAAAATAGAATCAGTTATTTTTAGATCTTTAAGTATATCTATCGGTTGTTTCTCATCATCTGAGATATACTCAGGGAAATCTCATTTTGGATATGAATGTTCATTTCTTTCTTGTCTGCATATTATCCTATGATGGATACACAAAATTTCTTTCTTTTGCTATAAGGTATTCTTATTTCTGATTTATGTTTTCTTTTATAGAAGTTACTGCTCTCACGACAGGATGATTTTCTACTTCACTCTCTTTTACATCAATTAATCTAGCTTCATGCTGACGTTTAAAGCATTATTTGAAGTAGAAGGTTGATTCCTAGGACAATTTAGAGAAATATGTCCTTTCTCCCCACATATATAACAAGTAAGATTATTTGAATTCCTTTTTTTTACTTCTCCTTGTTTATAATCATTTTGATCTCCATATATCTATTTCTTGATAGGAGCCAATTTTAGGGTTCATGAGAGGGAGAGACCTATATGGTCCTTTGTAGGAAGTTTCATTCCTTCCCATGTTAGGTTTGTATGGTGGAACATAATTAGTTTGATTCCTTTCATATAGCCTATCATTTCCTGTGTAAGGAACATCTTTCTATTATTAACAATTCTTCCTTCTTGTCAATTCTCAGTATTTGCCCTAATAAAGCTTCTTATTATGAGATGGGAATGTATTAACAAAAGGTTGTCTCATAGGAAGCAGCCTATCATACTGACCTTCCTTCATTTCTCTTCTCTCTTTTTATATGTGCTACGTTTTGATTAAGGAAATATTTACAGTTCTTTGCCGAATGCCCTTCTTTATCACATATTTAACATTTTTGCAACTTTAGTTTGCATTCATCTACAATATGCCTAGGATTTTTGCGATTGGCACATCATACCTTGGCATCAAATTTCTTATACGTAGGATTGTTTTTTAACGATTACCAACTATAATATCTTTTTTTCATCAGTTTTATAATCCCAAAACTTAATAGGTTCTTCTTCATCATTTGAACTATCCTCTCTTCTTGTTGACGACTTTATCTTTTCTTCAATTATATTCTCTATTTGTCTCATTTTCTTCCATAATCTTTTAGATGCTTTACAAGTATCTATTTCCTGAATAGTCATTGTATAATGCCTATATATTTTTTCAATCTTTGCTTATACCATTGAAGTATAGCATCTTCCTTAACATATAGTTACCTTTATTTTTATGCTTCTTAAAACAGTGTGTATATTCTTTTATAGTTTCAATTTTTCCTTGCAGGATATTCTAAGCTTCTCTAAGTGCTTTTCAGACAACTCTTCCTTTTTAAAGTATTCTTTAAGAAAGCTTATATAACTTTTTCATAACTTCTCTGACATCTTTCTCTAATTCATAATACTAATCAAAGGCATTTCCTTTTAATGTGTGAGGAAATATAAGTAACTTATCTGCATTACTTTATATAACTTCATAACTTTCTCAATTACAATAAGTGTCTTTTTAGGATTTTTCTTCTTCCCATGAAAAATATTAGGTACAGTCAATGTACTTCCCAAGATTCTAAAAGAAAAGTATCAATTAGACATCTCAATGGGCTTCTCTACCACCTTCCTCCACACTAGATCCTCTCCCCAACTACTATGAATCTGTTCTTTGAGGAGTTCTTTTTCAACTCCTCTCTTCTGCAGTTTAATAGTCACCGTATTGTATATCCTCACACCTTTAGTAGAACTTTTTTTTTTATTTGATCAATGAGTCCTATAAGAGCTTCTTACCTACTAAACAAACTTTATTTGTTCAGCACGGGTAGCCTCTCTCTTGGCTTACCTATTATTCTCTCTCTTACTAAAGATGAATTAAGATTAAATGATTTTCCAAGGCCTCCATTCATCATCATATATATACACACACTTTTTTTCTCACTTAAGCAGCTATTTCACATATCTCTCTCCTCACTTAGGAATTTCGTGTTAACATGGAAACTTTTCTATGTGTAGAAATCATTATTCATAGTGCAGGAAAATCTTTTCCAGTTAAGCTTTTATAAATAATACCTATCTCGTCTTTAAGGGTCAATGACAGGATTTGTTTTGGCCATTGCCAATGTTAATAGCACTTATAAGGTAGCTTTTCTCATAGGACAAACTATTCACTAATATATATATATATATATATATATATATATATATATATTATATATATATATAATTATGCATTTGCATTACTAAATGGTTATAAGAGATAGCAAGTGTGAAGACTTACTTCTTTCCTTAAGATCCTCTCTCTCTCTCATGCATTGCTCTTTAGAACTCTCCATAGCCTTCATAGCCTTTCTTTCCCCTTCTTGCCCTAACTTGTCCTAACCGAATCATGTCTTGCTCAACCGTCATAACTGTTTAGTTCTTGCATGCATAAGATATTTCCTACTACCGTAGGATTTTTCCTACAAGCTTTCCTCCATTATAGGAAAGTTCAATGTATGCAATTTCTATATGCTCTGTTTTGGTCACATTCCTTGAGAGAAATCTAGAGGCTGACGAGCTGCATAGAGGGGCACATTGCCTTGTCAAGTGACATCTCTTCATCTACTTGTAATTAAGTGAAACCTTTGCAATTTTTACACTTGTAGATGGTGTCTATTTCAATATATCATGGTTTGCAAAATGAGGATGCACCTTTCGAATGGAGAAAGAAGTTCTACCACTTGGGCAAACTTTTACCATCCTTTTTGAAGGATGAAGCATTGAACTGGTTTGAGGGTCAACTAGTGATGTTAATGCTAGTTTGGGAGAGGTTGAGTGAGGCTTTTCTAGGAGAGTATGGAAGGCCAGAGACATCGGATGAGGTCATGAAGTAATTGAATCAATTGAGGCAAAATGAAAGAGTGAGTGTGAAGGCATTTAGTGAGTGTGTGTTGGAGCTCCAATGTAAGCTATGAAGCAATTTGGGAGTGGAGGCCTCTGAAGGACTGGAGGATGCATCCAAGGAGTTCAAGCCAGCTGTCAAAAATAGATGCGTTAGTGTTCAACAAGTTTGTTATTGGATTGAAGCTGGTATTATACCAAAAGGTAAAGAACAAAGAACCTAGTAACTTGCAGGAAGTTGTGAAGATTGCTATGAAAAAGGGGGCACTTCTCATGGATCCTGATGAGCCTAATCTCAACGGTAGCACTAGAACTAAGGTTGGCATCAATTCTACAAACACCTCAAATTGTGATTCCTATAATGTTCTAGTCAAATCATTTGAGTTAGAGAGTAGTATCGCCAAATTAACCTTGGATTTCAATGAGTTCAAGTTGCATTTGCTTCAAGCAAAGCAAAGCAAAGCCTCCAAGGCCACCTAGGGATTGAGTTAATATCACTTGTTACATTTGTAAACAACAAGGTCACTATGCCACCGAATGTTAACAACCACGACCACATGTGATATGTTTTATGTGTAAACAGGTGGGACACTATGCAAATGAGTGTCCTTAGAAACCTCAACCAACCCTTGCACCACAACAGAGGGACCAACCTAGTGTTCATTTGATAGAATTAACAACCGAGTAAGGTAACTTGGATCTCTGAGGAGAGTAACAAGTTGAGCAACCTGAGTAAGTGGAGACACGTACAAGTAAGAAGAAAAGGAAGAAGGGCACCAAGCCACAATGTAAGATTGGTATACATGATATGGGGATTGTCAAAGGGCAAAAAGAGTATTTAATCTTCAAGGATTTAAGAGATGCTCATGCCAACATTATAGTTGCACAATTATTGTCGAAATGCCTAAGCTTGAGGAAGGAGCTTTGATGAGGGATTAGTACTTGTGCAAAGAAGGTACATCCTAGTGGTGAGGATGAGATGATGCAGAATGTATAAATGATAACAAGAGAGTCTGATACAAATGCCATGGTGCCAATTGTGGATGTGTGGTAGATGGAATGCATGTGCAACATGTTTTAGTAAATGGTGGTGCAAAGATCAATGTCATGAGTAGTTGGTTGATGGAGAAACTTGGTCTTAAGTGCAGCCAACCATCGAATTGGAGGATTAAGGTGGCAGATGATTGACGTGTCAAGCTAGTAAGAATGATTATTGACTTGTTGATCACAATACATAGAATAACTACCTCTATAGATGTGCATATCATGCAACTACGACGGGATGCACATAGTTATCCTATGATCTTAGGTTGACCTTGGCTTTATAAGGTTGATGCTAAGAATTATTGGAAAAAGGGGGAGATGACTATTGGTCATAAGTCAAGATGAGTGACATTAGCCATCAAGGTGAACACAACAAAGGTTATAGATGAGGAGTCATCTTTCAGTGAGGAATATGACTCTAGCAGTAATAGAGAGGTGACAACCTCGAATTCTGAGAGTGAGCAAGAGGAAGAGTTGTATGCCCTCAAGGCAATTCCTAAGGTTGCTATGTGTGTGGAGCCTCACAATAGACGATCAACAACTCACCCTTGAGCAAGAGGGGTAGTAGGGGTTGTTGAAAAGGGGCAAGAAACAAGTAGTGGCAACAAGTTTGAGGTAAAGAGAGTAAACTGTCGAGCTCTTTTGGAGAGGATGCTTAGTCCAAGTTTGACTCCTAAGGAGAAGTAATACCTAGGCATGTTATTAAAATTCCGCAAGTTATTTGAACATTATATGAGGAGCTTTGTTAAGTGGATATTGTGCAACATAAGATCCGACTTAAACCAGGTACAAGGGGAGTTACACAAAAGGCTTATAGGATCCTTTAAAACAGAGATAGTTTATGAAGAGCTCATGAAGCTACAACATTCAAATTTCATTTTTAAGGTGAAGATGTCATATTGGGTTTCTTTCATGGTGGTAGCCCTAAAGAAAAATGGTAAGTCGCAAGTTTGTGTCAACTTCAAACGATTAAATTATGGCACACATCGAGATCATCACCCTATTCTTTTCATGGATGAGATACTTAATGACATGATAGGGCATGAGATGTAGACATTTTGTGATGGGTACTCATTTCCAAGTTAAGATTCAAGAGTAGGACCAGTTGAAGACCACCTTTACCACACCATGGTAAACCTTCGCTTATAGGGTGATGCCATTTGGACTCACAAATGCTCCAACAACGTTTTAACGATTAATGAACAAGGTGTTGGAACCATATCTTAGTTCATTCATTAGGGTTTACCTCGACAACTTTTGCATCTATAGTGATAGGATGAGCCACTTGGAAAAGGTACGACTAACATTCCAGAGGATGGATAATGCAAAAAGATGCTTGAACCCGAAAAAATGTCAGATTGGTAGTACTAAAGGCACCTTAGTGGGACATGTGATCTCAAAAAATGGCATTGAGCTGAGTCAAGGCTGTCACAACCCGATACAGGATACAGGATACAGGATACGGGATATAGGATATGTAAGATATACCTACAAGATAAGGGTCACCATGTTTAGCTCATGACTGTCACAACACGATACAGGATGCAGGATTCGGATACAGCATACAGGTTACAAGATACAGGTTACAGGATATATACAGGATATGCCTGCAGGATATTCTTACAGGATATACCTACATGATATTCCTACAGGATATGCCTATAGGATATGCTACAGGATATGCCTAAAGGAGAAGGGTCACTATTCTTAGTTCATGACTAGATTAGACTCATGACAAGATTAGCTTGGAGTTGTGAGCATAAAAGCTCCGACCTAATTGTTGTACAACCAGTTACTATCAACACCAGTCATTCTACGATCATTCTTGTTCTTGTCTTGTTTGTATCTTGTTCCTTGCCTCCTGCTTGTCTTGCTCTCGGATCCTGTCCTATTCTTGTCTCGCTCCTGGATCCTATTCTACTCTTGATTCATGAGTTCCCAGTTCCTGTCCTGCTCCCTGTCCTGCTATCCTGCTCCGGTTCCTATCTAGCTCCTTGTCCTGCTATCCTGCTCCATTTCCTATCCTGCTTCCTGTCTTGCTATCCTGCTCCAGTTCCTATCCAGCTCCTTGTTTTGCTATCCTACTTCGGTTCCTATCCTGCTCCTTGTCCTGCATCCTGCTCCAATTCCTATCTTGCTCCTTATCCTACTCTTGAGTTCTTAGTTCCTATCCTGCTCCGGTTCCTATCCTACTCCTTGTTTTGCTCTGAGTTCCAAGTTCATGTCCTGTTCCTTGTCTTGCTCCTGAGTCAAGCCTTCTTGTTCTCGAAATCCTACTCACTTCCTTGTTTCTAGATCGTGGCATGACAATTTGATAGTAACTCCTTTCATAGTTCTTCGTTTCCCAGCTACTTTTTTATTTGATTCTTTTTCTTCGTTTTCCTCTTCTTCTTTTTTTCATAGATCATGGCGGATTTTGAGCACTTTCAACGCGAGCACCAAATGTTTTCATGAGCTGGCCACTTTGCGCCAAGTGGTCACCGATCTGCAAGGTTCCACCAACGCGGCACATGCAGCTGCTGATGCATCCTCCAAGGCTGCTGCACAAGCTCTCTCTCAAGCATCCATGATTTTTTCTCCATCAAACTCTTCTTCAGAACCAAAGATTAGCATGCCAGAAAAGTTCAATGGCAATTATGCCGATTTCTAAGGTTTCCTGAATCAGATCCGGCTCTTAATCCGCATGCAACCACGCCGCTACTCGACTAATGCACAAAAGGTTGGCCTTTTGGCATCTTACTAGTTGGATCTCCACGGGCTTGGGTTCTCTTTACTGGAGCATGACGACCCATTGATGAACAACTTTGAAGGATTTGTGGCTGGCCTTTGAAACTTGTTTTGGAGATCTTGATAAGTACTGTTTCCGCATGCACGAAGTTACGGATGCTCATCAAGGATCCTGACCAGCTTCCGTTTATGCGTCCGAATTTCAGTAACTTTACACGAACATCCATGGGACGAGACTACATTGATCGAACACTTCCGTTTTGAGTTGAGGGATGACGTGAAGGACCTTCTCCTTACGTTACCGGATGCCCAAACATTAGCGGAGATCATGCAACAAGCTGTTCGTTGCGACAACCGTTTGTTCGAGCGTCATCAAAAAAGATCCTGTCAGCAGTTCCTGCAAGCCAATCCTGCTTCTGTGGCACATGTTCCTGCGACACCTTCTGGAGTAGTCCTTATGGAGGTTGAGAAATACAAGTGTGGTCCACTTTCAGCTGCGGAGAAGCAACATCATCACA
The DNA here is from genome assembly GCA_003024785.1 of Selaginella tamariscina. Classification (NCBI taxonomy): domain Eukaryota; kingdom Viridiplantae; phylum Streptophyta; class Lycopodiopsida; order Selaginellales; family Selaginellaceae; genus Selaginella; species Selaginella tamariscina. The sequence goes on from PUQB01000431.1 coordinate 46,928, forward strand.
GTGAAAATTATACTTGTATTGTGGTGAAGCAAGACACAAGATGGCAAAATGTCCTGTTAAAGCTAGGAAATTCAAGACATGTGAAGTTGAAGCTAAAGTTCAATGTCCACTTCATCTAGGAGCCGTGAAGTTGAATGACGGTGCAGGATCCATTGGTGTTGCTCATACCATTTCATCACTCAAGTTTTCTGTACACATTCACCTCAACGATCGAGCTCAAAGAGTTTGCCTTGTTAGACACTAGTGCAAATGCATGCTTCATGGATGACACTTTTGAACTCAGCATGGCATTCCGGTGGTGAAGTTGAAGCATGCAGTTCCTGTAGAGGTGGCCGATGGTTCTTTAATTGCTTCAGGCACAGTTACTCATGCTACCACACCTCTCTCTTACCATCATGGCGCATTTAACTGTTCGATTTCCTTCAACTTGATCAAGACTCGGTTGACTCCCATCATTTTGGGCATGCCATGGTTCGTGGTTGCAAATCCAGATCGATTGGAGGTCTAGGACGCTCACGTTTTCCTCTTCAGCAACCAGGATCAATCTTGTACCTTCCTACGTGCAGGATACGTCCTTAGTGTTTGGGGTAGTACAAGCTTCAGGATTGACCATGCATGTTCCTGTATCAGAGTTGAAGATTCCTTCTCGACAGGAAACACCTCATGACAGTTTCTCAATACATCCATAGGCTCTCTCCACTCCCGTAAGTTCACGAATTCATGTACATGGTTCTTCCAATCATGTATCAGTGTTGAAGACTCCTCCTCGACAGGATCCACCTCCTGTCATTTTGTCAACACATTCTCAGGCTCTCCTCAGTTCACGATTTTCTGTACATGGTTCTTCCAATCCTGTATCAGTGTTGAAGACTCCTCCTCGACAGGATCCACCTCCTGTCAGTTTGTCAACACATTTTCAGGCTCTCCTCAGTTCGTGATTTCCAGTACGAGGTTCTTCCAATCCTGTATCAGTGTTGAAGACTCTTCCTCGACAAGATCCACCTCCTGTTAATTTGTCAGCACATTCTCAGGCTTTCCTCAATTCGTGGTTTCCAAAGGTTTTTCCTCAACAGTATCCACTTCCTGTCAGTTTGTCAGCACATTCTCAGGCTCTCCTCAATTCGCGGTTTCCTGTACAGGGTTTTCCAATCCTGTATCAGTGTTGAAGACTCCTCCTCGACAGGATCCACCTCTTGTTAGTTTGTCAACACATTCTCAGGCTCTCCTCAATTCGCGATTTCCAGTACAGGGTTCTTCCAATCCTGTATTAGTGTTGAAGACTCCTCCTCGATAGGATCCACCTCTGTTAGTTTGTCAGCACATTCTCAGGCTCTCCTCAATTCGCGGTTTCCTGTACAGGGTTCTTCCAATCCTGTATCAGTGTTGAAGACTCCTCCTCGACAGGATCCACCTCTTGTTAGTTTGTCAACACATTCTCAGGCTCTCCTCAGTTCGCGATTTCCAGTACAGGGTTCTTCCAATCCTGTATTAGTGTTGAAGACTCCTCCTCGACAGGATCCACCTCCTATCAGTTCGTCAGCACATTCTCAGGCTCTCCTTAATTCGCGGTTTCCTGTACAGGGTTCTTCCAATCCTGTATCAGTGTTGAAGACTCTCCTCGACAGGATCCACCTCTTGTTAGTTTGTCAACACATTCTCAGGCTCTCCTCAGTTCGCGATTTCCAGTACAGGGTTCTTCCAATCCTGTATCAGTGTTGAAGACTCCTCCTCGACAGGATCCACCTCTTGTTAGTTTGTCAGCACATTCTCAGGCTCTCCTCAGTTCGTGGTTTCCGAAGGTTTCTCCTCAATAGTATCCACCTCCTGTCAGTTCGTCAAACATTCTCATGCTCTCCTCAATTCACGATTTCCTGTACAGGGTTTTTCCAATCCTGTATTAATATTGAAGATTCCTCCTCCTTATGTCAGTTTCTCAGCACATCCACAGGCTCTCTCCACTCCCGTAAGTTCACGGATTCCTGTACATGGTTTTTCCAATCCTGTATTAGTGTTGAAGACTCCTCCTCAATAGGATGCACGTCCTGTCATTTTGTCAACACATTCTCAGGCTCTCCTCAATTCACAGTTTCCTGTACATGGTTCTTCCAATCCTGTATACGTGTTGAAGACTCCTCCGACAGGATCCACCTCTTGTTAATTTGTCAACACATTTTTAAGCTCTCCTCAGTTCGTGATTTCTTGTACAGGGTTCTTCCAATCCTGTATCAGTGTTGAAGACTCCTGCTAATAGGATTCACCTCCTGTTAGTTTGTCAGCACATTCTCAGGCTCTCCTTAGTTCGTGGTTTCCGAAGGTTCCTCCTCAACAGGATCCACCTCCTGTCAGTTTGTCAGCACATTCTCAGGCTCTCCTCAGTTTGCGGTTTCCTGTACATGGTTCTTCCAATCCTGTATTAGTGTTGAAGACTCCTCCTCAACAGGATCCACCTCCTGTTAGTTTGTCAACATATTCTCAGGCTCTCCTCAGTTCGCGGTTTCCTATACAGGGTTTTTTCAATCTTATATTAGTGTCGAAGGTTCCTCCTCAACAGGATCCACCTCCTATTAGTTTGTCAGTACATTCTCAGGCTTTCCTCAATTCGTAGTTTCTTGTACAGGGTTCTTCCAATCCTATATCAGTGTTGAAGACTCCTCCTCAACAGGATCCACCTCTTGTCAGTTTGTCAACACATTCTCAGGCTCTTCCTCAGTTCACGGTTTCCGAAGGTTTCTCCTCAACAAGATCCACCTCTTGTCAGTTCGCAGCACATTCTCAGGCTCTCCTCAGTTCACGATTTCATGTACAGGGTTTTTCCAATCCTGTATTAGTGTTGAAGATTCCTCCTCGACAAGATTCACCTTATGTCAGTTCCTCAGCACATCCGCAGGTTCTTTCCACTCCTGATTCACCTCCTGTCAATTCAACATCACTATAGGTTACTCCTCCTGCTTCTTCTCCTCCCCCTCCTATGGTCATTGCTGGTGAACCTGAGTACGAAGTTGTAACCATCCTTGATTCTCATCTTCATCGCCGCCAACTTCAATACTTGGTGGATTGGAAAGGTTATTTGCCTACCGATCGCACTTGGGAACCTGCATCCAACTTACTCCATGCTTCTTCCAAAGTTGTTGCTTTCCATCGGCATTATCCTGCTACACCAAGTCCCAAGACTCATGAAACTCATCCTTAAGGAGGAGGTGCTGTCACAACCCGATACAGGATGCAGGATTCTGGATACATGATACAGGTTACAGGATACGGGTTACAAAATATACCTACAGGATATGCTTGTAGGATATTCCTACAGGATATACCTACAGGATATACCTACAGGATATTCCTATAGGATATGCCTATAGGATATGCTACAGGGATGCCTAGAGGAGAAGGGTCACTATTCTTAGCTCATGACTAGATTAGACTCATGACTAGATTAGACTCATGACCAGATTAACTTGGAGTTGTGAGCATAAAAGCTCCGACCTAATTGTTGTACAACCAGTTACTATCAACACTAGTCATTCTACAATCATTCTTGTTCTTGTCTTGTTTGTATCTTGTTCCTTGCCTCCTGCTCTTGTCTTGCTCTTGAATCCTGTCCTATTCTTGTCTCGTTCCTGAATCCTGTCCTACTCCTGATTCCTAAATTCCCAATTCTTGTCCTGCTATTTTGCTCCGATTCCTATCTAGCTCCTTGTCCTACTATCCTACTCCATTTCCTATCCTGCTCCCTGTCTTGCTATCCTGCTCCAGCTCCTTGTTATGCTATCCTGCTTTGGTTCCTATCCAACTCCTTGTCTTGCTATCCTGCTCCTTGTCCTGCTATCCTGCTCCTTGTCCTACTATCCTACTCCAGTTCCCTATCCAGCTCCTTGTCCTGCTATCCTGCTCCTTGTCCTGCTATCCTGCTCCTTGTCTTGCTATCCTGCTCCTTGTCCTACTATCATGCTCCAGTTCTTATCCAGCTCCTTGTCCTGCTATCCTGCTCCATTTCCTATCCTACTCCTTGTCCTGCTATCCTGCTCCTTGTCCTGCTATCCTACTCTGGTTCCTATCCTGCTCCTTGTCCTGCTATCCTGCTTCAATTCATATCCTGCTCCTTGTCCTACTCATGAGTTGCTAGTTCCTATCTTGCTCCAGTTCCTATCCTGCTCTGGTTCTTATCCTGCTCCAATTTCTATCCTGCTCCTTATTCTACTCCTGAGTTCCAAGTTCCTGTCCTGCTTCTTGTCCTGCTCCTGAGTCAAGCCTCCTTGTTCTCGGAATCCTGTTCACTTCCTTTGTTCCTGGATCGTGGCCTGACAATGACTAGATTACGCTAATGAAGCTCCGAACTAATTGTTGTACAATTAGTTGCTATCAACACCAGTCATTCTACGATCATTCTTATCTTGTTCTTGTCTTGCTCCTTGCCTCCTATTCTTATCTTGTTCTTAGTTCTTGTCCTACTCTTGCCTTGTTCCTAGTTCTTGTCCTGCTCTTGAGTCAAGCCTCCTTGCTCTTGGATCATGGCTTGACAATTTAATAATAACTACTTTCATAGCTCCCTGATTTTCAGTTACTTTTTGTTTTCTTTAGCTTTTCTTCCTTTCTTTTCTTCTTCTTTCTTTCATGGATCATGGCAAATTTTAAGCAATTTCAACGCGAGCACCAAATGTTACTTCATGAGCTGGCCACTTTGCGCCAACTGGTCACAGATCTGCAAGGTTCCATCAACGCAACGCATGCAGCTACTGATGCATCTTCCAAGGCTGTTGTGCAGGCTCTCTCTCAAGCATCCGTGATTTCCTCTCCATTGAACTCTTCTTTAGAACCAAAGACTAGCATGCTAAATAAGTTCAGTGGCAATCACACCAATTTCCAAGGTTTCCTGAATCAGATTAGGCTTTTGATCTGCATGCAACCATGCCACTACTCGATTGATGCACAAAAGGTTGGCCTTTTGGCATCCTTTACTAGCTGGATCTCCACGGGCTTGGGTTTCCCCTTTGCTGGAGCGTGACCCACTGATGGACGACTTTGAAGGATTCATGGTTGCCTTTAAAGCCTGCTTTGGAAATCCCGATAAGTACCGTTCCACATGCACGAAATTACGAAGCTCACACAAGGATCCCGACCAACTTCTGTCTATGCATCCGAATTTTAGTAACTTTACATGAACATTCCATGGGACGAGATTGCATTGATCAAACACTTCCGTTTTGCATTGAGGAATGACGTGAAGGACCTTTTCCTTACGTTACCGGATGCCCAAACATTAGCAGAAATCATGCAACAGGCCATTTGCTGCGACAACTGTTTGTTCGAGCGTCGTCAAGAAAGATCTCGTCAGCAGTTCTTGCAAAGCCAATTTGTAGCTGTAGCACATGTTCCTACGACACCTTCTGAAGTGATTCCTATGGAGGTTAAAAAATACAAGTGTGGCCCACTTTCAACTGTGGAGAAGCAATGTCATCGCGGTGAGAACTTATGCTTGTATTGTGGTGAAGCAGGACACAAGGTGGCAAAATGTCCTATTAAAGCCAAAAAGTTTAAGATGCGTGAAGTTAAGCTGAAGTTCAATAAAAAACTTCAATGTCACTTTGTCTAGGAGCTGCGAAGTTGGACGTAGGTGCAGGCTCCATTGGTGCTGCTCATACCATTCCATCACTCAAGTTTTCTATACACATCGCCTCAATAATTGAGAGCTCAAGGAGTTTGCCCTGTTAGACACTGGTGCAAATGCATGCTTCATGGATGACACTTTTGCAACTTAGCATGGCATTTTGTGGTGAAGTTGAAGCGTGCAGTTCCTGTAAAGGTGGCCGAATGGTCGTCTGACTGCTTTTGGCGCAGTTACCCATGCTACCACACCTCTTTCTTGCACTCATGGCACATTCAACTATTTGATTTTCTTTAAACTTGATCAAAACTCGGATGACTCCCATCATTTTGGGGATGCCATGGTTTGTGGTTGCAAATCCTCAGATCAACTAAAGGTCCAAGACGCTCACGTTTTCCTTTCCGACAGCTAGGATCAATCCTATACCTTTCTACATGCAGGATATGACATTAGTGTCTAAGGTAGTACAAGCTACAGGATTGACCGTGTCTGTTCCTGTACCAATGTTGAAGATTCCTCCTCGACAGAATTCACCTCATGTCAGTTCATCAACACATCCGCAGGCTCTCTCCACTCCTATAAGTTCACAGATTCCTGTACGGGTTCTTTCAATCTTGTATCAGTGTCGAAGGTTCCTCCACAACAGGATCCACCTCCTGTCAGTTTGTCAGCACATTCACAGGCTCTCCCCACTCCTGTGCATTCACAGACTTCTGTACAGAATTCTTTCAATCCTGTACACTCGTTAACATCCGCACAGGTTTTTCACAATCCTGCCTCTTTTCATTACTCTGCTTCTGTTCCACTGTCATAGTTTTTACTATGACTCCTCTTTACTTTGGACGTTGACTGTTGTTACGTACTGTACTATGTTGACAAGCCCTAGATGTAGTGAGAAACAGCCCCGCTTAGTGCACTTAGGTGTTTAGGGGTAGTCCGCCCGGCTGTCCTTAGATATCTCGAGAAACTCTAAGCGAAGGTAGCACTTACTTCTAGAAAACTCTTACCCTCATTTTCCATGTCCCGGTTGGATTAATGGCTAGTTCCGGTGAGTTCGGCATGTCGGATTATGCTTAGAAATACCCCATGTTTGACAGCTTAGGGTTTAGGAGTCGATGGATAACTCACCAAGTATATTTCCTCTGGGAATGAGTTTTAGTGCTAGCCCACTTATGTAAACAGGAAAACAGGGGGGGGGGCCTCTGTCACATAAATAAGGTAGTATATAGGAGTGAGGGTTCCCGGGTTCATGACTGAGCTCATTACTCTTCTCCCGGTGCAAGCTCTAGCTTGTGTCGTCAAGGCACAACCCTCTGTTTTGTGCCGCCCTAACTTCCAGATGCCAGGGGTACGTCCACCTTCGGGGTAGCTTACCCTTAACGTTGGCGAATCCATGCCTGGGAGGTCTTGTCGGAATGCACGTTCAAGAGGCAGAGGTTGAGGCTTGTCTCCAACCTCCTCCTCCACGTCAAGCTAGGTGTAGCACTCACGGCCAAGCAAGGCACATCTGTGTCCTTGTACAACTGTGAGCGTGGGATCTTGTTTGACAGGTTCATGTTACTTGGTTCTTGAGGGTTCATTGAGGGGTTCTAGAGTCGGCATTTAGGAGCCACGTTTGTGGCACTTGGTGCAACTCTTGAATCTAAGGGCTTTGGAATGATAGCCACATTGGGGAAGGCAGTGTCCACCTGGAGATGTGACACTGGGCTAAACGTCACATGGTGCCACGCCTGAGGCACGCCCTTTGGGTTATGTCATGGGCTTGTCGCCAAGGGGTTGGATACTTTAGCAAACAAACATGCTTGTGCTTACACTAGGGTGCTAAGCCTTGGGCATCCGCTCAAGGGAGGTTAGGTCTCATAACTAGGTGTGCTTTGGCACACTTGGCTAGGGGAGTGTTCTCCTTGAAATTCAAGGGTTGAACAACCTAAACATGTTAGCAGGAGCCCTTTCGCGAGGCACTCACAAGGTCATGTGCTTAGGTTATCCCAAACCTAGCCTTAGGGAGTTTGCTTAGTAGAACACTCGTGTCCGCCTACGGCGCACACTCGTGTCCTCACTAAGTTAGCCCTAGGTCTAGGGTATAACTTGGCCACTCAAACCCTTAGGGGTTAGTCGTGGTTCAAGGTACCCCTTGTCGCCCTAAAGGGGTTGTACTCCCGGATGAGGGTGATTCCTCAAGGGGTAAGTGACGATGCCTTAGCTCTGTCCAGGGGTATGTGTGGAACACATGTCTCCCTTGATGGGGGTTAGGGCATGAGCCTGTCTAGGTCTTCTAGGGCAAAACCCTAAGTCAACTAGGGTTATCCCTCAAGGGTTTTGGGGGCAGACACTCTAGGGAGACTTAGGCTAAACCCTAAGTCAACTAGGGTTATCCCTCAAGGGTTCTCGGGCAAACATTCTAGAAGACTTAGACTAAACCCTAAGTCTCCTGTCCACTTGGGCATTAGGTCCACCCTAGGGGTCGTTGGGGTTGTTCTAGGAAACTTAGCATTGCTCACACAGGGTGATGACGCCAAATGGCCACCTGGCAGCCACGTGTTGGCCCTTTGGGTTAAAACTCTGACATCCACCCCCAAGATCCTTCCTCTTTTTCAGTCACAGCTTCCTCCTTTTCCTCTCTAAGTTTTTACCACTACTATGCATGAACTTGCCACTAATCCTACCTTTCATCTTTTGCTTTTCAAGTAACTCCTACGTCCTTCTTCTACCTTTCCTATATTTGACTCCACTGTTTTTCAATCTCCTTCTCCTTCTCCTCTTTTACTTCTTCTCTGCCATCCAAGTATCACTCCTTCCAGGATGTTTTTGATAAGCACAAGGTTGTAGTTTTCTTATTCATAGGTTCCTACAATTGTCCTATCGATCTTACGGAAGGGAAAGACTTCACCGTTCAGACCCATTTATCACCTGTATATGAATTGGAGGTTCTTCGCCAGTTACATTGAGGACAACTTGGCATCCGGCTTCATTCATCATTCAAAGTTCCTTGCAGGAGCACCTATCTTTTTGTCAAAAAGAAAAATAGGAGTTTGCGTTTGGTTGTAGACTACAGGGGTTTGAATCAAGTCACCATCCAGAACCGGTACCCATTACCATTGATCCCGGAACTTCTCGATCGGCTGCGAGGAGCAGAGGTGTTTACAAAGATGACTTACGAGAGCTTACATCTTGTACGGATTTGTCCAGGCAATGCGTGGAAGACTGCCTTTTCGTACAAAGTATGGACATTTTGAGTATACGGTGATGCCTTTCGACTTACAAATGCCCCAGCCGTGTTCCACACATGGTGAATGACATCTTTCATGACTTCTTAGACCAGTTTGTGGTGATCTACCTCGATGATATTTTGATTTTCTTCAAGGACCAGGCGGCACATGACAAGCATGTACGACTAGTTTTAAAAAGCTTCATAGCATGGCCTGCATGTGAAGTTAGAGAAATGTTTTTTCGACAGGGATACTGTGGAGTTCTTGGGCTACATCGTTTCTCCTGTTGGCATTTCCATGAACATGCATAAGGTGAAGACTATCGTGGAGTGGGAGAGGCCCAAGTCGGTATGAGACATACAATGTTTCCTTGGCTGTACAAACTTCTATAGGTGGTTCATACAGGACTTCTCCAAGCGTGTACTTCCACTCATGGAACTCACCAATTGCACAAGGGTTTTCTCTTGGTCCGACAAGGCGGAACATGCATTTATAGCACTCAAGGATGCCTTCATGACAGCTCCAATTTAAGCACATCTTGATCCTTCTCGTTCTTTCTTCGTTGAAGCAGTTTCAGATTTTGCAATAGGTTATCCTATCACAAGTTGGCAAAGACAAGTTACTCTATCCTGTAGCCTTTCACTCTCATAAGTTCCTTTTGGTGAAGATTAATTACGAGATTCATGACAAGGAACTCAAAGCCATTGTGGATCCGTTCGAGGAGTGGCAGCATTTTCTAGAAGGTTCTGCACATCCTGTACAAATTCTTACGGATCACAAGAACCTGGAGTTTTTTTAAACGGCTCGAGTTCTCAATCGGCGACAGGCTAGGTGGGCAGAATTCCTATCACACTTTGATTTTGTCATCGGTTATAGGCCTAGTTTTCGGAATGGCAAAGCGATGCATTGTTTAGGTGCTCTTACCTTGCACTGACCCCGGGTGATCCTGCATATAACTGTCAAAAGCAAGTGTTGTTGGGTCCTGATCGATTTTGACTTGCGACACTATAGGTTCATCAGGCTCTAGCAGATTCGACACTTCTACATGACATTCATTTGCAGTTGGCTACAGACGACTTAGCAAAGAATGTGTTTTCACACATTAATCCTAACATCGCAAGTTCCTCTTCCTCTAGTTCTCGTACAGACAACAAGTTGTTTATCATACATGACGGACTCTTGTACCGGGAAGGTCTCATGTACATTCTGTTGGTGTTTACAAGACTCGTGTGATACAGGATTGTTATGATACCCCGGCTACAGGACATTTTGGTGTGCTAAGACAGTTGAGTTGGTGACTCGCAACTATATGACCTAGGTTGCAGGTTTTGTGGAAAAGTTTATACGGAGTTGTGACACCTACAACAAGTCAAAGAAGCCTCATCACGCGCCCTTTGGTCTTCTTCATCCTCTTCTTGTTCCCTCTGCTCCTTGGAGATCCATTTCACCAAACAGGCTTATTTCCTACCATGTAACAAGACGGCTACAAGCCAAACAACTGCTAAGTTGGTGATCCGCAAAGTATTCTGACATCATGGTCTTCTTGAGAGCATTGTTTCTGATCGAGGCCCACAATTCATGTCCAGATTTTAGCGAGAACTTCTCCGGAGTCTACAAGTTAAAACAGATCTTTCTTCAGAATATCATCCGTAAACTGATGGGCAGTCAGAATGCACAATTCAGACCTTGGAGCAATATCTTCGTTGCTTCATCAGTTACCAACAGGACAATTGGTTGGACCTTCTTCCTATGGCAGAGTTTGCCTACAACAACTCCATTCACGCATCTACAGGCCAGACATCTTTCTTCGCTCTTATAGGCTACCATCCACATTTTGACTTTGCTCCTCTTGCTTCTCCTTCTTTCGCTCCTATAGTACAAGATCATTTCCAGCATCTTCGTCAGGTACAAGATGATCTTCAGGTTCATCTTCAGCAGGCACAAGAATGGTACAAGTGTCATGCTGATGTTCATCATCAACCGGCACTTGTCACAACCCGATACAGGATACAGGATGCAGGATTTCGATACAAATACGGGTTACAGGATATGCCTGCAGGATATTCCTACAGATATACCTATAGGATATGCTACAGGATATGCCTAGAGGATAAGGACACTATTCTTAGCTCATGACTAGATTAGACTCATGACTAGATTAGCTTGGAGTTGTGAGCATAAAAGCTCCGACCTAATTGTTGTACAATCAGTTACTATCAACACCAGTCATTCTACGATTATTCTTGTTCCTTGTTCTTGTCTTGTTCTTGTCTTACTCTTTGCCTCCTGCTCCTGTCTTGCTCCCGGATCCTGTCTTGTTCCTGTCTTATTCCTGGATCCGTCCTGCGCTTCCTGTCTTGCTCCCGGATCCTATCCTGTCCTGTCTTCTCCGGTCCTCTGTTCCTGAGTCAAGCCTTCCTGCGGAATCCTACTTTCCTGTTCCTGGATCGTGGCTTGACAGTTTGATAGTAACTGCTTCATAGCTCTTCGTTTCCCAGCTACTTTTTTTTCCTTGATTCTTTTCCTTCGTTTTTCTCCTTTCTTTCTTTCATAAGATCATGGCTGATTTTGAGCACTTTCAACGCGAGCACCAAATGTTGCTTCATGAGCTGGCCACTTTGCGCCAAGTGGTCACCGATCTGCAAGGCTCCACCCATGCGGCACATGCAGCTGCTGATGCATCCTCCAAGGCTGCTGCGCAGGCTCTCTCTCAGGCATCGGTGGTTCCTTCTTCATCGAACTTTTCTCCGGAGCCGAAGATCAGCATGCCAGAGAAGTTCAGTGGCAACCGTGCCGATTTCCAAGGTTTCCTGAATCAGATCCGGCTCTTGATCCGCATGCAACCACGCCGCTACTCGACGGATGCACAAAAGGTTGGCCTTTTGGCATCCTTACTAAGTGGATCTCCACGAGCTTGGGTTGCTCCCTTGCTGGAGCGTGACGACCCATTGATGGAGACTTTGAAGGTTTCGTGGCTGCCTTTGAAGCCTGTTTTGGAGATCCTGATAAGTACCGTTCTGCATGCACGTTACGGAGGCTCACACAAGGATCCAGACCAGCTTCAGTTTATGCATCCGAATTCCAGCAATTGTGCACAAACATTCCATGGGACGAGACTGCATTGATCGAACACTTTCGTTTTGGGCTGAGGGATGATGTGAAGGACCTTCTCCTTACATTACCGGATGCTCAAACGTTAGCGGAGATCATGCAACAGGCCGTTCGCTGCGACAACCGTTTGTTCGAGCGCCGTCAGGAAAAATTCCGTCAGCAGTTCCTGCCAACCAATCCTGTAGCCGTAGCACATGTTCCTACGACACCTTCTGGAGCAGTTCCTATGGAGGTTAACAAATCCAAGCGTGGCCCACTTTCAACTGCTGAGAAGCAACGTCGTCGGGGTGAGAACCTATGCTTGTATTGTGGTGCAGCAGGACACAAGGTGGCGGAATGTCCTAATAAAGCCAGAAGTTCAAGACGCGTGAAGCCGAAGCTGAAGTTCAGTCGGAAAACTTCAATGTCCACTTCGTCTAGGAGCCGCGAAGTTGGACGTAGGTGCAGGCTCCATTGGTGCTGCTCATACCATTCCATCACTCAAGTTTCCTGTACACATTCGCCTCAATAATCGAGAGCTCAAGGAGTTTGCCCTGTTAGACACTGGTGCAAATGCATGTTTCATGGATGACACTTTTGCAGCTCAGCATGGCATTCCGGTGGTGAAGTTGAAGCGTGCAGTTCCTGTAGAGGTGGCCGATGGTCGTTTGATTGCTTCTGGCGCAGTTACCCACGCTACCACACCTCTCTCTTGCAATCATGGTGCATTCAACTGTTCGATTTCCTTCAACTTGATCAAGACTCGGTCGACTCCCATCATTTTTGGCATGCCATGGTTCGTTGTTGCAAATCCGCAGATCGACTGGAGGTCTAGGACGCTCACGTTTTCCTCTCCAGAGCCAGGATCAATCCTGTACCTTCCTGCGTGCAGGATACATCCTTGGTGTCTGAGGCAGTACAAGCTACAGGATTGACCGTGCCTGTTCCTGTACCAGTGTTGAAGACTCCTCTCGACAGGATTCACCTCATGTCAGTTCCTCAGCACATCCGCAGGCTCTTCCACTCCTGTAAGTTTGCGGATTCCTGTACAGGGTTCTTCCAATCCTGTATCAGTGTCGAAGGTTCCTCCTCAACAGGATCCACCTCCTGTTGGTTCGTCAGCACACTCACAGGCTCTCCTCACTCCTGTGCATCCACGGACTTCTGTACAGGATTCTTCCAATCCTGTACACTTGTCAACATCCACATTTTTCTCCCAATCCTGCCTCTTTTCATTACTCTGTTTGTTCCACCCCCGATCCTTCCTCTTTTTCAGTCACAGCTCCCTCCTTCTCCTCTCCGAGTTCTTACCACTACCATGCATGAACTTGCCACTGATCCTGCTCCTTTCCACCTTTTTGCCTTTCAAGTAACTCCTACGTCCTCTTCTACCTTTCCTGTGTCTGACTCTCCTGTTTTTCAATCTCCTTCTCCTCTTCTCCTTCTCCTCCTTCTTCCTACCATCCAAGTACACTTTTAAGGACGTTTTTGACAAGCACAAGGCTGCAGTTCTTCCTGTTCACAGGTCCTACGACTGTCCTATTGATCTTGCGAAGGAAAGACTCCACCGTTCGGACCGATTTACGCATTGTCACCCACAGAGTTGGAGGTTCTTCGCCAGTACATCGAGGACAACTTGGCATCCGGCTTCATTCGTCACTCAAAGTCCCCTGCAGGAGCGCCTATCTTCTTTGTCAAGAAGAAGGATGGGAGCTTACGTTTGGTTGTGGACTACAGGGGTTTGAATCAAGCTACCATTCGGAATCGGTACCCGTTGCCATTGATCCCGGAACTTCTCGATCGGCTGCGAGGAGCAAAGGTGTTCACGAAGATCGACTTACGAGGGGCCTACAACCTTGTACGGATTCGTCCCGGCGATGAGTGGAAGACTGCCTTTCGTACAAGGTATGGACACTTCGAGTACACGGTGATGCCTTTCGGCCTTACCAATGCCCCAGCCGTGTTCCAACACATGGTGAACGACATCTTTCGTGACTTCTTGGACCAGTTTGTGGTGATCTACCTCGACGACATTTTGATTTTCTCCAAGGACCAGGCGGCACATGACAAGCATGTACGGTTGGTTCTACAGCGGCTTCGTGAGCATGGCCTGTATGCGAAGTTGGAGAAGTGTTTTTTCGATAGGGATTCTGTGGAGTTCTTGGGCTACATCGTCTCTCCTGCTGGCGTTTCCATGGACATGCACAAGGTGAAGACCATCGTGGAGTGGGAGAGGCCCAAGTCTGTACGAGATGTACAATGTTTCCTTGGCTTTGCAAACTTCTACAGGCGATTCATACAGGACTTCTCCAAGCGTGTACTTCCACTCACGGAACTCACCAAGCGCACAGAGGTTTTCTCTTGGTCCGACAAGGCGGAACATGCATTCACAACACTCAAGGACACCTTCACGACAGCTCCGATTTTAGCACATCCTGATCCTTCTCGTCCTTTCTTCGTTGAAGCAGATGCCTCGGATTTTGCAGTAGGATCCGTCCTATGCAAGTTGGAGAGGACAAGTTGCTTCATCCTGTAGCTTTTCACTCTCGTAAGTTCCTGTCGGCGGAGATCAATTACGAGATTCATGACAAGGAACTCAAGGCCATTGTGGATTCGTTTGAGGAGTGGCGGCATTTCCTGGAAGGTGCTGCACATCCTGTACAAGTTCTTACGGATCACAAGAACCTGGAGTACTTTCAAACGGCTCGAGTTCTCAGTCGGCGACAGGCTAGGTGGGCGGAGTTCCTATCACGTTTTGACTTCGTCATCGTCTACAGGCCCGGTTTTCGGAATGGCAAGGCGGACGCATTGTCTAGGCGCTCTTACCTTGCACCAAGCCCGGGCGATCCTGCATTTGACTGTCAAAGGCAAGTGTTGTTGGGTCCTGATCGATTCCGGCTTGCGGCACTGCAGGTTCATCAGGCTCCAGCAAATTCAACACTCCTACAGGACGTCGTTCGCAGTTGGCTACAGACGACTTGGCAAAGAATGTGTTCTCACACATTCATCCTGACGTTGCAAGTTCCTCTTCCTCCAGTTCCCGTCCAGACTACAACCTGTTCACCATACAGGATGGACTCCTGTACCGGGAAGGTCTCCTGTACGTTCCTGTTGGTGTTTGCAGGACTCGTGTGGTACAGGATTGTCATGATACCCCGGCTACAGGACATTTTGGTGTGGCCAAGACAGTTGAGTTGGTGACTCGCAACTATTGGTGGCCTGGGTTGCGAGGTTTTGTGGAGGTTTGTACGGAGTTGTGACACTTGTCGAAGATGCCTCATCATGCACCTCTGGTCTTCTTCGTCCTCTTCCTGTTCCTTCTGCTCCTTGGAGATCCATTTCTATGGATTTCCTCACAGATCTTCCTCCTTCTCGTGGATTCGATGCAGTTCTTGTGGTGGTTGACCGTTTCACCAAGCAGGCTCATTTCCTACCCTGCAACAAGACAGCTACAGGTCAGACAACTGCCGAGTTGGTGATCCGTGAGGTGTTCCGACATCATGGTCTTCCTGAGAGCATTGTTTCCGATCGAGGTCCACAATTCATGTCCAAGTTTTGGCGAGAGCTTCTTCGGAGTCTACAGGTTAAAGCGGATCTTTCTTCAGGATATCACCCAAACTGATGGGCAGTCAGAACGCACAATTCAGACCTTAGAACAATCTTCGTTGCTTCATCAGTTACCAAGGAAATTGGTTGGACCTTCTTTATGGCGGAGTTTGCCTACAACAACTCTTCACGCATCTACAGGCAGACACCTTTCTTTGCTCTTACAGGCCACCATCCACGTTTTGACTTTGCTCCTCCGCTTCTCCTTCTTCCGCTCCTGCAGTACAGGATCGTCTTCAGCATCTTCGGCAGGTACAGGATGATCTCCAGGTTCATCTTCAGCAGGCACAGGAACGGTACAAGCATCATGCTGATGCTCACCGTCAGCCGGCACCTGCATACAAGATTGGTGATCTCGTGTGGCTTCTTCGTCGACACATTCGCACCAACAGGCCTTCTTCTAAGTTGGATTTTCAACGATTGGGCCCTTACAGGATCGTGGCGGAGGTAAATCCTGTAGCTTTCCGACTCGAGTTACCATCCACGGTGAAACTTCATCCTGTGTTTCACACCTCCTTGTTGGAGCCGTATCATCCTTCTTCTCTTCCTGGTCGTGCTTCTTCTCCTCCCCCTCCTGTGGTCATTGCTGGTGAACCTGAGTACGAAGTTGCAGCCATCCTTGATTCTCGTCTTCATCGCCGCCAACTTCAATACTTGGTGGATTGGAAAGGTTATTTGCCTACCGATCGCACTTGGGAACCTGCATCCAACTTACTCCATGCTTCTTCCAAAGTTGCTGCCTTCCATCGGCATTATCCTGCTAAACCAGGTCCTAAGACTCGTGGAACTCGTCCTTAGGGGAGGTGCTGTCACAACCCGATACAGGATACAGGATGCAGATTTCGGATACAGGATACGGGTTACAGGATATGCCTGCAGGATATTCCTACAGGATATACCTATAGGATATGCCTATAGGATATGCTACAGGATATGCCTAGAGGATAAGGGACACTATTCTTAGCTCATGACTAGATTAGACTCATGACTAGATTAGCTTGGAGTTGTGAGCATAAAAGCTCCGACCTAATTGTTGTACAATCAGTTACTATCAACACCAGTCATTCTACGATTATTCTTGTTCCTTGTTTTGTCTTGTTCTTGTCTTACTCTTTGCCTCCTGCTCCTGTCTTGCTCCCGGATCCTGTCTTGTTCCTGGATCCGGTCCTGCGCCTTCCTGTCTTGCTCCCGGATCCTATCCTGATCCTGTCTTGCTCCTGATCCATCCTGTTCCTGAGTCAAGCCTTCCTGCTCTCGGAATCCTACTCACTTCCTGTTTCCTGGATCGTGGCTTGACAGCACTTGCATACAAGATTGGTAATCTCGTGTGGCTTCTTCGTCAGCATATTCGCACCAACAAGCCTTCTTTTAAGTTGGATTTTCAACGATTAGGCCCTTACAGGATTGCGGCTGAGGTCAATCCTGTAGCTTTCCGACTAAAACTACCATCTATGGTGAAACTTCATGTGTTTCACACTTCTTTGTTGGAACCATATCATCCTTCTTCTTTTCCTGGTTGTGCTTCTTCTCCTCCCCCTCATGTGGTCATTGATGATGAACTTAAGTACGAAGTTGCAGCCATCCTTGATTCTCGTATTCATCACCGCCAACTTCAATACTTGGTGGATTGGAAAGGTTATTTGCCTACTAATCGCACTTGGGAACCTGCATCCAATTTACTCCATGCTTCTTCCAAGGTTGCTGCTTTTCATCAACGTTATCCTACTAAACCAGGTCCTAGGACTCGTGAAACTCGTCCTTAGGGAGGAGTGCTGTCACGACCCGATATAAGATACAAATACGGGATACATGATATGCCTACAGATATACCTATAGGATAAAGGTCACCATTTTTAGCTCATGACTAGATTAGGCTCATGACCAAATTAGCTTTTGGAGTTATGAGCATAAAAGCTCCGACCTAATTGTTGTACAATCAATTATTATCAACACCAGTCATTCTACAATCATTCTTGTTTTGTTCTTGTCTTACTCCTTGCCTCATGTTTTGGTTCTTGTCTTACTCCTTGCTCATGTTTTGCTTGTTCCTAGTTCTTGTCCTGCTCTTGCCTTGTTCCTAGTTCTTGTCCTGCTCTTGAGTCAAACCTCCTTGCTCTTGGATCATGGCTTGACAAAGGCAAGGTGGATAAGTTACTCATGTTGCCAGCTCCGACTTGTGTTAAGGTGGTACGAAAGTTTGTAGGGTTGGCAAGGTACTACCGCAAATTTGTGGAGGATTTGTAAAGATGGCATATTCGTTGAACTAGCTACTTCACGAGGGAGTCGCATTTCAATGAACATCTTCATGTCACACATCATTTAAGAAGCTTAAAATTGCACTAAGTTCACATTTGATTTTGGTGGCACCTAAATAGGAGTTATTTTATGTCAATCTTAGCATTGAAAAAGTTTCGATCACTGGGATCCTGATGTAGAAGGGGACAAATGAATATTTGTTTCTTGTTTATTATATTACATGAAGATAATTATAAGGGCCAAAGCTCACAACAATAATCATATATGCAGTGGAGAAGTTCAAGCATTACTTGTGGGGGCACCACTTTGTTTTCCTCATCAACAATGTAGTACTTAAGAACATTTTCAATAAGTCTGGGCTCATAGGAAAGTTTTCTAGGTGGATCACAACCTTGACTAAGTATGATTTTGAGTTTCAACATGAGAAGAGCACAAGAGTGGGTCTAACATAAATGTTGGACAAGGTGACATTGAGAAGTTCCATTATCTCTTAGAGGTTTGTGCTTTTTCATCCAACATGGAGGATTTTCAAGAAGTCTACGATTTCTTGATGAATGGGAAGTTCCCAGAAGGTTGTACAACAACCCAGAAGAAGAAAATCATGTAACAATCTCAACCCTATATGGTGATAAATGAGTTAATTTATTGAATAGGGTGAGATGGTGTGCTTCGATGAGCAATGGGTCGTCAGAAAAGACAACAAATCATGGAGCAATGTCATGAAAGATTTTGCAATGGACACTTCTCACACGACCATGCTTCCGCATGATATTCTTGGCCAACCTTCTTCAAGAATGTTACTTGCCAAGTTTGCCAAACTTTTGGGAGAAGAGTGTTATGCATGGGACTTTGCATCCTATTTTACCAACAAGTCCATTCAAGAAGTGGGGAATAAACTTTATTGCCAATGGCTTCTTCCCAAAAGAGATACATTATTATGGGTATTGACTATCTCACAAGGTAAGTGGAAACAATCTTTGTTCAAGCTTATACCAAGATAAATTTCATCATTTAGAACATTGTCACCAGGTTTGAGTGTCCATTAGAGATAGTAACATATTAGGGGTCTCATTTCTGCAATGAAGTGGTGAAGCTTCTTCTTTCTTAATTGTCCATCACATGACAACAATCAACAAGTTATTACCCTCAAGCTAATGGATTGGTGGAACAAACAAATGAAGTGTTGTGTAATATATTAGCTAAGCTTGCGGTGAATCATAAGAAGAATTGGGACAAGTGGATATCGATAGCACTTTGGGCTTTCAGGATAACACACAAAGTTGCTACCAGATACACACCATTTCAATTAGTTTATGGTATAAAAGTAATACTCCTAATTGAACTAGAGATATCGAGCTTACATCTAGCATTGAGGCATGGGCTTGTAGATGGTGAGGACTTACAGACAAGGTTGGTAGAGAATGGATGAATCACGAAGACAAGCCTTACAGCTTGTGGAGGCAATGCAACAGAAGTGAAAAGCCAAATTCGATAAAAAGATTTGAGAATGGGGTGATTTAGTGATGCGATATGATAGTCGATTGGATAAGACTTTCTCAAAGAAGTTCTCACCAAGATGAAATGGATTGTGGAGGCTTATAAAAATGGGTCATATCTTTTAGCAAACTTGGATGAAGAACTTTATGGCACACATGTTAATGGTTATAGGTTGAAGCGTTTTCATATTTGGTAGTAGCTACAATTGTTAAACAACCCTCATCATGTGGCAATGCATGTTGTTTGGGTGGATATATGTCAAGGGAAAATTTAGACCATCACCTTGATGGCCCTTGGTATGCATGTAGTGGACTAATCTTCTACTTGTATTTATACGTCTGTTTACTATTCCCTTTATTTGTCTTTTCTTGCATGGTCAAACTAATCAATATTATTATATTAATGCATATAGTTAATACTTGTTTTGACATGCACATTTTCTTTGTCTTCTTCCATACACCTTCCTTGTCACCTTCCAAAGTCAAAGTCAAGCCCACTTCTCCTATAACCCCATCATTTATAGGTCAAGTCAACCTTTCTTCTATAATCCCCACCATTTATGAGTCAAACCCACATTCTTCCATAACCCCTACCATTATTCTTATGTAACCCCATATTATACCATTCTTTATATTATTTTGGTTATACAAGGAACCAAGGCTCAAGGGTTTGAGGACATATAAGGATATAAAGAAGATAGATAAATTGTTTCAAGTTTCTTCTTTTCTTTCTTACTTTGTAAATAAGTATGATGAGATTATTTTGTGTGTGCTCTTATGATGAATATAAAAATTAGTTAGTGTATTTTGTGTCATGAGTTTCATCTTATGTTTTTCCTATTTTTTTTAATTTTTTTTCTTTTCTTCATGTGTGTGATCATTAGCAAGGACTACTATGATGTGTTATCAAAAGCCATCAAGTCCTAAACATACGAGTCCCTAAGTGATTTTCCTTCGACAATGCCATTTTGCAAAGTGTGAAGGTGAAGATAGCATTAGAATGAAGGTTTATAGGAACTAGACCTTCCAAGGATATGCTCATTGACGGAGTCCAACAGAAATTGTCAGTAGGAAAGTCTATGTTACCAGTTATTGTTATAAACCTTGTTAATACTGAGGACCACCTGCCAAGTCTCGAGTTTGCTTCATCTACTAATGTTCATGTTTGAATTGTGTGCAGGGCTTCAATTGGATAAAACAACACTGATGAACTCCAGTCACACCTTCACGATATCCACTATGCAAAGCATGTGGTTCAAAATTCTAAAAGGAAGAAGCTTAGATTCAGCAAGGTGCATTGAACGACTGGGCTATATGGAGGATCAAAAAGTTGAGTCAGGTGAAGTGTTTGAGCAATACAAAAGAGGGAGGAACACTTTGCGACTGCCTTATTGGGTATCCATAATGTGTTTTTGCTCCAAGATTCTTTGGGACAAGATGTTATACAAATACCTACCTAGGGATCACTTAGACAGAGGCTATCCATACGCTTGATGTGTGGCATGTTCATAAAGGAACGAACTTACCACTTGAAAAGTTTACAATTTTACATGAAGCGGGATTTAAGCTATAGGGAGTTGAACAAGCAAGAGTAAGACCAGCTTCCACACTTAAAGGAAAAGACTCCATTGCCACCAATATGGCCATATGTGAGGCCAACTAGCACACTCAGGGAGACTATATTGCCACCAAGAGGAGTAGGGATTGCTTGGGTGCAAAACTATGGACACCTAACAAATTGTCAAAGGAGTAGGAGAAGACTATATCCAAGCCAAGAAGTTTGAAGGACGTATTAGTGATGTGGAAGTGGAGTAACGTGGAAGGCAATCATTTATTTCTCCTCAGTTAGTTATATAGTGAAGGTAACCGTTTCCATTATGTAATTACACAGATTTCCAAAAGGTGAAGTCTTAGAGTCCTTATTTGCATATGTACTTTATCTACAATTGCGTTCTTAGACTAAACCCAAATGTAACATAATTTCTCCAATTGAGTGTTTTTGACATTGAGGTTTATTGCTTGTTGTTGACTTGTAAAAGGAACTATGCACTTCCGGTTGTTAACACGTAGACATTTTAACATGTATGTGGTATGTCTTTTACACTGGTAGATGTGGATGGTGGCATTAACTAGAATCAATAGGATTACAAGATTGTAAGTCTTTATATTTTTGTATTATTTATAGCTATTAAGGTCTTACACGAAGCTTGCAGAATATTAGAGCTTATTCTGGTATATACTTGGAGATTCCGTAGAATATCTGGCAAGTTTCATAAACTGTGGCTTAATAAAATGCATAAGATTGTGGGTGAGAAGAGAAATGCGCGAGTGCAGCCGATGAGGCCCATGTTATGGTACTGTGAAAGCCGGCTTACAAGGACAGAAGGACATAAACAGATATTAAGATGTAGCACCTCTTTCTTACAAAAAAATAAAAAAAAAATCACTGTTTATAATTTATCTTATTGTTATTGTCTTTATCTTATTAATGTAATGATTTAATTTAAACCATTACATATACGCCACAACACCCACTTCCTTTGTCTGTGAGAGACACGTGTGAAGATGAGAAGAACCATGCTAGATCGAGAGCTGTGGAGTTTGGGCGATTATGTGACTGTTCGGTGGGGCGGAATTGAGTCACCATCCAAGCTTGACTGGGTTGGAATATACACTCCAGACTGTCATTGTGTAAGTGTGTGTGCGTGGGTGACACGCACGCGTGCATGTGTACAGTGTGTATAATTATGTAGGTATGTCCTTCATGGATGGGGATCTGAAGGCTCTTCAAAAAGTTTCCGTGTTGATGGAGAGGGGACCCCTTTCCCGACTCTAATGTCCGTCTTGCTGTCTCAAACAGCGTGCAAGCGTGCGTGTTTGTGTGTGTCGCTATATGGATATATACAGGTTCGTTCCTAATGGGTATAAAATACAATATAACATTTTTAAATTTCCTCAAACTACTATAATAGTACAATAATTAGTACCATTAAGTTAATAGCTAGTTTTTAAAATAATTAAAACTTACATGTCATCAGAGACACACACACACACACACACACACACACACACACACATATATATATATATAGAGAGAGAGAGAGAGAGAGACAGACAGAGACATACACCGACCTCATATACACACAAGGACTTCTACATCCACTGAAGTTTTTTGCAAAATCATGAAACGTAAAAGTAACACATGTATATAGAATATAATCTCTCATTATAAATGTAATATTTGTTTCTTAATTAACTACAATATAAATATTATATTTTATTGAATAATGATGTTATATATTTTGATACATAAATATATATGTTTTTCACTAACTAATACATTTTTATTTTTTTTTAAGTCTTCGTACACAATATATACGTGTTTATCTTCTACACAGGTGGCCATATTTTATGTGTGTGTCAACTCAGTTTGACTTATTTGACTGTTGACTTTGATAAAACTATTATAGTTTGACTCTCTCTCCCATACGACCTCAACTCAGAAAAAACTTATATGAAACAAAAACCTGTACAAAGATGCAATATCATCTAGGACTGATGGTAATAAGCTTTTCCTGGGAGTTGAAAACAAGAGTGGAATGTTGTTCATAAGCAGACATGAGAGCCTTGACTGTACTAAGCCGAGTATCTGCAGTCAATGGAATGTCCGGAATCTGCATGGTACCCTTCAGCATTAGCCACACGGACCGAATCTTGGGCCTCAGACTGGGGCTCTCCATGGTACACAGAACTGCAATTCTAGCCATATCCACTGCTTCCTTCACATCACATTGTTCGATTAATCTGTCATCGATCAACTTGAATCAGCTCTAATGTGGAAACTGTAGCTAAACTGTGCGCATAATCCACTAAAACAGCTTTCTCTAGTGGTAATCCGCTCTCCACAGCTCTCCTCCCACTTAGCATCTCCAGTAAAACCATGCCAAAGCTGTATACATCTGCCTTGTCCGACAGCTGATAGTGCATTGCGTACTCTGCATTGTTATTGCACAGTTAGGTGTGTGTGTGAGAGATTTGACGAAAGACAGTACCTGGAGCGAGGTACCCAATGGTTCCGCCCATCCGTGTAGCAGTGACATGAGATCGACCTTCTTCGTACAGGCGAGCCATGCCGAAATCGGCAATTCTTGGGTTCATATTGTCATCCAGAAGAATGTTGGGCGGCTTGAGATCACAGTGTATGATTCTGTGCTTGGATTCATCATGCAAGTAAGCCAATCCAAATGCAGTCTCTACAGCGATCCTCCGCCGCTGCTCCCAGCTAAGAAATCCTTTATTCCCCTGTAAGAACATATCTAGGCTGCCGTTCTTCATGTAGTCACACACCAGCATTGGATTCTCAGAGTCTATACAGTATCCTCTGACTGCGACCAAGTTCCTGTGCTGCACGCTGCTCAAGATTTGAATCTCCTTCTTAAAAGAGTCCCTCCCTTGCTGTGTCTGGTGCAGCAGCTGCTTAATTGCAACCAGCTTGTCACCATCTACATATCCCATGTATACGCTCCCGAACCCTCCTTGTCCAAGCTTGAGCTTGGATTGAATCCATCGGTTGCAACGTAGAGCTCCTTGTACGTGAACTTCCTTATGCCTAGGCTCGACCACGTCTGCATGCTCCTTCTCTTCTGCGAGCGTTTATGTGCTTTTCGATAGTAGAAAACCATCAACACCAACAAGAAAACCAGTAAAACAGTCGCAATTGATACTCCGACTTTGATTTTCCACGCTGAAGAGCTGGTTAACGGAGGATCCCATGATCTAACCTTGATGGCTGAGATCATAGCTCCAGACGATTGCACAGGGTATTTGTTTGGATCGATGTACCTGTATTGTTATCAGAACTATATACATGTGTATGTGTGGGTACCTACAAGTCGGAGCCGGTGTAGATGAGCTCGATGGAAAGTCCGCCGTCCACGACTGTGACATTCTCTTGTAACCTATGTGCTGTCCGAATACCAAACTTTGCAACGTCCAGCTTCTCAACAACAAGCTTGTTGTTGATGCGGACATCGAAAGCACGGGCTCGTGTTCAGGAAGACAATCTCACAGAAGTAGAGTGTTACCTCGTAAGTTCCGTTGGCTACGTTCGTTCCATGGTATGCGAGGTAGGAAGAAGACCACCTTATGGATTGTAGAGCGACTGATCGTCCTCCGGAGGGACGGATGCGATTGTCGTGGTCGGAGAGGTTGTTAGAATCCCATTCTGTGCGCCAGATATCTCCAGTGCCCAATCACCACTCGGAAAATATCTCAATCCGGTGTCGTTGGTGACCACGTCGCTGTGGAAAACCGTCTCGTCCCTGTTCTTGAAGTCGGTCGTCCCACCGGCGTGGACCGTGAATGTGTAAACTTCACCTGGATTGGTCCGGCTACACGGTGTGGATTTATTCGAAATGCTGAAGTATGTCTTGCCCTGTTGAACTGGTACCTGGAGAGAGTTGAATGAGTAGTCGGCTTGTGGGGGAAGTCTGCTCGGTAGCGTGCCTGTGAGCATGTTGTGGGAGACGTCCAAAACGCTTAAGACAGAGCTTGAGGTTATCTGCGGAAGCCCTCCGGACAGATTGTTATGTCCGAGGAAGAGCATCTTTATAGACGGTAACCGAACTAGGATATCCGGTACACTTCCTGTGAAACTGTTGAAGCTTAGGTCGACATCTGTAAGAGTCTGAAACCTGTTATCAATCGCTGGGAGGGAACCGGAGAATCGGTTATGCCGGAGATTGATGGATGTGAGACCTTCAGAGAACACAGATACGTTTACTGTCCCGGATAACTCGTTACCAAACAAGTTCATCTTTGACAGGCTGGTCAGGCCAGTCAATGGAGAGATTGAACCATTGAGTCTGTTGTTCTGGAGGTTCAGATCCGTAAGATTCTTAAGGTTGGTTATCTCTGTTGGGATTTCCCCACTTAACTGGTTGTTTCGCATGTACAGTTGCTTCAGACTTTTCATACCTCCGATCGTTGAGGGGATCGAACCGGTCAAGTGGTTATTGTCGAGGTAAAGCTGCTCTAACCTGCTTAAGTTGCCGAGCTCTTCCGGTATTCCCCTCGATAAGTTCCCACCGGCCAGTCCGAGTAACTTGAGCCTGAGTAACTTGTTGCCTATGCAACTCGGAATGGCTCCTGTGAGGAAGTTGTTATTGAGATCGAGTGTAACGAGGGATTGTAGCTCGCAAACCGACTCCGAAATGGTGCCTGTGAGTGTCCTGCCTAAGTAATTCGAATCGAGATTGATGGCTATGATGGTGGAGTTTTCTGGTGACGTATTACACATCGGACTTACATCAGAATTGGTCGGATCCGTGAAGATGACGTACAACAGGGAGAATTGAGCTCGTTTGTGTTGCAGCAGTTGATTCCTCGCCATCTGTTGATGCAGGGGTCAGAAGTTAAGTCCCAGTAAGTGCACCCAGTGCTGAAGATATGTTCTTCAGGGCTTCCATCTCCACTGATGAGATTGCTGATGACAAGTCGAGCATCATCCAAAGCAGCAGCATGCGGTTTATGAGGAGAGCCATCCTGAATGAAAGGCATAGAAGAGAGAATACATGTTCTAGCTATTTGTTTTTTATTTTATTTTTTGTTTTTTAATTATTGCAAAAGGCAATGGTCCCAGTTGTCGGAAAGTGACTCGAATTCTATTGATTAGAATGTCAAACTCGGCGTCTCCAAAGGCGATTAAGGAATATTAAATCATACTATTATGATTGTTTAGTTTATATAAGCTACGCTACATAGAAACATCGGAACAGAGCCCACCTATCTCGTAATGTGTGTGTGTGAGTGTGTGGTTGATCTACGACTATAAGTAAGAAGCAGGGCCCCAAAGACTAGAAAAGGTGAGACAGACCATCAGCATGACATAATGCGTCCAATGTCTATGTTATATATCTATATCTATATCTATATCTATCTATATAAAGAGTATATATACCAATCGATTTCTAGTCAAGTATGATTAAGAAGCTGGGCCTTAGCTGCGTCCAATGTCTATGTATATATATAGAGAGAGAGTACAAATCTAAAAAAAATCGCGAACGACAGGACTCGAACCTGTGCGGGCAGAGCCCAATTGATTTCGAGTCAATCCCGTTAACCACTCCGGCACGTTCGCCGATCATGTTAAAAGATTCAAACTAGAGAATCTAATCTATTAAACATTAAGATTTTTCTTAAAAAGGCGCCGTCCGTGGGATTCGAACCCACGACCACGTGGTTAAAAGCCACGCGCTCTCTACCGACTGAGCTAGGACGGCTCTGTATATAAAATAGAGGTAGCTTCATTCATGCACGTTCGTTACAATGAGCTGTTGTTTAACATGTGTTTCCATCACTTTTCTATACCACCAGAGATGACAGACAGGAGATTGTTTCCAAAAGGATCGCTCAAATGCGTCGTCAAATTCTCTACAGGTCCCTCGCCAGTTGCGTAAGCTTGAATGAAGAATCCCAGCATTGCAAACATGGCCAATCTCCCATTCTTTATCTCCTTCACCTTCAGTATTGCGAATGCTTCTGGGTCCTTAGCCAGTCCCAATGGGTCGAAAGGCCCCCCAGGATGAAGTCTGTCCACTCCCTGCAATGTTTCACACTAAGCAAACACACACACACACACACACACACACACACATTGTCAATCTTACAAGGTAGTTTATAGCTCTGTAGTATTCAGCACCACCAACCAAGATAACCTCGCCCAAGACTGCCACGATCAAGTTGATGGGGATGTTAGCTCCGAAATAGTTCAGCGTGCCACCGTCCAACAGAAGTGCTCCAGTCTACGTACATTTGTACACATACATACATATAGTGTGTTGTTATATTGCTCACCTTAAACCACACAGCCTCTGGACCACACTGAGCACCAAACTTGTTGAAGGCTTCTGGAAGAACAAATCCAGCAGCACCAAGCATTGCCCAGCGTGCATGAATGAGTTCGTAAGCCTGGTATCTGAGAACATAGTTTAAGTAAGTTATTTATGCAAACACGAGATCTTACTTGTCAAGTCAGCTGGTTTCTTGCTCAGGCCAACCGGATCAAAACCATAACTGCAGAAGAGTTTACAAATCAGATTCATACAGTACACACATATGCGTGTGTGTATACAGGAAAGAAACTTACTCTCCAGGAACTTCCCCAGTGAGATACGCAGGCACATCAGATCGGGGTAGAATACCCTCTGGAAGATACAATCTCCTGTTGGACCTGGTGTAGAACAGTGTCAAATTCAAACACACATTGTATCATTGTATGTATGAAGCATAAATGTATGAATACTTACCATACCACTTGGAGAGCTCGTCATTGGAAGGAGTAGGAGGAGATTTCGTCTTGGTTTTTGCAGCTTTTTCTTGAACAATGAAAGATCTTCACGGATGAGATGAGGATCTTCCTGCAACAGGCAGTGTTCCCGACACCACTGCCTGTCCCAGGATCTCCGGCCTTGCCAATGTAGAAGCCGCCATAGCCAGAAGCTCCTCGCACCACTGGTACACACAATGTAAGTATCACCTCATCATAATAGATGCAGGTATCCCATCCGACGGTCCAGAAAATTCGCTAATTTTGTGGCGGAATAATTTGGTAGAGATCACATGCGATCCAATACTGGCCAATAGGAAAAACTGCAATCTTTGATTTATTAATTGTAAGTAATCTCTAACTTACGTATATTACGAATGGATATGGTACACACACGCGCACGCGCGCACGTATGTGTAGTTCTATTACAGACAAAAAACATCAATATGACAGCTTGAAGAGCGGGAAAAGAATCAGTCAAATTTCCACGGAACAGTTGCAGAGAGTGAAAACCTTGACTTATCGAGGTCTCTCCTACATTCCCAGTGCTGCTACTGCTTGCATCCGATCCTGCTGACTGTAATTGTGCATTCAGATTCTCCAAAAACTCTGGAACTTTTGGTTCCATTTAACATAAGCCACACTGTTTTGCATCTTAGGCCGTAATGAAGCCGATCTGTAAAGAAAGAGCATATAAACTCTCTCTCTCTCTCTCTCTCTCTCTCTCTCTCTCTCTCTCTCACACACACACACACACACCTTTGTGTGCAAAGGATGGCTATGGTGGTCATATCCTTGGCCTCTTCGTCATTGTACTGTCCCTGTAGCCTCTCATCTATGACTTCCAGCATGTTGGATGGGATCTCAGCGTTTGCGTGTGCCCATTCCACGAGCACCACCTATATAATACTAGCTGTTACCCTTTGCCCTTTACGGTTTTGCGGGAAAACCCACCTGATCTGAAGGTGCCGTCATTTCCACTGCTTTTCTTCCACTCAAAAGCTCCAGTAAAACCACTCCAAAACTGTATACATCCACTTTGTCAGACAGCTGAAGGTGCATAGCGTACTCTGAGAAAGAAATACCACATTTGGTACATAAAACACAATTCTCTCTCTCTCTCTCTCTCTCTCTCTCTCTCTCTCTCTCTCTATATATATATATATATATATATATATAAACCTTACCTGGTGCAAGGTATCCAGCAGTGCCTTTCAACCTGGTAGCCGTAACATGAGACTCTTTCTCATCATACAGTCTTGCAAGTCCGAAATCTGCGATCCTTGGATTAAAATCCTCATCCAACAGTATATTTGCTGGTTTAACATCACAATGTATAATTCTACAATAGAGAGGACAATGTTATGATATGTGTATGGATACACACATACACACGTATAAACAGTACCTGCAATTGGACTCATCGTGAAGGTAAGCAAGGCCGCAAGCAACTCCAATAGCAATCTTCTTTCTCACTTCCCATGCAAGATAATAATCATCTGACCGTCTCCGAAACAGCCACTTATCCAAGCTTCCATTTGGAATATACTCGCAAACTAGCATCGGAATATCCGACTCAAGATAGTATCCGATAACAGACAGTAAGTTCCGGTGTCGGACTTTGCTCAATAACGATATCTCCTTCTTAAAGTCGTCCTCAAGCTTGAGCATATACACAAATCATTATGGTTAACTACACATATACACACACAAATGTACCTGCTGGTTATGCTTGAGAAGCTGTTTGACGGCAATAGAAGTTCCGTCAGGAAGAACTCCTTTATAAACAACTCCAAATCCACCTTCACCCAGCTTCTCACTAAACCCTCTAGTAGCTTCAAGGAGCTCATCATATGTCATCATACGAGACACTTCAAACGAGACCTGGCTAGAACCAGAGGTACCGCTGGAGACTACCTGTGAAACTACCGGCTTTCGGTTCTTACTACGTCTCAAGCAGATTGCAAGGAAGATAACGGCCAGGATAACAGCCAGTGCTCCAATAACTACCCCGGCGATTGCCCCGCCAGTTAACGAGCTACCATTGTGTTCACCGCGGTAGTTAACTGAGACCACTGAGACACCGGATATAACTGGGCCGGTAGCTTCAATGGCCAAACCAAGGTTTACCAAGTATCTGTCACGACCTTTGTAAATGAGCTCGATAGAAACTGTCCCATTAGTTACTGTAATATTCCTTGTTAACTTACGAGGCACTCTGAAACCAACTTCCGCAAAGATATCAAAGTTTTCTTTCACTGTCTCCCCTTGAACCAAAACATCAAATATTCTATACCCAGGTTGATTAAACACAAGCTCTATGAAATGCAAGTTTACTATGTAGTTCCCATTCTGGAGCTTGTTACTGTGTAAGCTATGTATGACGTAGACCAACGCATGCTTGTGTAGAGGCTCTGAGAACGGTGAGTTGGTATACACCGGACTGCGCACCTGATACTTCAACTGCCCATGAACCTGATGTTCCTCCATAGAACGTTCCTACGCTACGGTTTGTCGTATCCGCATCGAAGCGTACTGCTACATCATTCTCAACCACTTGCATAGATTCGCCACCGGCATTCACCGCAAAAAACTCTTCTGATGGAGATATTGAGCAGCTGAAAAATGAAAAGAGAGTATATATAACATTGTACATAATACACACACACACTCACACAAGCCACGCGCACACATACGCACACACCTGGGGCAGTTGAAGTAATCATTTCCGGATGAAACAATGCCGGGGGTGCACTGGAGATATTGAACAAGTTGAAGGAAAAATCCACTTGAGCTGACACTGTTCCAAGGCCTACCAGGGGACCAACGAACCTGTTGTGTGAGACATCTAGGAGAGAGAGTGCAGTGAACGAGCTTAAGTCCGTAGGGATGCTCCGTTTAGCCTGTTATGGCCCAGGAATAGCTGCTGCAACCTTGGCAATGATGAAGTACTGTGAAAAAAGTATTACATAACTGTGTGTAGCTCTGTGTGTGCTGCGTGTGTGTGTCTGTGTGTGTGTTGTGTTGTGTGTGTGTGTTGTTTGTGTTGTGTGTGTGTGTGTGTATGTCCTTAATTAGACGTATACTTTGACAGTAAAAGCAAACAAGTGTAAAGTGCGCTTGTGCATAAAGAACTCTTTTGGCGTGAAGCTAGATGCACACGCACGCACGCACGCAATGCATATGTAACTTACGATACAAGTGAAGATGACAAGCTCCCTGACAGCTGATTGAACCCAAGGTCTAAAGATAAGATCCCGGAAACAGTGGACAAGTCAGGAACAGAGCCGGTAAACCTGTTACCACGCAAGTTAAGCGTGACAAGGGAGGGCATGCGTCTAAACACAGTAGAGTTTAACTCCCCGGAGACTCATTATTAAAGAGTTCCAAGATGGTTAAGCTCACAAGTCTCGCAAAACTCGCTGGTATCTCCCCAGTGAGTCTGTTATCTTGAAGCTTTAAACTTGTGAGAGACTGAAGATTACCAATCTCTGACGGTATAGTCCCTTGTAGCTGGTTACTTCTGAGACTGAGCTGGTTAAGTTGAGTGAGGTCCCCAAGTAGAGAAGGTATAGGACCGGTGATACGTGTCGAGTCAAGGTAAAGCTGTCTCAAGTTGCGTAAACTACCGAGTTGTTCAGGTATAGTCCCGTTAAGTGGATTGTCTCCAATTCTTATAATCTCCAACCTGGTTAAACTGGTCCCCAAACAAGACGGTATCTGTCCAGATATCCTGTGAAATCCAATATCCAGTACTCTTAAAGAACTAAGATTGCATACAGAGTCTGTTAAGCTTCCATTAAGTATAACCCCGTTGAGGAGGTCCCGTCTGAGGATCAAAGTCCACACCTGAGCATCCGATGATGTATCGCATGGAATACTTGGTGGGTAGTTTACTGGTGTCGAGCAGCATGATGACTGTGAATTGTTTGTGCAACATCCTATGCCTGTCCATTTGCCTACACATGGATCTGTGTTGAAGTCCCACGTTCCCGCAGGAATGCCTAGCTCCCTCGCTACCACTTGTAAGCTTGCAATCTCTTGTGTAGTTGCTCCCTCCACAAGTTCTATAAGTTTCATTGTCACAAACACACACGCACACATATATAGAATGGATAATGTATCTGTTACGAGTGATTAAACATGTAAAAACTATGGAAAATCAAGAACGAACCTTGAGGAGAATGTGTTACTGTAGCCAGGATGAGGATGAAGAGCCACAGTGATTCTCTAGACATTGCTCATGATAGAGCATTGTTACGAAGGGCTTCTCTCCTGCCCTTAATCCTTCTGGCGTGTCACTGTCAC
The DNA here is from genome assembly GCA_003024785.1 of Selaginella tamariscina. NCBI lineage: Eukaryota > Viridiplantae > Streptophyta > Lycopodiopsida > Selaginellales > Selaginellaceae > Selaginella > Selaginella tamariscina. The sequence continues at coordinate 78,821 of PUQB01000431.1, forward strand.
TATAGCGTCTTCTTGTCGCCTTTTAGGTGGGTCATATCACATGCTTCTTATATTCTAAACCATAGTGCAATCCATTTATATATATACTAACTTTGCTTATATGATTGTTTAAATAATCTAGTAATACACACAACATGCAAGTGCGTCTAAAGTGTGTGCACGGGCGTGTGTTTGTAACCTGGAATGAGTCGAGCTCATCCTTGGGGCAGCCTTGGCTGGACTAAATAAATAAGTCAATCTGTCATATACTAGTTGGTGGCTGACTATGTATATTACATTGGAAATTATTTATTTTATTGTTTTTATTTATTATTCAGCTATTTATTTAGTTTTGTGCCGAAATACTAGTTTGGCCCACGACAGACAGCCGGGGACTGGTTTCCATGAAAGGCTGTTGTCGTGAACGAAACAAACACACACTCACTCACACACACGTCTATGACCGTCTTAATTACATTCACACCTTGTGGTCCAGCGAATGTTCTAAAGACACATTCTACTGCCGACACACGCACGCACGCGCATACCTGCCTTTCAAGCGTATACACATATTCGACGACTACTGCTTTCAGAAAGAACTATAAAATAATGAGACGTGCCACAAACCTTCAATCCTATGCATTAAGGTTACAGAACTGTAGAAGATCGAAAAGACATCAATCATATCACATGATGTTTGAATATTAAATATTTTAGAATATAATGTTTGAGATATGTATTTTGATGATGCAGCGTAACAGATAAGGGATGGATCGATTAAACATTAAGAAGATATTTAACAGTTAATAATATTAAATAACATAATTAATAATCATTCTTAAGTACATACAATGGGTTTTTAACATGTTAGTAATACTTTAATATGTTATAAATGAACACCACATTAAATAATTGATATGAGCTACATACTTAAAGAATACACACGAATATGTATGTTATATATGTGTGCTCATCTATATGATTTCCAAGTATGAACTCATTTTATGGTAGGATGTATACATTTATACATCATATACATAAACCACTCATCCTAATTTATACACAAGCTGGTGAATGTTAATACATTAAGCTTAATAGAACTGACCTCCACTAAACGTCTGTCCAAATTGCCAATTAGAAGGTGCCACGTCATAAGAAACCTCAGTTTTACCATCACTAGTTGATACCTGAAAAGACAGGCTTTCCCCAGTAAGATCACGCCCATCCTCCCAGTTTTGTCCCCAGTTGCGTTTCATCTGCTTCCAATCCGTGTTTGATCCCTTTATCCACACTGCAGCCACGTCCCCACATCCCCCAACATTCTCCACTAACACCAAGTTAAAGTAAACATGCCCGTTTACCGTAAACCTCAGATCTCCGTCCCTCTTGCAAGTTGTCCTGTAATGACAGTCCGTATGTGTGTGTGTGGACATGAATATACCATAATAAGTTCATTATTATCGGCTAAAACAAGTAGCCCAGAAGGTTTCATGTAACAACCAATCAATTCTGGTTAAGAAGAAACACGCACACGCGCACGCACACACCTTCTGTATTGAATTGGCACATGACCATTTGAGACTACTGCTATCTGGGAGAAAGCAGGCTGTGAGAGGTCAAAGTGGTATTTCGGAGGGTCACACCATCCACCGTTGCTTCCAGAAGGACAGAGGTTGGTCGCAGTAACGACCACCGTTGGATTCCCAGAAAGGCATCCGGAATCTTCTTCAGAGCATCGTACTTCAAACAGGCTCCACATATGTTACCTCCGTCGAACAACGGTGTACTCAGTGCTGTTGTCATTACACCGTAGCCTGCCATCACCTGGTTTCCGTATCCACACGCACCATCTGTGTAAAAGTGTGCGTGTGTGTGTGCGCAACTTGACATGTATGAGAAAGAAAGCAACACAAGAAAGTTCACTATCCATGTTACTCTTATATATATACAGTTATTACACACACACACATGGACGGTATAGATGTATACATACCATTAGTCCCCATTGCATCGCTGCCTCCATAGTATGTTGCATGAGCTCCATCAATCCATGCAAACTCACCAAGAACAGTAGAAGCAAGTAAAATAACCATGACAAAACAATATAAAACCACACAAGAAGCCATTGTGCAGAAAATGCTCGTCCTCGTCTTCATTTATCCAACTGCTTTCTTGCCTTTGTCTGACGAATGCTTTGAATTCTGTAGATATGGGCCCTCCTTTAAACGGAAAACCACTATCCTTCTCATTGTCCAAGTTGAACATGTCCATTTCTACAAAGGCCTGTTGTTGTCACTAACCTCCCGTGAAAGCAGTCAGAGACTGTTGCTATATCACAATAGTACATTCTCGTTGTATGCAGCACCCACAACCACCAATCATGTGCGTTTGCGTGTGTGTGTGCGTGCGTGTGCGTGTGTGTGTGAGAGAGAGAGAGAGAGAGTTCATCATCTTTGTTTAGATAAATAGCAATAATGATGATAATGAATAAACAACTAACTGGATGATGCATTGTCACTGGAGAAGAGCTCTTCACCACTTTCTTCTTTTTACTGAGTGTGCACGTCATAAGTTATTTAGCTTATTTGTGTATATGTATGTACATATACACACGCAGAGTACCTTGGAATCTTATTACTTTGTCGTGGAGTCCCTGTAAATACATATAAAAAATGATGTCGCTTTTACGTATTTACAAGCTGTTGACTGTAGCTCCAAAGCTTTTTGGCCAGTTCTGGATCATTGGCATACTTGCTACAAGGCGCTTCCTTGCAATCCACGAAGTATTTACCAGAAACCCCGTTTAAGTCTGGGTGTGCTGCTACGTAACATGTCGTTGCTGCTCCCTAAAGCATAGTTAACATTAATTATCATAGTTAATAACACACTAAACATTATGCCATAAATGTGTGTGTCTGTGCGCGTGTGTGTAATGATAAATACCTGTTGGATAGTTTTGAAAAGACCAGGAAATGCCGAGTACATGTCTGAGAAGAAACAATGTAATGTATATATATATATACACATACATACATACATATACACACACATACTTACATTCAGCTGGCTTGAAGAAGCTGCCAACAATGTTCGTATGAATTACTCCTGGATGCAATGCGTTCGCTGTAATATTTGCTCCTCGCTCCTGTACAGTTTAAATCAAGTAGTTAAGCATAAAACGATTACACAATCCCAAGTGAATATGGACATATATGTGTGTGTGCGTGCGTGCGTGTCTGTGCATACGTGCATGCGAGCACGTGGTTGAAAACCTTTAGTATGCGTGCAAGTTCCTTTGCATGTAGAATGTTGGCTAGTTTTGACTGAGCATATACAGACCGGAGTCCATGCAAGCTACCAACACAAGAATTCGTTTATATACATAGCATTCTCTCTCTCTCTCTCTCTCTCTCTCTCTCTCTCTCTCTCTCACACACACACACACACACACACACACACACACATATATGTATATGCAGAGAAATAGATTTCCCTCTAATCACACACAACACACCACACCACACACACCTTTTCACAAGTGGGATGGAGTAGAGCCAGCTCTTCTTGTTGAGGTTATCAAAATCTATAACCATTGGCACTCTCATGCTGTCTTGATGAAACAATCACAATTCGACCTTCATTACCACTCTCCTCTGCAGTGCTTATCATCAACTCCTGGAGTAACTTTGTTAAAAGAAAATGACCTACACATACACAAAACACTTGATACACATACGCTCGTGTAGATATGTGTTCATCATTACCAACATGATTCGTTGCAAATGTCAGCTCCAAGTTGTTTCGGATAACCTAAAACTCGCTGGAAGCCATTCCTGCATTATTACTTCAACAGCAAAACAAAAGTCACTAATTGTAAGCTTTTCTTATTTCTTTATTTTTTTTGACAGTCGTATAGATATAAATGCAACACACACTATACATACATGCACTGCATACATACACAGTACACACACACATATTGACTTACATTAGTATGTGTAGTGGTAGGTTCAAGGATTTGAACTCGTTTGCAAACTCGCGTACAGAAGGCAGAGAGCTGAGATTTAAATGAAGAACAGTGAGCTGAACACTTGGGTCCTCTTTGATAATTGCTGCCTTCGCTGCTTCTGCAGATTTCATATTTCGACAAGCAAGTACGACATGAGCCCCCTTGATCGCCAGGGCTCTTGCTGCTTCGAACCCAATCCCCCCATTTGAACCTGGAGAACATGCGTGTGCGTGTGCGTGCGGGAAAATCTTTCATTACCTGTGACAATTGCGACCTTGGAATCAAGACGAACACCAGATAGAACATCGTCAGCGGTGGATTTCCCATTCAAGAGCTCCATACTGCCCTAAAGCATATACTAATATTCCATTTAAAATCAAGTGTACTATTATTAAGTAAATAAAACGTCCGGTATATTTTTATATTCTCATCCTCTTAAATTTATATATTATTTTTCTTAAACGATGAAACTAATGCTTATTAAATGCATAATTACCTGAATCATAAATTTATTTAAAACAAGTTAACTGACAGCGTCACGTTTTACATAAACTTTACACACTCACACACACACACACACTTATGTTTATTTTGAATAAGAATATGTATATACTTACATATAAAAATATATATAAGTATAAAGTTGACCTGAGTCATAATGTTGTATATCAATATAATTTGCTAAATAATGTTTAAATGGAAAACCATTCAATCCAGATGAGACCCTACATAAAATATGTATATGTGTATATCATGCAACATAATATTGAACACAACATATATATTGTTTCATCTTAGCACACATATATTTTATATTCATAAGTATTATTCAGAATATGGTATTAATCAATTAATAAGGCAACGTATGTACACACATACAGCTCTGAATGTATAACATAAGATATTAGCTATCATATATATGATAATTAAATATATATGTTGGTGTATACACATCATTAAGGTATCAATATCCCTTAATGGTATCAATATCCCAAATTGTTTTGGGATGATACACAATATATTAGAGATATTTTTTTATTTAAGAAATTTCATAAATAAATATTTAAAATATTTTAATAATAAAAAACGTAATCAATGATTATATATCAAAAATATACCCTAACCTTCCAACCTCTTATTACTATTAAACTTTTTTTCATTTATATCATAAATCATATAAATTCTATATAAATAATACATCCTCGTATAAATGGTTTGGTGGAACAACTTATCACAACGTTAAAGGGAATGATTGCAAAATACATAAACTTTCAATATTTAGATTGAAATGATTATTTATCATCTCTTTCGATATGTTTATGTTACTGGATATAGAGTTTTGTTGGTACTTCACCATATAAACAACTCTTATATGGTTATGACCCGGTGTTACTGACAGAGTTGGGTTTACCTTCTCACTTGCCACAAGCTGCTAATGGTAGGTCTTGAAATTGGTATTTGATGACATTATTTCATTGGTTCAAAAAGAGTTTACAAAACACTTAGGCCGCATACGACAACGGTGCTACAACTTTCATCATCATCAACTATCTACAAGTACAAGGTGGATGAACTAGTGTTGATTCATTTTCCCAAGTTTATAGTACGTGGTTTAGTCAAGAGTTTCCTTATTCAATGAAAGGGAGCTGTAGCAAGTAAGGTCGCAAATTTATAAGGTTCGGCATGACATTCATCCAATCCTTTAAAGATTATACATGTGCAATGGTTGAAGCGTTTCATGTAACAAGGTCAGGAACATATTATGTCACCTATAGATCCACCAATTCCTCCTCCAGATGTTTCTTCAAATTCGGGTCCATTTATCAGAAAACCCTAACCACCTTCCTTCTATCTTTCGTTTTGGAGAGGAAGGGATGATGTAATGTTCATGTGTACGATTGCATGCAATCATGGATTCGTTTCAATTTTGGACCACTCACTCCTGTATATAAATTAGGATTTTGGATTAATACAATATACACATTTCTATTCCGAGTTCTTACAAACTTTATTATATTACATATAATATATTGTTAATATATCTTAAATTTTAAAAATTATAAATTAAAAATTATCAAATAATTAATATTTAGATTTCTTAAACAAAATTTATAGTTGAAATAAAATCTAAATCATCTTAATTTATATAGTAAATGCCACTTAATATATATTTTGATATATAAACATGCAATTTAAAAAAGAATTATTTAATTAAATAAGTCAAGGATTATTATTTAATTACAAATTTCATTACTTATACTTATTTTAAATGAAGTGAGTTTAAAAAATAAAATAAAAGATCACTCTTAGGAGATGCAATTATGTTGAACATGTAAAGGTATTTAATTAATTATAATTGTTAACAAGTTCTCACACATTACAAATTTCAATAAATCATGTAATTTAATGTTGAATATAATATATATATTAATATATATATAATATAATATATTATATATATATATATATATATATAAAGGTTTTAGTTTAAATGTTTAAGAGATTTTAATATTATTTTAAAAGCATTATTCAAAGTTTAATAAATTACTTATTTTTAAATAAGCTTTTATTTCTTATTTAATTTAGTTAAGATTGCTTTGAAGAATTAATATAAAACATATTTGTTTATTAATAATGCCATGTTAATAACATTATCAAACTAGTTATATTATTTGTATTTATATAAACATTTGTTAAGAATGAAAAATTACGTACATTATATAATTTAGAGTCACTTGATTTTTTATAAATAAGTTATTTGCATAACACAATTTAAAAGTATTTAGTTCATATATTTAAAGAACATATAATAAAGTAAGAATGTCACCGTTATAAAATTTTGAGTAAACATATAAACTTCATATGAGTTTTTTCTTTTTTTTTTTCATTTTAATATTAAAGAATTATTTATGTAATTAACAATAAATATACTTTTTAATATATTTTAAATTCTTTTCCAACTAACATTTCTTAAATGAAGTTTAAAGTTGAATAAGATTTAAATTATCAAATTAAACTATATTAAGATATTTATTTCTCCCTAATGCATTTTAATTTGAAATAAAATTTAAAGTATCAAATTAGTATATATCTCTAGAATTTATTTCATTAGTATTATTTTACATTGTATACCAATATAATATATTATAAATATAATAAAAAATGATAATACAAAATAATAATATCTTAAATATATAAATAAAAATTTAAATTATATCTAAATCTTAAATTTTAAATAATTTATATATAAAATTTCAATTTTTAAGACATACACATTATTATCTTTAAATAAAAGATTTATCACATAATTCACATTCATTAATTAATTAAACTAAAGAGTAATTCTTTATTTTAATTAGTCTTTTATGCATAGAGTGTATAACCTATAAAAATATATAAATTAAATAACTGATTAAATATATATTAATTTATTATCTTTTAGTGTATTTAATTAATTAAATAATATATTCTTATATTTAGCACAATTTAAAATAAATATACTACTTATATCTTATATTTAAGGCTGAAATATATCTAACTAAATAATGTGAATCATTATATATTTGTGGTATATATTTATGGTTTATAGTTATTAATATATGAACAGAATATCACCTATTTCATTCATTTATAAATGGTTTAGTAACCTAAATCATTATGCTACACAAAAAGTTTTTAAACAGCATACTCTCGCAGGTGCATCCACTTTGTGGCTGACCACTTATCTCCTTTAATCACTGGACATCCCCCTGGTAAAGAGAAACAATGAGAACGCGCGCGCGCGCACACACACACACACGGTTATATAGCTCTTAAACTACTTCGCAGAGTGAGTAAAACTGACACAAATGAGAATGTATAAAATGATAGAGCGAATATATAGGGGATATGCATATATTGAAACAATACTCAGAGAGAAACGAGAAACACACACACACACATACACACACCGTGTAGGCTGAAGGGGTCAAGTTCTGCGTTAGGTGTCATACTCCAGAACAAAAGCGCATCACCTCGGCGTGGTTTCACAGACACTCCTGTTTTGCACACTCTGATAATCGTCCCACCATGGGATTGCACTACTGTTCACTGATGAACTTGGAAATACAGTCTCACCGCCGGCTTCCACGTCAGACCTGTACAATAAAATAAACATTCATAACTATATATTACTCTTATTTACAAACTGTATTGGATAGTGAGTATGCATAAAGAGACGTTCGTGCCTGTGACTATACTTTGAGAAAAGAGTATATCACACACACAAAATTGCCCTATTGTTTTGCTTCTATGCAATATCGTATTTACACACGTCCACACACACACACTGAGATTCTAATTCAGTCGGTTTGAAGATGTTCTATATAAAAACTGGTTATCTAAACTGCATGTTATCTATAGGCTGTGAGTTCGTGCGTACGCTGTGTGTGTGTGTTTGTGCTGCAAGATATCCACATATTAGATGCATACACGTACATGCAGATACGCAACTCTCGTGCTAAATAGCAGGACGGTATATGTACATATATCATGACAATATGCATACATACATACATATGTTTACTTACAAGTACATAAGAACGGTTGCAACACGTTGGCCACCATTTTTAGTGTTTATCTTGTCATGGAAGTAATCGTGATGAGCATCGTATTTCTGACCGACTTCATAATGCAAAACCTGCAGACCTTCTCCATGTTCTGCCTACACACATTAGCCATGTCCTTAAATGAATACACACACATACATACGTAGTTCGTAGATATATGTGTGTATACATATTATATATTATACCTTTTGGAATGAATGTAAACTGGGCAATTCTTTCCTCAATCCGATTGATTATCTCGTCTTGTCCACGTCTTAGAAAGGTACCGGAACTTGTCCGGACCCTGTAAGTTAAGTTTAACACAAATAAGTTAAGTGTAATCCTTAACACATATTTCTGATTAGTTCATAATGCTTATTTGTATTGTACTATTACTCACCTACTGTCCTTGCTCTTTCCAGTTTCATTATCTACCACAGCTGATCGCTTCATGTTTGGCTGTGCTAGCTTTATCAAATGCTCACATTCCTCAGGGGTCTACATAAAAACAAGTAAAATTAATTTTTAATTAAATTGTGGTTGTTTGTATATGTATTACTAGTGATAGTATTCATATAACTTACTAGTATATTGTGCTTTGTGAGACTTCATACTTTAAAGTATTAAAACGGTATAATTTAATCTCAATAACTTTAAACTTTAAATCTAATTTAAGTCTTGAGGGTGGAAATTAAATTATTTACATGGTTCAAATTGTAATAATAAATATTTAATGTATTTAATTAAAACTACAATATCGGAGCATAATCGATATACTTATATTAGTTATATTATAATAATTGTACGATTTAACTGTACGTAACATAAATAAAACATACTGTGTAAATTAATAAACTCCATAAGTTTTAAACAATGATATAACAAAATTAGTATAAAACTTACTAGGAAATTATGGAAAACAGAGGCACGAGGCTGCCAAGATATGACTTCAGCCCAAACAGGTTCCCTTCTCCTATGAAGGATAAACATGATTAGTAACACTAATGAAAAGGACTAATTTAGTATAAAAAAACAAACAATTCAGGTGTCTGCAAACGCAGGAGTAGTCCGCATCTGAAGGGACGGTACCAGATGGAACACCGAGCAATCCGACGGCCAGGAGCACAAGTAATACCAAAGACATCAAAAGGAGCATGGCAAATATAGTTGTGCATAGTGCTCGTCTATTGTTCTTCGATTTCATAGCCATAGACTGTAATATATATAAAAATCATGGAAAATATGTACATATGTAAGAAATCATGAATTTATAACTCAGATCTGAAGTATACAATTATGGAATTGTAATCTAGATCTGAAAAACATATGTTTTAAGAAGATTAATTTAATTAAACTACCTGTATGCGCCTCTGATCCGATGAAATAGCTACCACGGAGAAAACCCTAAATCCTTGATTAATTCGTCAACGCGTGTTTTGGTAAATTTAACGACCTTTTAATATTAAAAAATTAAATTTGTAAAAGGATTAAAATTAAAAAGCATGTAATATATAGTTTATATTTATATTTAAAATATATACGTACAATACCATGAATATCTCCTTGCTTGTAATTCTATATATAGAGATTAATATATCCATTCATGCTCTACACGTTGTAATGCATTTATATAATATATTTTTGCAACTGAGCTTGTGTATATGTGGTGTGTGTGCGTGTGCGTGTGTGTGTTGCGTGGTATAGGATGAGGCATAAAAATATGTCTATAATTAAACATCCAAACTTAATGTATTAAAAATGACTTTCCTATAGGATTTTATAATTGTATATATAGTGTTTTGTCACCTCCAAAATTTCAATTAATTAATATACAAACCCTAAAATTAAGAAAAATTATGTATTAAATTTTATTTTATTTTATATGTAGCAATTTACGTCAATGCATATATAGGGTTTAAACAGGGGAGATAGGCTTAGGGTTAGGTTAAGGGAATTAGGGTCGCGATGAGCAAGAGCTTGGGGATTCCTGTGAAGCTGCTGCACGAGGCCGAGGGTCACATCGTCACCGTGGAGCTCAAGAGCGGCGAGCTCTATAGAGGTACGCTCATCGAATGCGAGGACAATTGGAACTGTCAGCTCGAGGGCATCTTACACCGCCAAGGTATACTCAATCCTCTCTATTAGCATTTGCCAATTTCCTCTTTTATGAACATGGTATATGTGGAATTATACAGTGTCTATAGAAATAGCATACGCATCTTCTTTTCTGGTCAGATATACATATATAGCGCTACCCATTTGCAGAAATTTCGGTTATTAGGATAGTGTTTATAGTCTGTGGATTTTGTGTGTCTGGTATTTGGAATATGGTTAAAGCTGTTGGGTTATATACATAGATGTTTTTAATGTGTTTGTATATTGATGTTTGTTTTTCAGGATGGAAAGACTTCACAGCTGGAACATGTCTTTGTTCGTGGCAGCAAAGTGAGGTAGGTTCTCAAGTGTGTCGCTCTATTGCGTGTGTCTGTGTGTGTGCATTTTTATTTATATTTTTAATTTACAGGTTCATGATCATACCCGACATGTTGAAGAATGCACCGATGTTCAAGCGCCTGGAAGCTAAAATCAAGGTAAATAGTTTACAGTTGTATATTCATATGATATACTAATATTTATATAAATGTAAATTGTAGATCTAAGTTATAGGCTTATGCATGATATTGTACTCATGTAATCCCAATATACACATTCTATGTCATTAGGATTTGTGCACGTATATGTATCTGCATATGCAAGTGTATAGAGACGTATCTAAAATGAATACTGTATGTACTCTGATTCGAGATTGACATAAGCATCTCTTTATATTATATCTTTTGCTAGTACCAAAAACGTTTCAGTTGTTTATACTTCTAAGTAGTATATGTATGCGTAAGAATGTATATATCAATTTTATACATAATAATAGCTAATTTATAATAATACATGCTCTATGCTTGTATATATATATATATAGTATACTAATCTTTTTGAACTTTTACAGGGAAAAGGCTCTGCAGGATTGGGCGTTGGAAGGGCGCGAGGTGTAGCTATGCGTGCAAAGGTATATTCTAACTATATGATATTTGATTTATACACATGTTTACACGCGATTAACCAATTGTGTTTAATTGTGTATTAAGCAGGCTAGAGCTGCTGGCCGTGGTGCACCAACACCGAGTGTTCCAGGGGGAGAGCAATGCCTGTTAGGAGATAGAAATTCACAAGCTTGTAGAACTCCGGACGAGATTTTTTTGGTAAAAGTTTTTAATATAGTCTTATTTATGTATTAAAATTAACCAAAAAAAAGTTTGATTTCCTTGATGTGATCTTTACTACGTTTTAATTATTGTATTAAACTCAATGCGTTTAATTAATTGACATCACATAATGTGTATTAAACATATTAATTAAACTCATATCGTATTGAATTAAACTCCTCAATACGTTTTAATGATTGTCATCCCCAAAACGAGGAGTGATGAACGGCTGGGATCATCACGCTTACGAGTGGGAATCTTTCTGATCCGGAATTGTCGTTAGATCTTCTCGACATTCTGTCTCAGATGGGGATCAACGGTCGAAAAGAGATCGGAAGGATATTACATCGGACGCTCACGAATCGACCTAATCTTGAATCTGTGGTTAATGGCAGAAATGGGGTAGAAGATTACTTAGAGTGGTTACTGGATGCCATTAGCGTTTAACTACGAAGAGAATATTCGAAAGTATCATCCCGATAATCATTTTTAAACAAACAATATTATATCTACAAAATATATAATTATCAAAATAATTTTTTTATTACCGAAAGTTTTATCTATATTCGTTTTAAACTATGTTTCAATATTTTTAATTAATTATTAAAAAATTTAATTTTTGTAATGAGATTTATTAACATGTAAATCCTTTACCTTTATTCTTTAATTTCGACATACATACAGAGTGTTTATTCTTGTGTTTGCATACAGTTTTATATACTAACATTAAAAGTAATATTATAATTAAAAATAAAAATTATTATCTTTTATCCCACATAAACTAGAGTTGTTTTTATAATATAAAACTTTTTAAAACAACTTTAATTATATTTAATTTATACATTATAGTGCAGTACATTGTTTTCTAATCGGTTTATTTTAGTTATTTTTACTTTTGACAAATACTTATACCATTTTAAAGAAGGAAACGTCTGGCGTATATGGTTATGGTTTAAACTATATTATAGATATATGTATATTAAATTCATATTTATATATATAGCTCCCATATTAACAGATACAATTTAAAATATCATCTGTTTATACCATAATTTTAATTCATTGAGCATTGATACACACAAACTATAGTGATTTTAAGAACATGTACTTGGTTGGGATATTCCACTATGAGTTTTTTCATATAAGAATATATAATTTAATGATAATTATACAAAATCATATATATGTAAATAGGAATCTATATATATGTAAACCATTATATACATATGTATTTTAGTATTAATAATTGAATATATATACTATTCCACATAAAAATATATACAACAATATGGGTTCTTTATGTTTCAAAATCTACGAACACACACGCTGTTGAGTCAAATACACAAAAACATTATGTGTGTGTGTGTGCGTGTATAGTTAATATGCACATTTTATAGTGTAAAACACAGACAGTTTTATAAAGACTTCTCATGCATCAATATTATAATTAAACTTATTTAAATTAATATATATTAGTTAATAACTCTTATTAATTTTATAAAATGCTACATAAAAATACATATAAATATAAATAGAATAATTCAAATAATCTACAGGTTCTACCTTACATATAGACAGCTGTGTTATACACGGTTTGCAAGATAATTTACTTTGAGTTAATAACTATATCGACGGCTATATTTCTTTATTTATAAAACACACGCACACGCACACGCGCGCACACACACATGCTAAGCAGATATGGTTAAAAAAAAACGTTGAGAGAGACAATCCAGGTATGTCCATCATTAACAATGCTTATATTCACTGTATAGTACTAAATAAATTTATAAGCGTACTATTGTCAGTTTTATAAGCATTTATTATAAATTTAGTACATGATGTTGATTTATAATTTTGAATTTGAACTTTAGGTAAAGGTGCCCTGGAATGTGTATATATATATATATATATATATATATATTATATTATGTATTGTTAAATATGAAACTCTTTTATAAGAATTCAAAGTTACACTGCAGTTTGCAAGATATTTCAAAACACACACACACCAATATGTGAGTGTGTTTATACATAGATATTTTGTGTGTGTGTGTGTGTGTGCGCGCGTGCGGGGATGTTGATTAGTTGATGTAGAATAATAATTATAATTATGTTAGATCATATGACTCCTTATATTTAACACACACGCGCACACCCACGCGCACACACATATGCAAGCATTTTTGTTGTGATAAGATGCTAGCTTGGATAGCAACAGAAAGTTGTTGCTGGCCAACCGTACCTTCTATTCCTATTCTTTTTGCATGACTGTACTCCTCGTAAGGTGAAAGACAACAAATGGTAACTTAAATATATAATATATTAACATATACACAGAGATACAGAGTATATATTTATACAGTATATTATACTTGTTTGCAGGGGGTCATGTGATGATGACACAATCACGTCCTTTAATCAATATGCAACTATGACGTGGAACAAAACCTTTATATCTTTCTCAAAAGGACTATATTGGTTGGCTTCATGTGGTCCCGTGTATCGTCAAATGTTAGATAGCGATTGACGTATTGACATGGACCTTCTATTCGCATAGTTGGGTATACACACACACACACGTATATGTATCAGGTCCTCCGTACCTCTGATATTTTACCGTCCTACACAATATAACACATGCAACTGTGATCTGTTCTCACACACGCACGCACGCACACACACCAACGTGATGGGAAGAGAAGTTAAGTGTTATTTATGCATTTGTATGTAAATGTATATACCTCAGTCCGAAGAGTCATTGTTCTTTCGAACAATCTCATGCGTAGAGAGATCAGGATGAACATAACCAATACCATTTAGCACTTGATTATCTGCAAACCGGAGAGCTCGGTCCATCTGCCGAGTACACTCCTCGGCGGTGTACATCTGGTTGATCTTCCCACTGCATATCTGGCACCCGGTGAAGTGCGTGACAAACGGCCGGTTCCCCTTGTCAAACTCCTCGTACTTATCTGCTAAATCCCTCCAGTAACCATTGAGATAATACGAATTCTCTAAGTAAACCTTCGCTCCCCATCTCTCTCGCTCTGCATTCAGGAGATATATCAATGCACCTTGATCGTCCGACTCGAAGTTCTCGGGCCGGCCGGTGAGTGCCATAGTGAGGACCTTCCCTATCCGGTCCCCCGCAATCCCTTTGTATCCCATTGGCGCGAGTGTATCGAACAGGTCCAGTGTCCACTGGCAGTTCCGCACGAAGAAGATCCCATGTTCAGTCCTGTCCACTTCCTTTCCCCGTATACCAGACTCTCCCATCCGTGAAATACAATGTTGTAGTCGGCGTACCGTTCCCAGGGGACGGTGAACGACATGTCGGTGAAAACCGCATCGGAGTCGATCCACCAGAACCATTCCACGTCTGGGCGGGAGAGCATGAATGATCTGATGAGCGGAAGCTTGACCCACCAGGAAGGCAAGTCGTCCGTGAACCTTGCCACCGTTGTAACATCTCGATGCCGTGTAACCGGCAGTAGTCGATCTTGTTCTTTATCGATACCACCAGCATGTGGTCGCCCATGAGGTTCCTGCACGGCGTCGGCTGTGAGCCGGTAACCATGAACAGTTTCGGCTGCGTACCGCCATCTCCCTGTCTCTGCTTCCGGACCTCGTCCCAGTCCGAGACCTTCGGTCCCAGGCTGAAGGACGTGTTCATGAGCGGATCGATAGACAAAGACTTGTTTAACAGGGACTCGAGGTCCGTCCTCTCCGGGACGAAGTCGGTCTGATGAGAGTACGAAGCCGAGGAGTCGTCCGACTTGTGGGGATTCAGAAATGAGAGAGGCCGTCTTTCTGTGGCGAATTCTTGCTTAGCTTCTTCCTGTGCTTTGGACTCCTCCACTTGTAACGGAGTAGAAACATATGGAGAAACAACAAAGCTCCATATGAGGAACCCTGTTAAGGCGGCACCGATTGAGAAGGGGACATAGTCCGAGATTACTCTACTCATCCTCAATGTCTGCTTCGATGATTGCCTCATTGTAAGAATGATGCAGGGTGTGTATATGTGTATGTGTACCTTTGGTGTGCTGCGTCGGATCTAAGCGGATCCGATGGACGAGGATTTGCCGCGTGGATGTGGTGAGATTCAAATCAAATAATGTTCGGAGGGAGTTGTAATGGAGCTTTCCCTTGTCACCTAACTTTGGGGAAAAGGGTAAAGGAAAAAACAAAGGAGAAATATGCACTAGAAACAACATAGTTTCTTCGTTTATTAAATTTATATACACTCACTATATATATATATATATAATGAACAGTGAGTTTAGGTGGATCCGGATACATACGACTCAACTGTAAACAATATCGGCGCCTTGTTGACGTTGGCAAAGTATCAAATATTTGATAATATTATATATATATACATTTGTTGCAACCATAGTTATCTACCGAATTATGTGTGTAAGTGTGTGCGTATACAAATGCGTTATCATAAGGCGCAATATATTTTCGACTGATGTTGACAATAAAAGAGAATGCTTGGCTGATGCCGTAGAGAAAATATATACGATTTATACACATGCATGTATATGGATATATGCGTATGCATACGCACATATATATGTATGTATATTGGGTGATAATAACAGGCGGTACATAAAAAATTCTGCCGTTTTCTTAATTTAGCTAAAGAATATTAACCTTGCCAGCAGGAGATTTGCATAAGGTAGCCCCAGCTGTTTATCACAGCCGTTTAAATTATTTAAATACATAAAATATATTATAAATTATTTATAGATTATATATATTTACCTTAGCAGCACATGAACGACAGGCCCTCCATCATCTGTGGGACGTACCAACTTGAAAGTTTTCTGTTAAACAAATCAGATTATTAATTACTTTAACCAATGCCTTAATTAACAATTACTGCAGTTCTTACATAGGTGTAAATTGTATATATAAAAATGTATATGCAAGTGGACCACACAAAAGATGCGGGCGCCTGTGTGTGTGTGAGAGAGAGAAAGAACCTGAAAATACTTCTTTGTCTATGTTGTTTTCTTCATGTGTTTTAAAACATACGTAGAGGGACTGCTCTTGTGTATGCAGTTTAGCATAAATATCTTCGTGTGCGCTCTAATAAACTCGTCCAATCTAGCGTAACCAAACTTCTCATGGTTAATGTCGTAATTAAACATGTCGTAAAATCTCGGTTTAATCATGCTTAGCGGGATACCTTCAGGATATTCCACTAGTAGCTCTTCAAGCATCTGTCTGTAATCGTTCATTGAAAGGGTTCGAACTTTGGTCTCCTTAAACATTCCCTGAGTAGCAATTAGAAACACTAAGTTAATGTATATATACGAAAACATAACACACACACACACACACACACATAAATATACACGTTCATATATTATACACAACCGTATACATGTTTACTTAGAGAGAGAGAGAGACAGAATGTTTATATATACACACGTGTGTGTGTCTGTGTATTATTAAAAGACTTTACCTTGGTGCGGACTGTACAGAGACTGGGTTTAGGATAGTGCATCTGAATAGTATCCTGCATGAGACTGAAAAGGTCCTTAATCCTGACGCAGTTAAATGTGCTTAAATTTAACGACACTCCAAAATGTCTCTTAAACTCTTGCTTAAGCAACGAAGCATCAAAACTCCGCCTCTCTTGTTCCACGTCTAGGAAGTAAACCAGCCATATCTTTAGCTCCTCCACCGTTGGATTATGCCCATTTTGCTGCCCTTTTACCATATACACTGTTGGTCGTCACCCTCTTGAGAAGCCTCTAAAAGATAGATGGAAATACTGTGTCAATTATATACTTGTGTGTGGGTGCGCGCGCGCCCGCGGAGTGGATGTTTTCTTGTTTGTATACATTATGTATGCTGTATATCTATCAAGTGTATATATATATACATACATACATACACATACACACATACTTACATATCTGTATGTGAAATACTATATCATATATAATATGAATATCAATGCAACAATAAGAATAGCATTATTACATGTATAGATATAAAAGCTAAGTTATATACACATTACAATGCATATAGTCCATATTATAGTGTACATCGATAGAGATATCTGTACATGCATATTGCATGTACAAGTACACAACACACGCTCTCTCTCTCTCTCTCTCTCACACACACACACACACACACACACCTTGTTGTGGGGGATTTTCGGATTGCCAATGTGATGTATCAATCTCCTTTTCACATATTAAACGTTCTATAAGTTCATCCACCTTGCCAAGTTCATGTCTTTGTATCCATGATGGTCCATTTGCACTGAGTAGATCCCTAAACTCCTTCCTGAATTTATAAAAAAGCTTAAACTTATACATATAGTACATACGCACACACATGGAGACTTACATATTTTGGGCCTTCGATATGATCTCACTAGCGTCAGCGGTATGTATATACGACTTTAGGTCTTCCCACACTTTCTCACTCTCATCACTTTGTTTCCTTTTCCACAACGGACTAAACCATGAACGTTTTTCAGAATGTCCTTGCGTTTGAATTATTTCCTGTTTTATCTGTTCATTAATATTCACGCCATGAGCTTGTGTGTACACACACAATAATACATGCAATGGATATGTAACATGTATACATACATACATATATACACTAAACTATGTACCTTAATGTGCGTGTCATCTACATCTTCATTTCCATCAGAAGGGTTTTTTCTATGATAACCAAAGAAGAACTTGCGCCATGTCCATTTTGTAGACTCCTGCTCTCGCTCTCAGAAACTTTCTCAGTATCCTGCACAATATGACAAATGTAAAAGAGTTGATTAACAATGTATAACTTGAGCTTAATGGTTTAAACTTAGTTCATTAGCTTGTAGTTTTAGTTAACATATTTTATTAATCATCACCTCTTGCACATTAACTTCCTCCACAGAACATTCATTGTCTCTACATCTGCGCCCTCCATCTTCACTTCTTCATCATGCTGTGGAACATAATATGCATGTGTATAGGATATGGTGTATATGCTACAGTTTTAATTTATGTATTTATAAGTTATCACTTGTTTTAGCAGTTTAAACTAGCCTTCTCAAGGGAAATTTCTGTTGAATTTAAACCATTAGTTACTTCCGTCTTCACTTCTTCAGCATGCTGCAGAATATATATAGCTTAGTTAGTTAATTTTTAAAAGTTTTATTTAATTAGTTAAATCGGTTTATGGTACTTATACCTGTTCAGGCTCCTGAGCTTTTTTAGTAATAGATGAAGCAGCTTGTTGGAGAAGGTCACATACATCCTTGTGAAACACGTCTAAACGGACTTTGTCGGATATACAGTCCTCCATAGGGGGAATATCCTGTTTCTCTCTCGGTGTTGTAGTTGAAGATGGTTTTACATGTGAAGGTGGTATATTGGGCAATGTGTTTACATGCGGTCTATTTATATAAGATGGCGTGTTTGTAAGTACACTACAATAAGAGCTATCCTGTGGTGGATATGTATAAGATGGAGTATGTGGTGAATTAGTATGGGAATTGTTTATATGTTGGTTTGTATGTGCAGGTGGTGTTTTGGGATTGGATCCTGTATAGCCCCTCTGGAGTTTTGATAACTAACTGTAATTTGTGCTACTAAACCTTCTCCTCTAGCTAGTTTACCTGTTAATCAAACATATAAATACATACAAGCTTTTATATATGTTTAAAAAGACTATATTATCATACATATACAGTACTATATATATATACGTACCCCAGCCACACACTCGTGGCCGCGGCTAGAAGAGCTGGAGACGCCTCATGAGAGTTGCATGCTAAAAGTACCTATTATAATCGAAATTCTATAAGCTTAACTGTGTGTGTGTGTATGCTCATAAATATAACGTGTATATAAAGTTCGTGTGTCATATACACAGAGGTATATTTATATATGTACAAATTTTACGAACGTTGTAGTTCTTCATACGAAGTGAGTGCAGAGCGCTTGAGAGATCGCTGTCCGTTGATATGATGAACAAATGTGCAGGTGGTGGATGATCCATCGTCCAAAGCACCATATCCACCATTAGTGTTCTATCAGATGAAGCATTTTTACGATCTGCAAGAAATAATGTAATAAATAAATAAATATAGCTACATTAATGAACATCTTTGTACATTTATTATACATACATTCATAATATATATATATATATATATATATATATATATATATATATATATATATATATATATATATGAATGTATTAAATATACTAAAACATGCATACACTTCAGCATTAAATACGGTACATTTTCACGAGTTGTTCGTGATATGGGAAAAATAAGCTTTAATGGTATTATACACATACGCACCGGAATGCGGAAAACAGTTGTTGACATAGTCTATACAAGATATATACAAAGACAGATTATTGTACAATTTTTTGAACTTCATAAATCTGAATCTGTTATCCAATTATTACATACAACCATGCATATACAGAACAAGGCCTATATGGTCTCTATAGATATTCATAAAAGGTTCATACATACACATATACATGCCCTTCTGATGCACAATGTTAAGTGTCATGTATATATATATAATCATATACATATTACACACACGTACACACGCACATACGTCCATGAAATCAGCACACCCATATACATTATTCTGTCCTGAAAGATGGTGTTTTCAACATATATTCCTAATCATCTGACCCACACACGTATGCAAGCACATATGTGCGCATGGCACGCGTACACGCACATAGAGAATCACTTACTGAAGTATAAGTGTATATACAGTACAATGGCATGTATCTGTGTCTCTGAGGGACACCATACTTCCATCCAGAGGTCCAAAATATTGTATTATCAACAACATTTCTAATAACACACACACACACACCACACTTACGAGATGGTAAATGGTGGAGGGAGATTCCAGTACACGTCAAAGCCTCTTGTGTACTTCTAGAGAGCTGCAAAATATCACCGTAGGCCGTAATTGAAACAGGCCCCTTGAATCCCCGCAACCTGAGAGCAGACACTATATTGTTCCCGACTTTGGTAGCAGGAACACCCACAGGAATGTCGCAGTCCTCAAAATCCCACCATACCGCAACCTTCAAATTTTAATAGGCTACATTATTAAATATGTGTATGTGTGTGTTATGGGTATATGTATACACACACATATACACACATTCTGTTTACCTGACTGCTCTTGGGCCTTCGTTCCAGCCACCGCCATACAGAAATCCCTCATCAGATCCTCCAGAAATAGAGCTTGCGAATATTTCCTGCTTGTAATTGTGTGTATTTCGTATTTTGACGGTGCGATTGAACAAAATGCGCCTGCAGATCATGAAGAACCCTAAACCCCTGTTCCGCCAAGAACCCTAAACCCTAAACCCTTGAAACTGTTAATATGCCAAGCATATGCTAGTATATTCTTGTTTTGACCGATGTGTTAGGGCAGAAACAAGCAAGATATGCCACCGCATCCCGTGCAACAAGAAGTTTCATGTGAGACGCAACCAATGTGCATGGAAATGCAATATTAACTCATACATATGGACACGTGTGTATGTGTACTCTCCATTCTGCTGTTGTGGAATAGAAAACTCTTTGTTACATACACAGATTTATACATGTGTGTGTAAAGTTTGTTTAAATTTAATATAATAATTCATATTAAGTAAAATAAAACTCATATCTTAAACTTAATCTCAAAAGAATTGTTCTTAAGTTTAATTAGTAGAGTTTAGCGAAAGAAAGCATAAAAAACGGAAGAGATGAAGATGGTAATACCCGTGATCACAAGCACAACGAGGGGAACAGCGGCTGCATCCGACCATCCATCCTTACAGTTGAGATCCCCGAGCCGGAGCTGTATAATGTCCACCATGGACAACATGAGCAGCAACGTCCCGTAATAGATCCCACCGCGGAGGCTAACATCCCAGACCTCAGAAACCTGTTGCTTATCACTGCAGACTGCACTTCAGCTCTCTCCCTACTGTTGGCGAACACTATGAACAGCTTCATCCCATGCGCAACAAGGCTGTGAAAACAAGAGTATGTTTAGGCGTCAACACATGGTAAACTACAAGAGCAAAAACCTGGAGAAGAGGAAGCAGCTAAAGGACACGACCTCGAACACAAGGAGGCGCTTGATCGTGTCGGGACTGGGCCGGCAGGAGTCGTCCGTCTCTAGAAAGTACGACTCCTTGCCTGAAGATGTGAATGCCATCCCAATGAAGACTGCCACTGTGAAGAAGGAATTAACACTCACGACCTCGTCCAGCGTTGTTACATGCACCTGTGTTGCTCCCTTCTCTAGTGGTTTTGTTATCCCGTCCATTATCATCATCCTCCTGGTGGAAAACACACACACACATATATATGTATGCAGAATCACACACACGCGCACACACCTAGAGTGTGATTCAATGGGATCGTCCATGCCAATGGCGCCACTGGAGAAGATTATGTGAAGAATTTATTCTGGTTTACCCACAAAATGCCACTTGTTTTGCCCCTGGTGCACTCTCCCGCTCGCTTCTACTCATGAAACAGCTTCTCCCACAAGTTTTCAGGTTTCAAAAAGTAGGTACACGGACTCGCATTGCCGTCCCAACACGCAACCCCAGCCAGGGTCTTTCGGATTAGCTTAATAATATGCTACCATATACCAAGAATCTTTTTAATATATTCTTAGTATATTCTATAATTAAAAAGACAGTATGATCAATTATGTGTTTGAATAAATCAATGTATCTTTATTTCTAAAAATTCATATATATATGTGTGTGTGTGTAGTTCAAATACATTTAAATTTTTGGTGTATACCAGAATCTTTTTAGTAATATATACGATATTTGATAGAGTAGAAATAGTATTGCATTGCGGGATTGATATGAAGTCATATACAAATCTATATACGAAAACATATACAAATCCGTGCTTGAAAAGGGTGCGGTGGCCAACAAATGAGCCCTTAATGTACAGAAGATACCCAACTAGGGTTTTGGTTAGGGCTTTGAGTACAGATCTCCGGAGAACGGCGCCGGCGATGGCGTCTCTTGAGGCGATCGTAGAAGGCAAGGATTTCTCCTTCCCGAAGCAGGAGGAAGAGATTCTCAAGCTCTGGAGCAAGCTCGATGCATTCCAGGTGCATTTTCTGCGATTTCATCCGATTCTTTTCGTGAAAAATCTCCGATTTCTGTGTTAGATTGTGTTTCTTTATGTCCATTTCTGTGTTGATTGCGTTTCTTTGTATTATTTTCGATTTCTGACTGTGTTTCTTTGCCCAAAAGTGTGATTTGTTGTTAGATTGTACGTTCTTGGTGTTAGATTGTTCTTCCTTGTATTGTTCTCTTCAAAATGATCCAAAATCCATGTTAAATTATTTGTCTTTGCGTTCTTCTTCCCAAAATCTCCCATTTCTATGATTTTTTGTGTGTTTTGACTCGAAAACCTGTAATCCTCGCCTGTGTCTAAATTTTCTTGTAATGAGGTCTTTTTGTGTTTACAGACACAGTTGGAGCGCACGCGAGGCAGGCCCGAGTACATCTTCTACGACGGTCCTCCGTTCGCCACAGGTCTGCCTCATTATGGTCATCTTTTAGCGGGAACCATCAAAGACATTGTTACAAGGTATTATAGAAAATATGTAGTTTATATATATACACACAACTTGATATGTAACGTGCATTTGTGTAGATATCAGACAGCGTTGGGGTACCATTGCACGAGAAGATTCGGATGGGATTGCCACGGTCTGCCTGTGGAGCACGAAATTGATAAGATTCTGAATGTGAAGACGAGGGAAGACGTTATTCACAAGATAGGAATTGCCAAATATAATGAGGAGTGTCGCAGTATCGTGATGAAATACAGCAAAGAATGGGAGAAGACTGTTGTGAGAATGGGTCGCTGGATAGATTTTGAGAACGATTATAAAACCATGGATCCAGATTTCATGGAGTCTGTTTGGTGGGTTTTTAAGCAGCTGTGGGACAAAGGCCTTGTCTACCGTGGGTTTAAGGTTTACCTATCCACACATATGTCTCACATGCAATTATATATATATATATATATCATTGTTGTTTTGTTGTGTAGGTCATGCCATATAGTACAGCCTGCACTACTGCTTTATCCAATTTCGAAGCCAACCAGAACTACAAGGTATTTACGGATTGAAGAACCTGTATGTTCAATATCATGTATATGTATTCATGTTAAGCTGAATCTATTGTAATACATGACTTATAATTATCCGTGCTTGAATTATTAACATATTTTACAGTTAAGGTTTGTATATTTGTCTAAATTTGTTGTACTTGTAATGTTTCATCTATAGCATGTGGTTTTGGTACCAATATTTACTTCCTCTTTCTTAAGGATGTTGACGATCCGGCGATCATCGTTGCGTTCCCATTACTCGGAGATCCTGATAATGCAGCAATGGTTGCGTGGACGACGACCCCATGGACACTCCCAAGTAACGTTGCGTTATGCGTTAACGGGAGCCTTGACTACGTAAAGGTGTGCATGTGTGTGTGTGTGTGTGTGTGGAGAGAGAGAGAGAGAGAGAGAGAGGGAGCAGTCTACACCAAGTTTGTCTCTCAGGTGAGAAGCAAATCGACGGGTGTCGTGTACATCATAGCAGAGGCCTTACTCTCTGCACTTCCGAGCCCCAAAGTGAAGACTGAAAAGGGGAGCAAGAAGGAAAAGGAAAATCAAAGTGATTTCGAGGTTTCTCAACAAATTCAAGGGTGTACAACTAGTCGGAAAACGGTAATTTTAACACGCACACACAAGCATATACTTACCTTCTTTTTTTTTTTCCTACGCACTAAACACCTCTATATTTGTATCCTCATTATCATTCCTTACGAAGAATGTGAATGTTGTTTACTTCACAAATGTCAAATTTTTGCAGATACAAACCATTATTTAATTATTTTGAGGAGCTCTCGGATGTGGCATTCAAGGTTGTTGCAGACGACTATGTGACGGCTAGCAGTGGAACAGGCGTAGTGCATTGTGCTCCAGCATTTGGAGAGGATGATTATCGTGTTTGTTTGGAAGCCGGCATTATTCGTAAGGTACTGAATATATGTTGGTTCTGAACTCCTGTTACACACACACCAATATTGATTATGTGATCTATCCCAGGGAGGCGATTTACCAGATCCTGTCGATTTGGATGGTAAATTTACCAAGAGAGTAACAGATTTCAGTGGCCTCCATGTCAAAGCCGCAGATAAGGACATCATTGCAAAGATCAAGGTAAATATAACTCAGTCGAACACTATCATATCTGTATATACCTATCATATATACTGGTATCTTCTCATATTATATATATAGAGAGAAGTCGACATACTTGAGAAATACGTTATGTATTTTGCTAATACATATTCAATGAGGGAAGCTGATTCATATTATTTCGAGTAGGCTAATGGGAGATTAGTACATTCGGGGAGCATAAAGCATTCATATCCCTTCTGCTGGCGATCCGAAACACCACTTATTTACAAAGCCGTTCCTAGCTGGTATGTGTTGCTTTGTGCGTACGATATACATCTACATACATTTATCTATAATTCCTGTACATTAACATACACATTGACATATGATCTGTGTATATGTTCATGTGCCACATATCCACATATGCAATTTGCATATACTATGCAAACTAACTATCTTTTGTGCAGGTTTGTCAAAGTTGAAGAATTAAAAGAGCGTCTGCTAGATAACAACACCAAAACTTACTGGGTTCCAGATTTTGTCAAGGTAAGTATTCACTTATTTTACTGAGATAAAATTTGTATATAATGTAAACGTATACTTCAACGGCTTCTTTTCTAAAGTTACACTCACAGGATAAACGATTTCATAATTGGCTAGAGAATGCAAGAGATTGGGCCGTGAGCAGAACCCGCTTCTGGGGAACGCCACTTCCTATCTGGGCTAGCGCAGATGGTGAAGAACTCGTAGTGGTTGGTTCTAAAAAAGAATTGGAAGAACTTTCTGGCTTTAAGGTGCTCTCTCTCTCACACACATACCTGTTCTTATACTAAGTTTATTTTCTCTCTCTCTCACCTTTAGCTATTATACGTTGGTTTTGGGTTCTTTTTATTACTTCTTATACGTATACACCCAGATATATGCCTGTATACCTACATGCATGTGCTCGCATCTGTATGTGTGTGTGTGCTACACTTAATGCATATGTATATGACTTATAGATGTACTATGTGTGTGTGTGTGTGTGTGTGTAGCGTTTTCTTACAGTAGTGAGTTGATCTTTTCTAGGCAACTGATTTACATCGGCACTTCATTGATGATGTAACAATTCCATCCAAGACTGGTCGAGGCGATCTGCATCGTGTGGAGGACGTAAGTTTTATAGACAAACTGGCTGTCTAGTATTATATATATTTAATAATATATACTAAACTATGTTAATAAGATTTGAGTTATTCACTTTCATTTTTATAATTAGGTCTTTGACTGCTGGTTTGAGAGTGGATCAATGCCTTACGCCTACATTCATTACCCTTTCGAGAACCGTGAGCTGTTTGAACAGAATTTTCCAGGTCATTTTGTTGCAGAAGGCCTCGATCAAACCCGCGGATGGTGGTGTGTGTGTGTGTGTGTTAGAGATAATTATACCTTTAGTTTGACACACACACACACACATAGCATGTAAAACTATGTGTAAGTACACGTATGCATGGATGGAATTTGTATAATAATAAATTTAAATATATGATTTAAAACGGAGTTATGGGTATATGGTTTTGTGATATAAACATTGTAAGATAAACCCGTGCACAGACTCGCAAATATATGCTAAAGGATATTTGTATGTAAGTATGCGTGGGTGTTGTTTTATACAACTTAGTTATGTAAGAATGTGCGTATCGGCGCATGTATTTCCTCGTGTAGTACACAGAATCCGTATACAAATATGTGCATGCGTGCGTACGGTGTGTGGATTAGTTCTGATGATAAATAATACTACATTTCACCTGTGTAAAGAATTTGCTGTGTGCAATTGTAAGCTAAACTCATAGACACAGGTATATATGTGTGTACACATGCATACGCGTGTTGCAACAAACATGTATATGTACTAATGAGATTTACCTGATATTTGCTTTCAGGTTTTACACTTTGATGGTTTTGTCGACGGCTCTTTTCAATAAGCCCGCGTTTAGGAACCTGATCTGCAACGGTCTTGTTCTTGCTGAAGATGGAAAGAAGATGAGTAAGAAACTCAAGAACTATCCTCCTCCGATGGATGTTGTTCATGAATATGGAGCGGTAATTATTCATTAAATTGTGCATATGTATACATATGTAAGGTGTGTATATATGCATATATATCCTGATTAAGTTATTACTAGGATGCCCTTCGATTGTACCTGATAAACTCACCAGTTGTTCGTGCGGAAACTCTTAAATTCAAGAAGGATGGGCGTGCACGCTGTGGTACTGAGCTTTATTTATAACATTATAAATGCCATATAATATATATTACTTATTATTATGTATGTTGCAGGTCAGGGATGTATTTCTTCCATGGTACAATGCCTACCGTTTCTTCGTTCAGAACGCATTAAGGCTACAAGTAGAGGGGCTTGATGCCTTTGTACCATTGGATAAGACTACACTCGAGCAGTCGACGAATGTTTTAGATCGTTGGATCAACTCTTCGACTCAAAGTCTCGTTAAGTTTGTGCGTGAAGAGATGGGAGCATACAGACTTTATACTGTGAGTACCTCTATACTACATTATGCTGTGCTTATCCTTGATTACATTAGTAATACTATAAATCTATTTAGAATAAATACTTCAATAAGTGCACTCCTTGTCAAATAACTGTATAGAGTTATTATTTGCCGTTGCGGTCCAAAAAACAGTGGTTTTGGGGTCCCCATCGTCTAATGTGCTAATAACTTTACCATGCGATTGTATTTATTTGTGTTATTTACATATATTAACCATAATATAGACTAACCCATTTCCTTTTTCTCTTTAATACGCAGGTTGTTCCGTATCTACTGAAGTTCATTGACAATTTAACTAACATTTACGTTCGATTTAACCGGAAAAGATTGAAAGGACGCACGGGAGAGCACGATTGCCGCGTAGCATTGTCAACGCTATATAACGTATGTTCATATGTGCATGTGTGTGTGCGCGCGCGCGCGCGTGCCTGTCTGTCAACTGTTTGATAACACATGTAATAGACGAACACAAACACATAATGTATGTCTATGTATATGTACATATTAAAAAGAATATACATAATATATTCACTCACGTGGAACCCTAATTAATCCATCTTACCATTTGCTACATTCTTCGTTACGTCTGTATTTATCTATACATCCGTATATACATCTATTTCCCGATTCTTTCATCTTGTGTTTTATATTTGCGTATATTAGTGATAAAACTAATAAATAGTGAAATCTCTTTATTTAGGTGCTTTTGACGACTTGCAAAGTGATGGCTCCTTTTACACCTTTCTTCACAGAAGTTTTGTATCAAAATTTGAAGACTGTCAAGGATGAAAATTGTGACAGTATTCACTATTGCGATTTTCCTCAAGTTCAAGGAGAGGTAAATGTATACTTTATACTTATCTGACTATGTATGTATATATTCTATCCTTATGTGCATACAATACATTTATACACGCACATTAGTATAGAATTTATTTTGTGGTTATTAATTTTTGTATTTCTTTTCCATTTCAGACTGATGAGCGTATTGAGCAAAGCGTATCGCGAATGATGACCGTAATTGAACTTGCTCGAACCATTCGCGAGAGGAATAACAAGCCCTTAAAATCACCTCTCAGGTTGTGTGTGTGGAGATGCGAGAGAGGGGGGTGCATACATATGTGTATATATGATATACTGATGTATATCATATATCATCAGTATATCGTATTCACTGATTATATACACACATTCACACACCCATATATATATGTATATATATGTATATGTATATGTATATATGTATGCATTTTTCTTATTAGGGCAATGACTGTTGTTCACCCGGATGACGAATTTTTGCAAGATATAACAAGAAAGCTGGGCGAGGTAAGTTATATTTTATGTGTGCACACATGCGTGTATGTATATTTAGTAAGAGCATGAATATATATGTATACATAGACTATATACCAGTATATTCCTTGAAGTAGCAAAATGCTCAATATATAAATAAGAGGCACACAATCTGTAACATTAATCAACCAAATTTTGCAGTATGTTCGTGAAGAGATGAACGTTGTGAACATTGACTCCTGCAATGATCCTTTGATGTATGCATGCTTGCGAGCGGAGCCTAACTTCAGGTTTGCTGCTTAAATATTTCATAACTTACAGCTTTTAACTCCATATTGTACACATTATATATACGATATATAGATAATTGTACATATATCTAATGTGCTTTTGGCAGTGTTCTTGGTAAAAAGGTGGGGAAGGCCATGGGGGCTGTGACCAACGAAGTTAGAAAGATGAGTCAGGCGGATATTCTGGAGTTTGAGCAACGTGGAGAAGTTACTCTAGCTGGTCAAACACTTGTAACTGGAGAAATTAAGGTACTAATTGATGCATTTATCACATTGAATTTATACATGTGTATGCGTGTACTATATGTGTGTGTGTATTTCTCCGCAGGTGGTCAGGGACTTCAAACCTCCTGCAGATGTGGGAAGAGAAGACATTGATGCGGCTGGGGATGGTATGTATACATATCCTCTTTTACAAGTACATGAGTTAAATATAGTACATATTAATTTATATACATAGTTTAATTAGTGTACTAGAAGCGAGGACGATATTATAATAGTAGTTTAGTAAGTGTCTATATATCGACTAGTTTGGATCTTTAAGCTAGCTATCATTATCAATCAACATATATACGTGGTGTATATGCAATTCATATTATCTGTTTATTACGACAGGGGATGTTTTGGTTATCCTCGACTTGCGAGTGGATGACACGCTAGCAGAGCAGGGGATTGCGCGAGAGGTATTGTTTCTTTGTTTGTGCGTATGTGTGTGCGCCGTGGTGCGTGCGCTCTCTCGTATGCATGTGTTGTGAACAGATCTAATCTTATTAAGTTTGTTTAGATTGTTAATCGGGTGCAAAAGCTTCGTAAGAAAGCTGGTTTAGAGCCTACAGACGCCGTCGAAGTGTTTTATAAGCTAAATACCGACTCCGGTACTCTATCCAGAGTATTCTCGTCGCAGGTAATGAACTACTTAAAGTACCATTATAACTATTAATACTCTATAATGTTTTTTATGAGTATGATACTTTACTATCTTGAGTCCAATGTTTATTGTTGTGTAATACTTCTGCAGGCTTCGTACATGCAAGAATCACTCGGTTTTCCCCTTGCGTTGGTGGAGCAAATGCCACAAAAAGCAGTAAGTGTATTAATTATTTAAGTTGATCGCGTGTGTGTGTGTGTGCGTGTGGAGAGAGAGAGATGTGTACAGTTATATATGATTCATATATTAATATTTCTTAAACAGGTTGTATTAGCTGAAGAGGAGTTTAGTGGGGTGGCTGATGGAGAGTTTAAGCTTGTGATTAGCAGAAGTACACTATATTTTGAAGATGCTGCACTGGCTAGATTGTGTTCAGGTGCGCCATATTAATCTTGTCATACAAATATATTATTAATAATATTCAAAATAATACTATTTGTCATTTACTTTAAAATATAATAATCAATACGTAATATAATATTATATGTGTTTATTCGTTTCCAGATGAGTCTGACCACGCAGAGAATATCAAAACCGTACTTCTGTCAAGGGACTACACGCGACTCAAAACAGAGCTTCAGGCCAGCAAGAACGTACTCTCTCTCTCTCTCTCTCTCTCTCTCTCTCTCTCTCTCTCTCTCTCTCACACACACACACACACACACAGGATTTATTGTGTACAGGTGCAAGTGACGTTTGATGGATATGAATATACGGTGTGTTTAGGTGAGCATTTCCAGCCTAAGTGCAGCAGATAATAATTAAGTAGCGGTTCGAAACAAACCCCGCAAATTTTTGTATTAAATGGAAGATTTATAACGTCTTTTTATCTGAAAGCTTAGTCTAAATTATTTATATATTATACGAGCTAAATATATTAAAAAAATTTAATCTATATAAAATATGTGTAAACAGTTTTGATTTATGTAATATACTCAGTATATGCGGTTTAGGTTAAGCAGGGCTTAGGGTTGTAATGGCGGACGAGGAGCCAGCGCGAGCGGCGGATTCAAAGGACAGGCAACAGCAATCCAAGGCGCTCGACAAGATCACAGATCATGTGGAGGAGCGGCAGCTGGATTCCACGCGTGTTCAACAGGTGTGTGTTTGTGCGTGAAAATGTAGTTTGGATTAAGCAATGATCTTGACAGGCTATGGCGTCAATTACTGCAGCATCTGATGAAGATATACAGACTCAGAGGCTAAAGTAAATGTGTGTGTGAGAGAGTATGCACTGCTGTTTTATCAACTATATAAGTGTTTTATATATCACATGACATGGGCAACGTATCAATGTTTGAATGCACATAGGGAAAAGGAGCTTGCAGCCGTTAAAATCGACCCTGCTTACATCGATTTGATCGCAAACGAGCTCGAGGTTTGTGTATACAACCACACACATATGGACTCCAAAGCGTGTGTGTGTGTGTGTGTGTGAATATTAAATACTGTTCTTTTCAGATAGACAGAAAAGTGGCAGAGAGGGCTTTGAGAGAGCACAAGGGAGATGCCGTGAAAGCTATTCGGTCGTTTCTTGTGTAAAACCGAACTTAATAAAACACACAGAATATTCTCATTTCTTTTAACGGTGGTGTGTATACCCTTTAAAAGTTTTAAGATACATATATATCCTCTCTAATACATTCAAACTTTTGTTTATTTATAACGATATTATAAATAAGCAACTAGATTTCATAGTATTTTAAGTATCATTCTAACCATGGATATCAAACAGGAATTATACTCCTTAACCCAGCCACTGATATAATTAACCTCTATATATATATATATATATATATATATATATTATGTTTTTGGAATTAATCTCTTAAAACTATATTTTGTTTAGTGCATGAAGTTTGAAATGGAAGTTTCATGGGGGTGTGTTTGTAAATTTAACACTTCCAGGGTCTTTTATATATATTTTTACACACCAGATCGAGCAATCGCTTTAACGACTACATTTGCTAATACGACTCCTCTTACTCAATCAAATCCACATGTGCAGCTTTGTGGGTTTCCACCGTGTCTCTTTAATGTTACTCTTTAATAATAATGGTTTATCATTAATTATTCTTTTAACTAATGAACAATATTAACTTGCTTTTTCAGACAATGTTTATCAACCTCCAATAATTTAAAAACAAGTTTTATGATCTCTTAATATGTCTAAGTGTAGTACGGTTGATCACTTTATTTGGATCTTATAAGTTATGTTGGTTCCTATTACTTTAGGATAAGCTTTACTCATGCATAATTTTTCATGCAGCCTAGAGTGCAACTACCCATTTCTTGTGAGGTCATTCTTTCCATCTTCAATGCTTCTCTAGCTGGTCATGTTCCCATAAAGGTGTAATTTGCTCGTTTGGTTGTAGTTAAGGATGATGACATATTTCTTATTGGCTTCTAGTGTTCTTGGTCAAACTTATCAACAATGTCAACATTTTTCTAATGGGCAACCTCCACATCACGGTTAGCGTCCCAATTAAAATCCTACTTTTACTTTTATGGATGTTGCCCCAATTGTCTTGTACATAAAGCAAGAAATGTGGATACGGAGATATCCAACACCATTTTTTCATCTTTAGATCTTTCATTTTTCTTTTGAAATTCATTTTCACTTGTTTACACAACGATAATCGTCTTCACTTACATTACAATGTTTCAGCTGTAATACACAAATGATTGTTCTTGTCGATACATATTTTAGTGTTTCTTCAATTTTGCCTAGTTGGTCAATTGTTATGCATTGGAATGGTATCGATCAAAAAATGCTGTCTCACTTACATTGGCTCATGTACCTTGTGTTTTCAAATTGATGTAAAACAATTACAACTTCATGTGTTTCCCTCTCATAGTAAGGTTCAAGAAGAAACACATGGAAGACAGGATGTAACTGAAGATGAATAGGGAGCTGAAGATGGTAGGAAACATTTGAGAGGTGATAAAGAACCATAAAGGGTCCCAGTTGTTGGTAATCCAACTTGTCATTGGGTTGGGAGGAAGGCCGATGTTGATGAAGGAGCCAGACTTTACTCATTGGGGCAGGCAAATAGTTTCAGTTGGCCGTCTACCAATAAGATTCTTGAGTGCAATTCAAATGATGACGAACTTCATCATGAAGAGCCTACAAGATGGCAAAGTGGAGGAGTGCACCGAGTTGTTGTAAGCAAATTCAGCCAAGGGAAACAAATTAAACCAGTCATCATGTTGATGTGAGAGGAAGCAATAGAGATACTATTCAAGAGTTTGGATGGTTTGCTTTGTTTGACCGTCAAACTGTGAATGGTGAGCATTGGTCAGGAGAACATTGACTTGTAGGGCATAGAGGAATTGTTGCCATAACAACAAGATGAATTGAGGACCCTGGTCACTGACGATATCATCAAGTAAATTGTGAAGCTTGAAGACACCATGATAAACTGGATCAACTACATCAGCACTAGTAATCGAGTTATCACAAAGGAAGAAATGGGCCATCTTTGAAGACCGATCGACAACAACAGGAGATAGTTGAAACCATGGAACGGTGAAAGTTCTAAAAGAAAGTCCAAAGAAATGGAACACATGGGTCGAATGGGACGGGAAGAAGATGAAGAAAACCCATAGCTCAATGTCTAGGGATCTTGGAACACTGGCAAAGATCACAAGATTTGACAAAACGCTCGATGAAATGCCTCATGCCAGGCCACCAGAAGAGGCGTTGAACCAGCTCAATAGTCTTGCACATGCCAAAATGGCTAGTAGACGGCGAATCATGACAGGCCTGAACTACTCGTAGCCGACAATTTCCGTTAGGAACAAAGAGTTGTGTGTGACAACAGAGAAGTCTGTCCCAAAATGTAAAAAGCGGTACTCCCCCTCTTGTGTCGGTGGCTAGCCTAGAACCACATGTTGGCGAGTCGCCTAAATAAAGGGATTGTTATCCTAGGTGACATGGATTTTCTAGGAAAAAGAAGCATCAAATAACACTGGGTATTGCTGGAGAGCATGAAGCTGGAGTTGGGAAGAGTCAAGAAGCACTTGCTCTTGTAGACCAAAAGCAAGTTCACCAAGAGCATGAGTCAAGTAACTTTGACGGGTTTGGGTGTCTGCCTTACCGTTTGCCTTGCTTGGCCGATGAATGATGACAAAACAGAACTGGGAGAGAGATTGTGCCCAACAAGCCTGATGATGATTAAGAACCCATGCCATGGACTAGTATTGAAGATTCTTATGATCACAATAAACTGTGACCACATGAGGAGCACTTTCAAGGAAGTGACGCCACTCTTTCAAAAGAATTGACAATTGCTAGAAGTTCTTTGTTGTAAACATCGTAGTTGATTTCAGCATGAGAGAACTTCCGAGAATGAAACACAATAGGATGAAGACAGTGATCTAGATCTTTTTAGGACAATACTCCACTGAGAGCGAAGTCAGATGCATCAACTTCAACTAAGTACGACTTGGTGTTGTCCAGATGGATCAGAATGGGAGTAGAAGTGAAGGTCGCCTTGAGAAATTGAAACGCCTGCCCAGCTTCAATAGGCCAGGCAAAAGTAAGCATAGGGGAACTAGAGCCAGGCAGGTGAACACTAGAGTTGGCTGTAGAAGTCTTAGATGCAGGAACATGCGGAGCCTTGGCTGTTAGTTTTGTTAAAGGTAGGGCAATTCTAGAGAAATCCTTGATGAAGCAACAATAGAAGTTGGCAAAATCAAAAAAACATTAGACGTCATAAACAGACCGAGGACATTTCTAGCTGGCAACGGGTTGGACCTTGGATGGATCCATCTTGATGCCATCAACAGTTACAATGTAACCAAGAAACTCTACATCGATGAACATTTCTCGAGCTTGGAGAAAAGATTGTGTTCTTGCAAGCATTGAAGGATTAGGCGAACGTGATGGTAGTGCTCCTCTTGGGTTTTAGAAAAGATCAAGATCTCGTGAGATATATCATCACAAACAGGTCTAGGAAGTCAAGAAAGACATTGTTCGTCATATGCTAAAAAACGACATGTGCATTGGTGAGTCCAAAAGGCATTATTGTGTATTCAAAGTGACGTAGCATGTCCTGAAAGCTGTTTTCCACTTGTCCCCCTCTCAATGCGGATTTGATTGTACATGTCACGTAAATTAATCTTTGTGAAGAAGTGGGAATGAGAAAGACACCTAAGGATCTTAGAAACAAAAGGAAGTGAGTACTTGTTGGGGATGATGATTTTATTCAGGTCACAATAGTTAACCACCAGGTGTAGCGAGCCATCTTTCTTGGCAACGAAGAAGACATGAGCTTTGGCAGGGGAACAAGAATGCCAAATAAAGTGCATGCTCAGGTTCTCCTTGATATACTCCCGCAAGGTCTAGAGCTCAATAGGAGATAAAACCATAGATGGGACCAATAGGTAGTTGCTTTCCCTCCACCAGGTTGATTGGACAATCGTATGATTGGTGAAGAGGAAGAGTTGTAACCTTCTACTTGTTAAAAACATCAGCAAACTCTTGATATTTGGCTAGCAAAACAATTGGATTCTTGGCTTGCACGAAGGAAGGATGTATCGCAACAATGAAGACAAAGAAAGGATCCTCTCAACCAGCTACATGAAACTCCTACAAAGAGATATAGGAGATTCGAATGGCAGTCGCAGGTAAAGAAGTAGAGGAAGGCAAAGGCAAAGGTGAAGAACCCAAAACATGAGAGTTGGTAGAAGAATTGGCAACTAAATGAGAAACCCGAGAAGTTGTTGGAAAGAAGTTTCGACAGTAGGATTAGGAATCCAAAAAGAAAGAATTGCTTTAGAAACAAGCCTGAAATACCATCGAGAGTGCCAATTGACTGTAGGATTCACCAATTCCAACTAGGGCAAGCCTAAGATGATTGGTGACTTTGGAACAGAAATGGCATTGAAGGCAACTTTGCTGTAGGCAAACAAGGTGATAATGTCCAAAAATTTAATTTCATGTGTCAAAACCCCAGAAGAAATCTCCCTAAAACCCCAAAGATGGATAGGGATCAATAGAAAGCATAGAACCTTGAGATTCATTCAGCAGAACAGTCCTTACTTGGACTAGCAAACTCCATTTCCTGGCAAGGTAGGCAAAGCTCCATTTTTTGGTAGGGCAAGTGGGTCATCATATGTCAAAAGAGTAGTGGCACGAATTGGTTGGCAAGGGCAAGCATTGACTTGGTGTTCTTGATTGGCACAATAGCTGCATAGATTGTTAGTTGCTTGTCTTTGGCATTCGGCTTGAGGTAGTCATTGTCCCAACTAGAAAGAGCACATAGGAATAGGACCAGAAGTTGCAGACGCATGAACAAGACTAGGAACATGTAGAGAACTGGAAGCCTCGGCCTAAAATGGGGGAACCAAAAGTAAACGGTTTGAAGAAGTCTTCTCCTATGTCACTTAAACAGATTATCATATTGAATGACAAATGCAATTGCTTCCAAAAGCATCTTTGGATTCAGTAACGTGAGGAGAAGATCCTTTATGTCATCTTTGAGACCAACACAGAAATACTATTTGAGAGACACATCTTCAAATCCCGAGCGGGTGCCCCCTTAGGTTTACTCCTTAATTCGTGAAATGGCAGTCAACTCCCCCCCCTTGTACAGTCGATTATGGATGGTGTCATGAATTAATAGTAATCGAAGTACCTAGTCAGGAGGAGGGCTTATCCGCCTAGCCGTGCGGCAATGCCCGCCGAGTATTGAGTATGCAGCTTTTTTGCGGTGTAAGACGAAATAGATCTGGAACCCGGCCAATGCAAGACAACTTGTTGATGGTAGCTTGTTCCCGATCCGTATCACTGAACATGTTAATGAAAACTCATTCAAACTCTGAAAAGTTTTGAAACAGATGTAAGTGCTTCTCAATGAGAACAATGAACTAATGAAGTTCAAATCCATAAAAAGCAATCCAATAAATATTACCTTCAGCTCATTGGTTGGATACCAATGAGCATGAGTAGTCATGCATAGCTTGGCCTAGTTGAGGAAACGACAAAAAATAAGAGCGTGACTCATCAAACTTATCTAGTAAACTCAACTTGGGTTCACCTCGTGGAGCAACAACTTGAAGTCGAGAGAGATCAACTCGAAAAGAGGAAGATTGCATGTTCAGCTCTATCTATACCGTGGATCTTGTGGAAACGAGCTCCTTAACAAGTTCAGCTCGTTTTGCATCCACATGTTACATGTCGGCTTGGAGGGACTCCAAAGCGTTCTGCAACTCTTGAATTGATGCTATGGAGTAGCTCAAAGCAATTAAATTGTTAGGAACTATTCAAGCCCATGCAAGCATACCACTAAATGTGTAGTTATGGATCTCATGCAAGTATGCCACTAAATGTGTGGTTGTGGATCTCACCATGTGAAGGTGATGCCTAGTGAAGGTGAAACTTCACCAAGTGCAAGACATGTAAACTCGTTAGGTGCATGTCAAATGAAAACTTGTCCAGATTTTGATAGATATCACGGCTCATAATGTTGCTAATGTTTTATTCACAAATGTCATTTTACATCATTTATGTCAAGAATGAATTTTATTGAATAATGAACATGCTCTTATTGCTAAAGTTTTGAAGGTTCTCACTTCATAAATAGGTATTTAATAATTTCTTACATCCCTTTTTATTCACAAACAAATGGTTTGGTAAAGCATTTAAATTAGACCTTTAAAAATATAATTTTTAAGTATGTTAATCTTATTCAAAATAATTAGCAAACAAATATGGTATAGTTGAGAACCTTGAATGCCTCTCAAAGTTGATTTGATTTCTCATCAACTTAAATATATAAAAACTTATTATTGAATAACTTATTGGATTGAGCTCTTTCTACATGTAATTTCATTTAAGTTGAGCATAAGTTCAACAACAACGATTATAAAATCTTATCATTAATTCTTCATTATATTATTACAACCTTGTCCTTGTACATTTTATGAAAATTTGATATAAATGACTCATGTTTGTTTAAGAAATGACTCAATTTTTACAAAATTATTCAACAAGTTGGCCCTTAGGCATACCATGTGAAGGATATTGAGGTTGGAAAAGCCCCATTGGGTGCCCATGTTATAGCTTTTTTAATTACACAAGAAATAATGTAACATAACAACATTAAAACTAAGAGTTAATTATGGTATATTCTAAAATTACTGCATAATTAAAACAATTATATGTTTCATTTATAGAATAATTGAAATATAATGAAAAAATATACTTTTTCTTTGTATAAATCCTGACCTTAATACAAATTTTGCCTTGAGTTTTTTATATTTTATTTATTTAGTGTATAATATTGGGGTTCTTACATGTACGGGTGCACATACATATTCAAGTAAAACACACACACACACATATATATAAATAGATAGAGAGAGTTCTTATATTATACCTGTATACGTGCACAAAGACCGAATGTTGGAAACATTCGTGAATAAACATATGCCTATAAAAAAAGCTTATTTCTTTTCAACCGTTTTAATATTATAAAATAAAAAATAAAAGACTTTTAAATGTCAACATGGTTTGGTTCGTTTTTCATTTTCCTTAATTAATATTAACCATTCATGTTCCCAACTGTAATACATTTAGCATTTCTTGAGGATATATATAAATAATCTTAGGTCATGAGTTCTAAGGTTGATTAAAAATCTCGCATGACGATAGACTGCCGGGTCCACGTGTTGGTTCTATAGTGGATGGGCGGCGCAGACGTCACACAGCTATGCCACGTGCTCCAGAAGCGATGGTGATTTTGACAAGTGGTAGACCCAGATCCACGAGCACATTGACGTAATACGTGGCAGATATTGGCCGTAAGTTTAGTATCAATTAATCAGTGGCTGCAAGTTTAGTATCTATTAATCAGTGGCCCCATCTTTCAAATGTTTGAAAACGGAGCCCATTAGTAGCCTGACACCTGTCATAGCCCATGACCACACCAACCGTACAAGCACAACGAGCATGCCCGTACAAGTAAGGAAATCAACCGTTCGATCGTAACGGTCACTATTTTAAGGAGAGAATATCCTAATCGTAGATCCTAATGTATGTTGTCCAGCCGAGCTTTATAAAGTATTTTTCATTCATTATCCTATTTAATCTATTATATAATTTTTAATCTATATATTCCCTTTCACATGCATTGTAATCATCATCCTGATAACATTAGATAGTAAACATGTTAAATTAAATTAAACCCAACCTTCACATCACTTAATCCTGTTTCCATGTGTTTTAGTGCTTAATTCACCATCAAGATAAGCATATGCTGCTTCGCTTTTGAGCTAGCCAACACTATATGTCAATGTTATACTAATAATACATACATAGATCAGCCTTTCGATGTCAGAGATCGTACACAATACACATACACATACTATACACCTCCAAGTACATACTTAAAAGTACTTAAAGCTTTGTCTTTAAAGCTTGTCTAGAAGACACCATTAATAAACTTCAGTACACAACAAGGAGAGAAATCTAGATGATCCCAGCTAAAGGCCAAACAGCCGTCTGACGAATGGGGCGGCCTATGCTGGACACATCTCCCACCACCAACTTAGTTCTATAGATATATAATATAGTTAAATCTACTGTATATATACAGTATTTTTAGCGTATATATAATTATATAGTGCATATCCAGAAAATAAACATAAAAGAGTCTTTCACCATCCTAGCTTAGCTAGCCTGGTACCAGTGGTCCTCGCCTTTACTGATAACTCCGTTTTAAGTCTTAATAAGTAGGTGAAAACCTGCTTAAGTACCTGCAGTCACAGAGGGTTCCCTTAGTTCAATTGAGTTCTTGTTAGAGTGTGTGTGCAAGTCGTATCTGTGTAAATGGAGGGGAACAAGGAGGATGTACATGTAGGAGTCGATAAGTTTCATGGCAGAGAGCTGGGGACATCTGCACAAGCTGAGAAAGACTATGTCGAGCCCGCACCGACCCGGTTAATCGAGCCGCATGAGTTCTCCTCTTGGTCTTTCTGGAGAGCTGGGATTGCAGAGTTTTTCGCGACCTTCCTGTTCCTGTACATTACCATTCTCGCAGTCGTGGGGAATGTCGACCTCGGGTCGTGCAGTGGGATTGGGATCCAGGGAATTGCATGGGCTTTTGGGGGCATGATATTCGCTCTTGTTTACTGCACTGCTGGGATTTCAGGTGAGAAACTTTCCCTGTTTTTCCCAGATGGGTTTTTGAAACCTCCCATTTGGGTGTCTTCTCCATGTTTGAGCTTGTTTACCATCATTCTAGTGTCCTTCCACTTAGAGCGTTTTATGTTTCTAGATCTTCCTTGCTATGTAGTTAAGTAAGCACATGTTCATAGCCAGTTCGTTTGTAATTCAACTTCTCTGTCTGTTCATGGCGTTCCGTACATGCGTTCTCTCTCTCTCTCACACACACACAAGTGTTTCTTTACATGTTTCTAGCCCGTTGCTCTCTACCCCTCTCTTCCCCTCTCTCTCTCCACGCGCACGCACACGCATCTTAAGTGCAAGATCCCATTTCATATAAGTTGTTAACAAGTATGGCTTAACATTGAGTTTGGAACAGGTGGGCACATAAACCCAGCGGTAACATTCGGCCTGTTCCTGGGGAGGAAGGTCTCCCTCCCACGCGCTCTCCTCTACATGATTGCGCAGTGCCTGGGAGCAATCTGTGGAGCTGGGGTCGTAAAAGGCTTCCACAAGGCAAATTTCAATGCTGCAGGAGGAGGTACAAACTATGTCCACCATGGTTACACCAAGGGCGACGGTCTGGGTGCCGAGATCGTTGGCACGTTCGTTCTTGTTTACACTGTCTTCTCTGCCACCGATGCCAAGAGAAGTGCCCGTGACTCCCACGTCCCTGTAAGTCTCCTTCTCACACGCGCAAACACACACACACACGTTTTCCGTTTGTATGTTATATCTGAACTTTCGTATTACGCATGCACACACACGCTGAAAATGCCTCTTGTTACAGGTGCTGGCTCCACTTCCCATTGGGTTTGCAGTGTTCCTAGTGCACCTCGCAACAATCCCCATTACTGGGACAGGTATCAACCCGGCACGGAGTCTCGGATCTGCCATCATTTACAACCACCAGCAAGCATGGAATGACCACGTAAGTATACACACACCCACGCGCATACATACATACACATATATGTGCTTACATGCGTATCTCTTTGGTGTAGTGGATCTTCTGGGTTGGACCAATGATTGGAGCAGCACTTGCAGCATTCTACCACCAATTCATCATCCGGGCCATGCCTTTCCACTGAAGGAAAGAAAACATAGGAAATGTACGTGGTGTGTGTACATAAGGGGAAAAACAATGTGCGTGCGTGTGTGTGTGTCTATGTTCTTCAAGAAGAGTTGGAAGAGGGTGCGGTATTAATAACAATCTTTCAACGTGCTCTACAGGGAGGGGAAAAAGAAGGATTTGTAGGCTTTTCCTTTGTGTGCAACTTAAGTAATACATGTTCATCATACCCTTTATATAATATTATATTATGCATTTTCTCTATATATTACTGTGTTTAATATTATAATTCTTTTATATACTATAATATGTCACCATCATTGTTTTCATGCGATTCCTCATGTACATCGCTATGCTGCCTGCAAAAAGACGTTCTGGTCCACGTGGTTTGACACGTCATTGCTCTATTGTACAGCTACTCTACTGTACAGCACTTAAAAAAAGTTAAGGGTGGCATTGTTGTCGTGGAGTACGAGGTCCACTTTCACCTGTTTCATTTTTTTAAATATTAAAAAATGTCACATCATTATTATCATTATAAGTTTTCACTTACTGTTTAATTAATTAAAATTTGTACACACATTTTAAACATAGGAAAACATATGATTAATTCTTAAATATCACATGAATAAAAGTAGTATATATACATATATGTATGTGCATTCATATATGTATAAGCACGTATATATATATATTTTATATACGAAGATATAAATGCTTCTAGAAGATATGTTTGTGCATAAAACATTTTACATTGTAGTGAAATTGTAAGACCATGGCCATATTATTTCAAAAATATTTCATCCCAATAAAGTAAGCTTAAATTAAATAAAATATATTATATTTTACATTGTAAATATGCACAAACCTGTTAGTTTTTGTACAAACTCACACGTATATATATATATATACAATTACTTCTATTCAAGTGATATTTATAAATTAAAGATTATACATACATGTTTGTATATCTACATGGTGTGTATATGGTGTATATAGATACATATTTATATTTATATAGATTTATGTTTTATTACATAGAAATATAGAAATAGTTACACATGAGGATTGTTCATATGGCTCTTGACTAAATTATTGTGTATCTAACTTAAGTTCTAAGTTAATTCTACTTA
Source organism: Selaginella tamariscina (assembly GCA_003024785.1). Taxonomy (NCBI): domain Eukaryota; kingdom Viridiplantae; phylum Streptophyta; class Lycopodiopsida; order Selaginellales; family Selaginellaceae; genus Selaginella; species Selaginella tamariscina. Next base: position 121,326 of record PUQB01000431.1, read on the forward strand.
TAATCTTAATAGACTACGTCATTTTGTCATGACCTTATCAAAGATGATTGAAATAAAAGAATAATAATAAAAGAGAAAGAAGAATTGTATTTAATAGAGAATTACATAAATAAAAATATATAAATCAAATGAAACGGAAACTCAAAAGAAGAATAGGGATGACTTATGTGTGGAACTCCAATTGGAACTAAAAGTGAAAACTCCAATTAAAATTAAAAATGGAACTGGAAGTTAGAAATGATAGTGGCACTAGCATTAGAATGGTATTGATGGTGAACTTGGCAGTGATAACAATGGTACTGATAATAGTAATAATGACGATGATGGTGACAATGACAGTGATGGTGATGGTGATAGTGATGGTTTTGGGTCATGGGTTCAAGTATCCTAAGGCAAAAAATTTACCTAGCTAATAAAATCATGACATTACGCATTATGTGTGTGAGGGCCCGGCTTACCAAGATAAGGTAACTACAAGATCTAAAGCATGTCGAATGTTGTTGATAGATTCCTAGCTACGTTCACTTGGTGGATAACCAACCTAATTAACAAGATAGTAGAGGTGTTCATTCCAAGTTAAGAGTTAAGGATGAAAACAACTTCAAACTCAGGTTCACTGGTGATGGATAATCGGTGGTGAAGGAATAACTTGTCTTGTCTCAGTTGAAGGATGGTATGGTTTTAAAGAGAAACGTAAAAAAAGGATTTCCACTTAAGAATCAAAAAAGGACTTAATCATTAGCAGTCCAACTTATTGTAGGGTCGTGTGAATGGCTAATGATGTCGAAAAAGACAAGCCTTGTCACTTGGTTAAACTGTGGTCCTGGTTGTCGAGAATGATCCGCTATACACTAGTAGGCTTCTCGAGCATGGGCAAGGTGTCTTTGTGAACTAACTAGAGTTGTTTAACTTAATCATATGTGATGTTGAGACCTCAGGAATTGAATAACACCAACATAAATGAATACCTTAAGTGATAAAAATGGTGTGAGTGTTTTTGTAGACACATTTTTAAAATTGTTGTATGTGAATTCAACTGATGGTAATAAGTCCACCTAATTGTCTTATTAATTAAAAACAAAACACCACAAGTACTATTCCATAGTTTAAATTATTTTCTCTGTTTGACCATTTGTTTAAGGGTGGTGTAGTTGAAAGCTTCTCCTTGATGTTAAGCAACTTGAGAAAAGCACGCCAGAACTGGGACAAATTGTGAGCTTCAATCACTAACCAATAACCCATGGAAACGAAAAATCTCATTATAAACCATATCTACTACATCTGCACCTGTAATGGTCTTATGGCATGGTAAAAAATGTGCCATTTTCAAGAACCTATCCACAATGACAAGAATTACATCAAAACCATGAGAAATAGGGAGATCTGTGAGAGATGGTCGTTTATCAATCATAAGAGGTTGGAGAAGATTGGTTGGGTAATGTCAAGGAGCTTTGTTCACTGACATGTGTCACATGATTATACAAATTGCTTGACAGACCTTTGCATCCATGGTCACCAGAAAAGTTGTTGTACCAACTCCATTGTCTTTCGAAGTCCAAAGTGTATAATTGTATAAGAGTCATGACAAACATGAACAACTCGAAGGCGAGGTTCTCCTTTTGGTACATAGAGCTAAAAATGATAGTACAAGAGGTCACCACACAAGTGGTACTCCATATAGCCTAAGTGTGCATCTATTTTAAGGTGGTTGACCACATCTTGCGCAAAGTCTTTTTGTGATTGGACCGCCTTGATATGATTGGTGAAGTTGTCATTGAGTGGAGTTAAAAACTACAACAATGCCATATCTTGGAAGTAATTTAAATCATGAAGGACTTGTTGATTGTTGAGGACTGAGTCACCATGAACAGGTGTTGTCAAGCCACGATCCAAGAACTAGGAAAGAGCAGGATTCCAAGAATAAGAAGGCTTGACTCAGGAGCAGGACAGAGAGCAGGACAGGAACTAGAAACTCAGGAGCAAGACCAAGCGCAGGACAGGATCCAGAAGCAAGACAGGAACAGATAGGATCCGGGAGCAAGACAGGAAGGCGTAGGACAGAATCCAAAAACAAGATAGGAACAGGACAAGATCTGAGAGCAAGACAGGAGCAAGACAGGATCCAGGAGCGAGACAAGGAGAGAACAAGAAGCAAGACAAGAACAAGATAAGATAAGATTGATTGTAATAAGACTGGTGTTGATAGTAACTGATTGTACAACACTTAGGTCGAAGCTTTTATGCTCACAACTCCAAGGTCTAATCTAGGCATGAGTGCTAAAAGTGGTTGCATGCATGTAAAGGTGGTTGCATGCATGCAAGGCTAAGATGAGTCCACATGTCCCTTATCCTCTAGGCATATCCTATGGCATATCCTGTAGGAATATCCTGCAACCATATCCTGTATCCGGAATCCTGTAGGAATATCCTGCAACCTGTATCCTGTATCCGGAATCTGTATCTGTATCGGGTCGTGACAGCACCTCCTCCCTAAAGACGAGTTCCACGAGTCTTGGGACCTGGTTTAGCAGGATAATGCCGATGAAAGGCAGCAACTTTGGAAGAAGCATGGAGTAAGTTGGATGCAGGTTCCCAAGTGCGATCAGTAGGCAAATAACCTTTCCAATCCACCAAGTATTGGAGTTGGCGGCGATGAAGAGAATCAAGGATGGCTGCAACTTCGTACTCAGGTTCATTGTCAATGACCACAGGAGGGGAGGAGAAGAAGCACGACCGGGAAGAGAAGAAGGATGATACGGCTCCAACAAGGAGGTGTGAAACACAGGATGAAGTTTCACCGTAGATGGTAACTCGAGTCGGAAAGCTACAGGATTGACCTCCGCCACAATCTGTAAGGGCCCAATCGTTGAAAATCCAACTTAGAAGAAGGCCTGTTGGTGCGAATATGTCACGAAAAGCCACACGAGATCACCAATCTTGTATGTAGGTGCCTGACGGTGAGCATCAGCATGATGCTTATATCGTTCCTGTGCTTCTGAAGATGAACCGGAGATCATCCTGTACCTGATGAAGATGCTGGAGACGATCCTGTACTGCATAGGGCAAAAGAAAGAGAAAAGTCAAAACGTGGATGGTGGCCTGTAAGAGCAAAGAAAGGTGTCTGTTGTAGATGCGTGAACGGAGTTGTTGTAGGCAAACTCCGCCATTGGAAGAAGGTCCAACCAGTTGTCCTGCTGGTAACTGATGAAGCAATGAAGATACTGTTCCAAGGTCTGAATTGTGCGTTCGGACTACCCATCAGTTTCGGATGATATCCTGAAAAAAGATCCGCTTTAACCTGTAGACTCCGAAGAAGCTCTCGCCAAAACTTACATGAATTGTGGACCTCGATCGGAAACAATGCTCTCAGGAAGACCATGATGTCGGAACACTTCATGGATCACCAACTCAGTAGTTGTCTGACCTGTAGCTGTCTTGTTGCAGGGTAGGAAATGAGCCTGCTTGGTGAAACGGTCAACCACCACAAAACTGCATCGAATCCACGAGAAGAAGAAAGATCTGTGAGGAAATCCATAGAAATGGATCTCTAAGAGCAAAAGGAACAGGAAGAGGAAAGAAGACTAGAGGGTGCATGATGAGGCATTCGACCTATTACAAGTGTCACAACTACGTACATTCCTTTCCACAAAACCTCGCAACCCAGGCCACCAATAGTTGCAAGTCACCAACTCCACTGTCTTGGCCACACCAAAATGTCCTGTAGTCGGGTATCATGACAATCCTGTATCACACGAGTCTGGAAATACCAACATGAACGTACAGGAGACCTTCGGTACATGAGTCCATCCTGTATGGCGAACAACTTGTAGTCTGAACGGGAACTGGAGGAGAGGAACTTGCAATGTTAGGATGAATGTGTGAGAACACATTCTTTGCCAAGTCGTCTGTAGCCAACTGCGAACGGATGTCCTGTAGGAGTGTTGAATTTGCTGAAGCCTGATGAACTTATAGTGCCGCAAGCCGGAAACGATCAGGACCGAACAACACTTGTCTTTGACAGTCATATGCAGGATCGCATGGCGATGTAAGGTAAGAGCACCTAGACAATGCATCCGCCTTGCCATTCCGAAAATTGGGCCTGTAGATGATGACGAAGTCAAAACGTGATAGGAACTCCGCCCACCTAGCCTGTCGCCGACTGAGGAACTCGAGCCGTTTAAAATACTCCAGTTCTTGTGATCCGTAAGAACTTGTACAGGATGCGCAGCACCTTCCAGGAAATGCTGCCACTCCTGAACGAATCCATAATGGCTTGAGTTCCTTGTCATGAATCTCGTAATTGATCTCCGCCGAAAGAAGAACTTACGAAGTGAAAAGCTACAGGATGAAGCAACTTGTCTTCTTTAACTTGTGATAGGACGGATCCTACTGCAAAATCCGAGGCATCTGCTTCAACGAAGAAAGGACGAGAAGGGTCAGATGTGTTAAAATCGGAACTGTCATGAAGGCGTCCTTGAGTGTTGTGAATGCATGTTCCGCCTTGTCGGACCAAGAGAAAACCCTGTGCGCTTGGTGAGTTCCTGAGTGGAAGTACACGCTTGGAGAAGTCCTGTATGAACCGCCTGTAGAAGTTTGCAAAGCCAAGGAAACATTGTACATCTCATACAGACTTGGGCCTCTCCCACTCCACGATGGTCTTCACCTTGTGCATGTCCATGGAAACGCCAGCAGGAGAGACGATGTAACCCAAGAACTCCACAGAATCCCTGTCGAAAAAAACACTTCTCTAACTTCACGTACAGGCCATGCTCGAAGTGCTGTAGAACTAATCGTATGCTTGTCATGTGCCGCCTAGTCCTTGGAGAAAATCAAAATGTCGTCGAGGTAGATCACCAAACTGGTCCAAGAAGTCATGAAAGATGTCGTTCACCATGTGTTGGAACACATGGCTGGGGCATTGGTAAGGCCGAAAGGGCATCACTTGTACAAAAGGCAGTCTTCCACTCATCGCCTGGACGAATTCGTACAAGGTTGTAGGCCCCTTGTAAGTCGATCTTCGTGAACACCTTTGCTCCTCGCAGCCGATCGAGAAGTTCCGGGATCAATGGCAAGGGTACCAGTTCCGAATGGTGACTTGATTCAAACCCCTGTAGTCCACAACCAAACGTAAACTCCCATCCTTCTTCTTGACAAAGAAGATAGGTGCTCCTGCAGGGGACTTTGAGTGACGAATGAAGCCGGATGCCAAGTTGTCCTCATGTACTGACAAGAACCTCCAACTCTGTGGGTGACAGTGCATAAATCGGTCCGAACGGTGGAGTCTTTCCTTCCAAGATCAATAGGACAGTCGTAGACCTATGAACAGGAAGAACTGCAGCCTTGTGCTTATCAAAAACGTCCTGAAAGGAGTGATACTTGGATGGTAGGGAAGAAGGAGGAGAAGGAGAAGGAGAGGGAAATTGGAAAACAGGAGAGTTAGACACAGGAAAGGTAGAAGAGGACGTAGGAGTTACTTAAAAGGCAAAAAGGTGGAAAGGAGCAGGATCAGTGGCAAGTTCATGCATGGTAGTGGTAAGAACTCGAGAGGAGAAGGAGGGAGCTGTGACTGAAAAAGAGGAAGGATCTTGGGGGTGGAACAGAAGCAGAGTAACAGAAAGGGAGGATTGGGAAAAACCTGTGTGGATGTTGACGAGTGTACAGGATTGGAAGAATCCTATACAGGAGTCTGTGGTTGCGCAAGAGTGGGGAATCCTGTGAGTGTGCTGACGAACCAACAGGAGGTGGATCCTGTTGAGGAACCTTCGACACTGATACAGGATTGGAAGACCCTATTAGGAGACCGCAAACTTACAGGAGTGGAGAGAGCCTACGGATGTGCTGAGGAACAGACATGAGGTGAATCCTATCGAGGAGAGTCTCCAACACTACTATAGGAACATGCACGGTCAATCCTGTAGCTTGTACTGCCTCAGATACTAAGGAGTATCCTGCACGCAGGAAAGTACGGATTGATCCTGGCTGCCGGAGAGAAAAACGTGAGCGTCTAGACCTCCAGTCGATCTGCGGATTTGCAACAATGAACCATGGCATGCCCAAAATGATGGGAGTCGACCGAGTCTTGATCAAGTTAAAGGAAATGGAAAAGTTGAATGTGCCATGACTGCAAGAGAGAAGTTCGGTAGCATGGGTAACTGCACCAGAAGCAATCAGACGCCCATCAGCCACCTCTACAGGAACTGCACGCTTCAATTCACCACCGAAATGCCATGTTGAGTTGCAAAAGTGTCATCCATGAAGCATGCATTTGCACCAGTGTCTAACAGGGCAAACTCCTTGAGCTCTCGATTATTAAGATGAATGTGTATAGGAAATTTAAGTGACGAAATGGTATGAGCAGCACGAATGGAGCCTGCACCTACGTCCAACTTCGCGGCTCCTAGACGAAGTGGACATTGAAGTTTTCCGACTGAACTTCAGCTTCAACTTCATGGGTCTTGAACTTCCTGGCTTTAATAGGACATTTGCCACCTTGTGTCCTGCTTCACCACAATACAAGGATAGGTTCTCACTGCGGCGATGTTGCTTCTCAGCAGCAGAAAGAAAACCACGTTTAGATTTCTCAACCTCCATAGGAACTACTCCAGAAGGTGGTGTAGGAACATGTACCACAGCTGCAGGATTGGTTTGCAGGAACTGCTGACGGGATCTTTCCTGACGACGCTTGAACAAACGGTTGTCGCAACGAACAGCTTGTTGCATGATCTCCACTAATGTTTGGGCATCTGGTAACGTAAGGAGAAGGTCCTTCATGTCATCCTTCAACCCAAAACGGAAGTGTTTGATCAATGCAGTCTCATTCCATGGAATGTTCGTGCAAAGTTGCTGAAATTCGGATGCATAGATGGAAGCTGGTCGGGATCCTTGAGTGAGCTTCCGTAACTTCGTGCATGCGGAACGGTACTTATCAGGATCTCCAAAGCAGGCTTCAAAGGCAGTCACAAAACCTTCAAAGTCTTCCATCAATGGGTTGTCACGCTCAGCAAGGGGGCAACCCAAGCCTGTGGAGATCCACTTAGTAAGGATGCCAAAAGACCCACCTTTTGTGCATCAGTCGAGTAGCGGCGTGGTTACATGCGGATCAAGAGCCGGATCTGATTCAGGAAACCTTTGGCTCTGAAGAAAAGTTCGATGAAGAGGGGACCACCGATGCTTGAGAGAGAGCCTGCGTAGCAGCCTTGGAGGATGCATCATCAGCTGCATGCACCGCATTGGTGGAACCTTGCAGATCGGTGACCACTTGGCGCAAAATGGCCAGCTCATGAAGCAACATTTGGTGCTCGTTGAAAGTGCTCAAAATCTGCCATGATCTATGAAAGAAAAAGGAGGAAAACGAAGGAAAAGAATTAAGAAAAAAAAAAGTAGCTGAAAAACGGAGAGCTATCAAAGCAGTTACTATCAAACTGTCAAGCCACAATCCAGGAATTAGGAAGAGAGCAGGATTGCAAGAACAAAAAGGCTTGACTTAGGGCAGGACAGAGAGCAGGACAGGAACTAGAAACTCAGGAGCAAGACCAAGCACAGGACAGGATCCAAGAGCAAGACAAGAACATGATAGGATCCAGGAGCAAGACAGGAAGGTGTAAGACAGGATCCAGGAACAAGATAGGAACAGGACAGGATCCGAGAGCAAGACAGGAGCAGGACAGGATCTAGGAGCGAGACAAGGAGAGAACAAGAAGCAAGATAAGAACAAGACAAGACAATATTGATCGTAGTAAGATTGGTGTTGATAGTAACTGATTGTACAACACTTAGGTCAGAGCTTTTGCTCACAACTCCAAGGTCTAATCTAGGCATGAGTGCTAAAGGTTGCATGCATGTAAAGGTGGTTGCATGCATGCAAAGGCTAAGATGAGTCCACATGTCCCTTATCCTCTAAGCATATCCTATGGCATATCCTGTAGGAATATCCTGCAACCGTATTCTGTATCCGGAATCCTATAGGAATCCTGTAGGAATATCTTGCAACCTATATCTTGTATCCAAAGTCCTGTATCATGTATCGGTCGTGACAGGTGTAAGGTAAGTATGCCATGAAAGTGCATCTACCTTACCATGGGAACGGTAGATTGATGCATATTGTGAAATTGAAACATGAAAGTGATAAGGCCCACCATGCTTGGCAACGATTCAAAACCTACAATGTTTGCCGGTATTGCAGATTCTTGTGGTCAATGTACACAATCACAATATGCAGAAAACCCTCTAGGTAATGACACCATTCCTTAAAGAAATTCACAATTGACATCAATTCTTTATTGAAGATGTCATAGTTGATTTCTGATGGTGTGAATTTTTGTGAGTGGAACGCACTGTAATACATTACCATACTTCATGAAAGCTGATGCCTCAAATTACACGATTGGTGTTGTTTTGTCATAAGGGGCTTTAAAAATGTAGAATCTAGATCAAAGAAAAGAAACACAGATTTTAAGAACTAAAATATGTTCTCAACTTTAGCAGACCACTGGAATGGTACACTTTTGACAGTTAATTTGGTGAGCGATAGTGCAATCTTTTCAAAATATCTTGATGAAGTAACCTACAAACTTTACCTTTGATTGGTCGAAAGAGCACTTCTTTAGCTTGGTAAACAACCCATGCTCTTAGAGTCTTTGCAACAATTGTCGTACCTATTGATATGTTCCTCATGCATTTTCAAGAATATTAGTATTACATCAAAATAAATAATGACAAATAAATCAAGTCACTGAAGATGTTGTTTGCCATGTTAAAAGATAGCTAGAGCATTCATGAGACCAAATGGCATAATAGTGTACTCAAAATGTTCATAGCAAGTACGAAAAGTGGTCTTCCTCATTTGCTTCACAAATCTTGACAAGGTTGTATGCTCCACGTAAATCAATTTTGATGAAGAAGTGTGCTTTGAAAAGTTGCTCCAACATCTTTGGGATCAATGGCAAAGAATGTTGATTCCACAATGTGACTTTGATTAACTTATGACATTCAACAACCAAGTGAAGACTCTTGTCTTTCTTAAAACTAAGGCACTAGCTGTTGAACACAAATGGCAAATAAAACCGATGGAAAGTTTTATTCAACATGTGTCAGAGTTTTAACCGAAGGGCCAACACGTGGCAACATATGGTTGCCAAGTGGCCATTCGGCATCATCACCCTATGTGAGCAACGCTAAGTCTTCTAAGATAACCCTAAGAATCTGATTTAAAGGCCCAATTAGGCAGAAGACTTAGAGTCCTACCCTAAGTCCCTAGAATGACCATCCCTGAACCCTAGACGATAACCCAGGGCTGGCATTTTCGTGCCAGCCCACTTACTCACTTAGGAAAATAAGGGGGGGGGGGGGGAGGGGGGAGGGGGGGGTGGCGATCATGTCCTAGTAGACCTAGATAGGCTCATGCCTAACCCCACAAAGGAGATGTGTCTCACATATACCCCGTGACAGAGTTAAGGCATCGTCACTTACCCCTTGAGGAATCACCCTCATTCGGGAGTACAACCCCTTTAGGGTGACAAGGGGTACCCTGAACCACTACTAACCCCTAAGGGTTTGGGTGGCCAAGTTATACCCTAGACTAGGGCTAATCTTAGTGAAAACACGAGTGTGCGCCGTAGCGAACATGAGTGTTCTCCTAAGCAAACTCCCGAAGGCTAGGTTTGGATAACCCTAAGTACATGACTTGCAAGTGCTCACGAAAAGGCTCATGCTATAAGCTTAGGTTGTTCAACCCCTGGATTCCAAGGAGAGCACTCCCTAGCCAAGTGTGCCTAGCACACCTAGTTATGAGACCTAACCTCCCTTGAGCAAATGCCCAAGGCTTAACACCTAGTGCGAGCACAAGCATGTCTGTTTTACTAGAGTATCCAACCCCTTGGCAACAAGCCATGACACAACCCCAGAGGGTGTGCCTCAGCATGTATCGTGTGACATCTAGCCCAATATCACATCTCCATGTGACACTTCCTTCCTCGTTGTGGGCTATCATGCCATAGCCCCTAAGATTCAAGAGTTGCACCAAGTGCCACAAATGTGGCTCCTAAATGCCAACTCTAGAACCCTTCAATTATCCCTCAAGGCTCAGTAAGGAAACCTTGTCAATTAAAACCCATAACCACAATTGGACAAGGACATGAACGTGCCTTGCTTAGTTGTGAGTGTTGCTCTTAGCTTGACGTGGAGGAGGAGGCTGGAGACAAGCCTCAACCTCTACCTCTTGGAACGTGCATTTCCACAAGACCTCCCAGGCATGGATTCGTCAACGTTAAAGGTAAGCTACCCCGAAGGTGGGACATACCCTTGTCATCTGGAAGTTAGGGCGGCACAACAGAGAGTTGTGCCTTGACGACACAAGCTAGAGCTTGCATCGGGAGAAGAGTAACGAGCTTAGTCATGAACCTAGGAACCCTCACTCCTACATACTCTACCTTATTTATGTGACGGAGCCCTCCCCCCCTTCCTGAATGTGTATGTGGGCTGGCACTAATTTAGCTAATGAGAGAGTGTTTAACTTAGCCTAACTCTAACCCTAAAACCCTACCCAAAGGGGTGGGGTTTTTAGGGCGTGGTTAGGCCAACCCTAGGGTTAGGTCAACCCTAGGGGTGTTCCTAACCTTACTAAACACGCCAAACTCATCTACATTAACCAATAAGCCTAACTGGGACGTCAAAATTGGGGGTGGGTTTTCTAGAAGGTAAGTTTTACCTTCGCTTAGAATTTCTTACAAATACTTAATGACACCCGGCCGAACCATCACTAAATACCCAAGTGCATTAAGCGGGCCTGTTTCCTATTACATCTAGGGTCCATCAACATATAAAGTAGGTAACAACAGTCAACGTACAAATTAAAGGGTCGAGTCATAGTAAAAACTATGACAATATGCTTATAGCATCTTTAGTTCTATAGGCAAAAGACTATAGATTGGTCCATGTAGAGGTTGTTTCCCATCTGCAAAGTCTTGGTACTTTTTGGGAAGCACATCTTCATGGATGTGTTGAATGATGAAGGGCAATAACAAACACAAAAGTGGGATTGTGCTGACTAGCATTACAAAATTGTTTCAATGTAATGTCAAAATGTTAATCATTGGATCACATATTATAAGAGGAGGAGGAGAGAAATGCATTAATGATACCTCAGAGTTGTGCAAACTATATGTTTTCCAATCAATAACAGGGTTCATCAATTGCAACCATGAAAGTCGAAGGATGATTGAGCACTTCGAAGATGAAATCACGTTAAAGAAGATGACACAATAAAATTTAAGTGCCTCGATCTCTAATGGTCTAAACTCTTCATCATAATATGATCAAATTTGATCGATCATCTATCTACCACCTCAACTCACAAATTGACTTCAAGATGATACTGTGGGAAACAATAAACTCATGATTAATGAAATTCACATTTGTTCCATTGTTCATGAGTCCCTTGTAGGAGATTGTATATAATTCCCAAGGAGGAAAGCCCCTAACCTAGTACACCCTAACCAACACTTGAGCTCACGATATACAATCTCCTACAAGGGACTCATGAACAATGGAACAAATGTGAATTTCATTAATCATGAGTTTATTGTTTTCCACAGTAGCATCTTGAAGTCAATTTGTGAGTTGAGGTGGTAGATAAGATGATCGATCAAATTTGATCATATTATGATGAAGAGTTTAACCATTAGAGATCGAGGCACTTAAATTTTATTGTGTCATCTTCTTTATGGCAGACTTAACATATCTCATTATCTATTTCACAAGACTTAATTTGTAAATTAAAATAAACTAACTCACCATGTCTTATGAAAGTTTATGATAAATTAATATGGGCAAACATAAGGCAAAGTAGATTGACATGCAATACAAAAGTTACCTTTTGAGTGCTACTTTCATCATTAAAGTCCATAACCCATACCCACTTACCAAGTACGTATTTTCTGAAGAGTTATAAATCTTAAAATTAACTCTTCGCATAGGTGTTAGCCAAAAGTGATAAAATATTTTAAGAACTTAAAACTAGTTAAACACTAAAATATACTACTAGTTTAGGCTATCTTATTAATCACATAGAATAAGCTCCGATACTATTGTTATAATTTTAATCCAAAGAACTAACACGTGACAACACTTGGATGCCAAGTAACCATCTGACATTAACACCCTATATGAATAATGTTAAGTCTTCAAAGATAATCTTGAGAGACTAACTCAGTTACTCATATAGGCATGAGACTTAGGGTCATACCTTAAGTCCCCTATAATGACTTGCCAAGAGACTTAAACATATTCACACCTTAATCCCACCAAGGAAACATGAGCTAAGATAACTTCACTTACCCCTTAAAAAATCACCCTTATTTGGGAGTACAATCCCTTTAAGGCAACGAGCCACAAAGACCAAACCATGGTAAACTCCATAAAACTAGGTTTGAAAACCTTAAACATGCGACCTCACTATAAAGTTCATATTAATAAACTTAAATTATTTAATTCCCAAGGAGGAAAGCCCCTAACCTAGTACACCCTATAATGAGACATAACCTCCTTGAGTAAGTGCACAAAGCTTAGCACTTGACGGTGAACATAATCACACCTACTTATTAAAGTATTTAACCCCTCAACATTAAAGTTGTGACATAACCCCTCAACATTAAAGTTGTGACATAACCCCCAACATTAAACCCACAATATAAACCCTAAAGAACCCATGATACAACCCTAAATAATGTATTGTGTCGTCTAACCTAATGTCATATATTCATGTCACAAAGTATTGGACATCCAGTTTTGTTCAAACTTTAGATTTGACTTTAAATATAAATTTTTTTCCCATATACACGAACCCAGGAAAAAAAAAAAAACCTTAGATCTGGCCTTAAATATATATTTTTTTCCCATATACATGGATGGGCCCACTGATCCGGTTCGCATTAAGGGTGGTGTCACATGTAACCTCTAGAACATATGAGTTCACCCACAGAACAAATAAAAAGTTGAGATCACCCACAGAACAAATAAAAAGTTGTTGAGATCACATGTAACGTTTGCCACATCACAATATTACTTTTGCCACATGGTAATATCTGCGTATCACTAACTAAACAAAAAAATCCGAACCAAACAAGAAAAATTGTAAATTTAAATTTGCCACATGGCAACGAGTTATTATTGGTAAGGCCATGTAGGCAGCTACGGAGGGTGTGAAAAATCTGGCCGGTTCAACCAGTTTTAACCATTAACAAGTACATGTAACATTGACCAGAGACGTGTCCAATGTGGCCAACCTGGCTAAAGAGCCCACATGTGACACGGCCCTAAACCGACAGGCAGATATGGCACAAACACGTGTAACGCTCACAGTCAAACAGTTGGCAAGTCAGTGAGTCCTCCGTGTCAGATACGTGGTTCCGCCAAGGCACCATACATGCACATACATGTAAGAGTGGACTTACATTATATTTGCAAAAAGGTACGTTCTTTGCGTAATTAAGAAGAATCAAATGTACAATCCGCACTGGCCTTCTGTACAAACTTAAAAACTTGCTCATTTTCTGAAAGGAACTGTTGGCCTCCGACCTGACACATCTGCATTTACAAACAATTGTGTGCGTGTGTGAGAGAGAGTGAGAGAGAGAAAGAACCTGTTTTTTTTCTAGTGTCGAGCAAGCAGCCACCCATAAGTGCATTAACTTCATCACGGTTTTTCCTACGCTCCTCAAGCCTCTTTCTTTCTATAGCGTTCCTATCCAAAATCTTAGGCGCCTCTTGCCCACTGCATGCAACAATATGTTCATGCTCATACGTGTGTGTGTGTGTGTGTGTGTGTGAAAATGTACACAGACTTTTGGGAGTTTTTGAGTGTTAGAAACCGCATAGCAAAAAAGTAATCTCATATAGACATGTATATATCTATATTACCGTATATCGACGCACACTTGTAACTTCCACATCGTTAAACATTAAAATATGCGTATATGGTATATTTGTATCAAAAACTCACCTTATGTTAGTCTGCTGCAAACTATCCGGATTTCTACCATCCCTGTCGAATAACCACTTATGGATGACCACACACACATGCGTATAACTATATGCACACATAGACATTCTTAACGGAAGTGTATACATACACATAAACATGTATCTGTCAGATTCCAAAGGGAAACGAAGCAAAACAAGTAACTGGAGACTCACATCGTAAATTTCTAAATGATAAGAAATATGCATATGCGCACACTTACACACACAGACACGCAGACATAGACACAGATATAGACACCACACACACAAACAGAAACAAGTTCATTGCTGACCTGTTATTAATCTGTTTCGGAATAGCCGCACTACATTCACGTTTCTGGGTATCCAACTGTTTTCGGCGATCTACGGGTTCATCATCCACTATCTGGCTCAAAAGCTGACTCTGCTTGTCCTGACACACACACATACACACAATGTGTGTATATTATTTATAAGAAAATATAAACTACATACGATTAGGGTATTCACACACACACGCACGCACATGACCGCACCTTATGCACACCATCCAACACTTTTGTTGTCTGCTTCTGAGGATCCCTATGCTCGTCCAACAATTTAACTCGTCTATCTCTCGAGTCATTTCTCGGACGGCTATAATCTTCAGCTCTCCAACGTCTGTCGTCTTTCCGACGGTTCTGATCTTCGTCTCTCCGACGGCTCTGATCTTCATCCCTCCTCCGACGTCTGGGTTCTTCGTCTCTGCGACGGTTCTGATCTTCATCCCTCCTACGGTTCTGATCTTCATCCCTCCTACCGTTCTGATCTTCTTCCCTCCAACGGCTCTGATAAACCGCCCGGCGACGGCTTCGATCCTCCTCCCTTCTACGGCTCTGATCTTGCTCTCCTTGTCGTCTCTGATCTTGCTCTCTTTGTCGTTTCTGATCTTCCTCTCTTGGACGGATGCAACCATCCTCTCTCTCACGGCGTTGATCTTCTCCGCTCGGACGGCTGGGATGTTTCTCACAGTTCTCACTCACTTCCGGGTTCAGTCCAGCTGAGCAACACAAATATTTAGGAATAAAGATTCATATGTTTGAGAGAGGAGACAGAGCTAATAGAAACTTTATAATCATTTAAACATGTTAATTAACTATACGCTCGTAATCATGAGCAAGGATACATATTATAGAACTAAAGTAACTGAAGTAAATGATCATAAACGTTACATCTGACGTGTGTGTGTGTGTGTGTGTGTGTGTGTGGAGAGAGAGAGAGAGAGATGTGAATTGCATATTGAAGTAATGCGTACCGTTTACTCCAACTTCCATTCTGTCCGGTTGTTTGTTCAAGCCTGTTTAAAACAAAGATAAAGAGAAATTCAACACAGCACCCGACACGATATGCATATACTTCAGGTATACCATTTTGAGTGTGTACTTTCTGTTTCTTGCTCGCATTCTCTTGAACTTCCTCCGCTGCCCTTTTCTTGGTACTAACCTCTGGAGTCACTTTCGCATTCCCATCTCTACTCTGTAATGCCATCTATCAAAATCAACCCAAAAGCATGTTAATTTATACGCACTGACGTGTATCAATATATAGCACGTGCGCTCGCGTGTGTAAGCCGTTGTTGGCTAATATAAATGATAATGTGTATACCCATTTATACACGTAATGTTTGAAAATGGGAAAAGCCCAGATAACACAAATATACATACATACCACGGAAGGTGTAACAACGAATGAGGTTGTCGTGAAAAATGTATTGTAAGGTTTGAGAACTGGAAAGACGACACCCCTTGAATAGCATCTTGCAACAAAGATACCCACGCACGGTTTGAAGAGAGAGCTTTTGCATTACCAATAATCCACAGGGAGAATTTTGCCCTTGTCAAAGCAACGTTCATCCTTCTTATGTCTGAAACGAATCCGATTCCTTTACATTCATTCCTACACAAAATCAAAAACATGGAAGAACATTAAATTTAATTGTGCAGTTCTATGCTGTGTGTGTGTGTGTGAAGAGAGAGAGAGAGACTTACTGCTGCGAAGCTCTCACAGTGGACAGGATGAGGATGTCTACTTCTCGTCCCTGGAAGCCGTCGATTGTGTTAAACTCTATCATTGATTGGACTTTGGCACCAAACTGTCTCGCAAAGGAATCCTTAAGTAAACAAAGCTGTCTCTTATACGGAGTGATTATTCCTATACGGCCTGGTTTAATCTCTCCAGGATACCTTGACACGTATACTTATTGTTAGTACTTTATACTAGTGCATATACTTTGAAGATTTAATGTAGATGGCTAAGTAGCAATCTGTCCATGTAATATATAAACAATGCATAGCAATAGTTATGTGTATAGTTGCACAGAAACTATGTAATATTTATTAGTTAATCGTCCACTATTAATCGTCAACTAGAGTAATGTGATCAACCAAGATTCAAGATATTCATACAGATTGTATGGATTTTGCATCGCCTGGTTGTGGATTATAGTACATAGACTTATATATAATGTTTACCTTGCTTGAAAGTATTTGAATAGCTCCACAGCAACTTCAACTTCTTCCATATTTGCAATCGACTGTAACGAGCCACGAACCACTTCCTGCCCTTGTGATACGTCCAGAAAAGCATAAGGCCTAAACACTCTGGTAACAAAACAAATAAGAACATCCTTAGATATATCTAAAACATAGTCTAAGTTCGTATCCATATATAGATTATCTATATGTATAATAAACATATATCTCATACTTGTCTTTGTGAAAAACCGCCAATCTATTATTGCCCAGCACGCTGTTTCCATCAACAAGCTGATCGTCATAGAAATGTAACGAAGGGAACCTCCGTATTTCTGGGTGCATACGGTACTGTAGAATAGCCAAATCTTAGCACCACTTCATAGATTTAAGTGTATGCATAAGTATCCCACACACGTCATTATGTTGCACACACATACTTGTGCCTTTGTAGACCTATACATGCATTTGCCCGTGTCGTACTTGTAAAGTATATATGAATTATTACCTGAATAGTTAGCATGGTGACAGGAAAACCATTAGTCTGGAAACGCTCAAACATGCTTCGCTCAAATGAAAGCCTATTTGCTGCCTGTGATAATACTGTTGCAGGAAGCTGCTTGGGTCACCAACCTGATAAAAGGAGGATATATTCAGAGTTATCAAAATATACAAACATATATAAATATACATAATAACAGTCATTACCATTACACATCTTCCGTGAGTTCCCGCAAGAAGCTGTAGAGGAATCAAAGTTGCTGGTTCCAGTGCCTGCAAAAAGAACACATTTGATTTTATTATAATCTTCAGAAAACATCCCTCAAATTTCGCATGAACGAGAGTACTTAGTGAAGACCGTATAATAAAAAACACGTGTACACACTCAGATATTACCTGTCCAGCTTCATCAATGACAACAGCATCAAAAAGGACCTCGGATTGCTTCGAACTCTTATCGACTTCCATGCAAGCAGAATAAATATCCCCTCCACAACCACTTAATGTCGTTAAAACAATATCGGCCTCCCTGATAAATGAATGTTAAAGAAACATATCATTTCATGCTACATTTAGATAATAACAATATACACAAACCATATGCATATGCATATAAAACACAGACACACATGCAGGTGTGAACAGGCTAGTTAGCTCTATATTTACAACACCAAGAAGTTCCGTAGAGAGAGAGATGTATAGATACAAGAATTTATATATGAAGAATATATATTACTATATAATCTTAGTAATATATACACAATATCCAAGTTGTAAATAGAAATCAACAGTCACACACACTATAGGAACGGAGAAATGGTGCATTCACACTACACACACACTGATAATTTCGCTCCTCATCTTCTTCATCCGGATCTTATCGGCCTCAATGGTCTTCTTCGATTGCTGAAGGGACTTCTGCACCTCCATGGTATAATGTTTCCGCTGCTTCTCCATCTGCACCAGCTTGGCATTCAATGCAGCATCCTCCTCTGCGCCTTCGGAAATCTTGCGTACAACCTCGTTGATCTTCTCAGTTATCTGCTCCAGCTTCGCATGCCAGTCTGTTGTATCAATCTCCATGTTATCGGCAGTATTCCTTCCTCTCTCTTCTTGCAGCCTATAAACCAGAATGTTGTTTCTATATTTAAAACATATTTTTCTATCTTTCCCTCCCTCCCTCTCTGCGTGTGCGTGTGTGGGGGGGAGGTGACTCGACATTACCTCTTCTCGACCAGCTTATCAATGAAATACGGCATCGAATCAGCATGTACACTACGTGCATTACCGGCACGAACGATAGTTGGTTTGTAAAACTGACCACCTGAGTTGTAAATCCCATTCTTACAAAGCCGAGCCACTAATTCATCCACTGCTGCATTAGATTGTGCACACACAAGCACTCTCGCCTGAAATAGTATGGGCTTACGTTAGAATATACATATATAAGGCTATATATACTTTACTCTGCATTAGTACATACATACGTATACATATAGATGCACAGATATGACAAAATATGCACCATATTATGTCATACAATACATATATTATCTTCTATATACATACTTTTGTGCCTGAGCTTACACACGCATACATAAGCAAGCAGTATGTACATCGGATTACTTTTAACTGACATAAACATAGATGAAAGACTTGAAAGCATTATTTGTTAAAAACGAGTAAAATCTATAATATACATGCAAATAAACACGACAGACATTAGTCACACACAACACAAAACTCATTTGTGGTGTGTGGGTGATGGCTCCTGCCTGCTTCTGAATAGCAACCTGCCTAGCGCACACACACACATATGTGCACAGACCGGGCAAATATATAAATACGTACGTGAGATTTCTTGGTGCGTTGCTGCTCCTGTTGCATTAGCTGTTTTGCTAGGTGTGCATTTTGCCAACCTTGGGCAATAGCTACCTGATATCCTACTCTTCTTGGTTCAACTGTGTTATTTCTATCCTCTTCATCGCCTCTTCGCATTTGTATCAACGCACTTACAATGGCAACGATCGTTTTCGTCTTTCCCGTACCTGTGCTCATACATTTTTATTGATACCGTAATCACGTGCGTGTGTGTGGACATGCATGTGTGTGTGTGTGTGTGTGTGTGTGAGAGAGAGAGAGAGAGAGAAGATATGTATACCTGGCGGGCCTTGCACAAGGGATATCTGATGACTCTCTCCTTTAGGATCTCCAATACTTGCTCTGATAGCAGCAACTTGACTCTCGTTGTAGTCACTCTTGAGTTTCTTCCACAGACCGTCTGGTAGATTCACAGAAAGATCCGGCGTCCGACGGGAAGGTGTAACGGGGGACAGAATAACTTCAACAAGCGGGGAATAGGCCATCGCAGATACTGCTTGAAACTCTCTCAGCTGGGGTGTGATGCTCATCAGCTTTGTTATGTGCCACTTGCTTCGGTTTATTAATAGGCGCTTTGCTTTGCATAGCCTCTCGCTCTTTGGTGAAAGGTAAATCTTCACGTAAATTATTGTGCCACCACCTTTGTTCTCTCTTTCCCTCCGTTCTACCTGTAACGTGCGATAATTAATATACATACGCACACTATGCACATGCCTACACAGATCCTGTTAGACATAGATAAGTACAGACAAAGACATACACACATAGTAGATAAATACGCTCACATATACATACATATTGTATATACACACGCGCGTCCACACAAAAGACGCATATAAACAGACTTCACATTTGTTCATTTCGCTGGATTCTCCTTTGGCATGGAGATGAAGTCTTCAACAAAAACCATACTATTTAAACATCTACACACATACACACACGGACACCTATACATACCACTAGTACATAAACGAGAATACACATATATATGCATATATGCATACATATAAGTATACACACCATATAAACACATCCCTATAAATATATCTATGCACGGTATACACGCATGCAGACTAAACAGATTCGTATGCTGGAACATGTATACCTGTATGAACTTACTCATCCACGGAAAAGTAAATTCAAATATATACTGCATACACACATACCTTACCGAGGAGATGAACCCCACTCCTACTCTCTTGGAAGGGTGTCTACTAATGAGGAGCAAATCGTTTTCGACACAGGATCTGGATGGCCCATCTTTGCCAGCTTCAGACAGAAACCTCGCCGTGTGCATATCGTCAACCCGCTCCATAGAGATCAAGCTTACCATTCCCACTTTCTCCTTGTCTTCCACGTCGACTTCCTCACGCGATCTTTGTAGCTGTGCCTTAAACTCCTATAATTGTAATATACTAAGTATGATAGTGTTTACACACACACACACACACACACACAGAGCACCTCAATTAAAAGTGGCCTAAACACTTCCATGTAATGCTCCGGACTCGTAAAAGTCATAGGAACTTTTACGAGCTCGTGCGTGGCTCCTCCAGTCTATACAATTTACGATATCGTGAGTTTAATACAAGAATATAACATAATCTATATAAGTATATATAATGTACAGTAATACAACAAAACGAGAAAACCATAAACTTATATCTGTTTATACACACACACACACACACACAAAATAATAATATCATAAAATGTCTATGTCCGTGATATAAACATACATGTGTACACAGAAAACACCTAACGAAACAATACCTTAAAACTCACACACGACATATTTATGTATATTCGAATGTAAAATATCATATATTGTATGATAGCACTATAATATAAGCATTGAATGATATATATTCTATATATCTATATAGGTAATGTACGCACAATGAATATATGTCTATACATAGTTTGATATCTAGTTAATTAGTTACTTACGTCTTCTCCGTCCATGAAGAAGTCGAAGGAAAGAATGCGCATCAACCAGTCATCCATTTTAGGAGGAGGCGGTCTTTGTGCAACACGAAACTTGTTCCTACTATCCAATTGTCAGCATTCATCTAAATACCCCATAATTTAAACTATGTATCAACCAACATACCTAAATTCTGTGATATATGTCGGGTATTTAATGTGTATGTTATGTACTCGTATTTGTGTATATGCATACCGTGTTGAAACGGAACCTTTCGGAAGCATCATGTCACCGGCATATCCAACTTGATCACCGTTCTCTTGGAAAGTAAGGATGTTGCTGAGGTCAGCTGGGCTATTCTCTGCCTCCTTGCATCATCCAATGCTGCCTCGAATGAATCTGCATCTTCGCTAACCAGCTCCTTCAAAAGGTCCTCCGTGTTTTCTCCTATAGACCAATCGCAATTCAGAAGGTAATGACTATGCGTTGATATATACATGTACATGTGTTCATTACTGACTATATACATGCAACGTGTGCTCATTATACCAAGAATAAACACACGCACACAAACACACACGATATGGCTCAAGCACAATATATAACCTGTTTGATTCGACTTGCCTACTGGATCACGAGCGACCACAGGCACCTTGACAAGAGGCCTTTCTTCCTGCAATACACACCACGTTGTAATGCAAAAGTAAGTCCAATATAAGCATATCGAATGGAGTTATTCTGTTGTACATTAACAAAACTACGTTGTATAATAGACTAACCCACATGAACAAGGAGACACACAGACAACACGCACGCACAAAGCATATACATAGTAGTCACACCTCACGTCGAATTTCCACGGTTTTCTCCGTCACAGGCTGTTTAGACGCATGCTCAACCACAGGCTTCTCCACATGCCTTGGAGTAGCTGCTTTAGACTTTTCGACAGGCCTTGAACTAGGTTTTTCCACATGCTTTGGAGTGGCTGCTGTCTGTGTCCCAGTAAAGTATGCATCCAGAGTGCTTTTACCAATTTTTCTAACACTCGGCCTTTTGTGTTGCTTCCGAGGAATTTCAACCTGTATTATAAAGGATTGCATGAACATATATATATATATATATATTATCTGTATACGTACATACGGTGATGTTCATCAATTGTAATATCTAGAGATATCTTGCATATTCTTTGCATATTAAGGTAAGTTCCCACCTTTGATGCAGTTTGCTCCTGCCGTGTTCAACTCCTCGTGTCGCCTCTTGTTGCTGCCGAATCTGTGCAGCTAGTTCAACCACTCTTTGTGTATCCTCCTGATGACAAATTCCAATTAGTTTCTAAATATGGAAAGTTATAAATAACTCTGTGTAGGTATGTGTGCGTGCGGGCCTGTCATTCATACATATGATTCGTTATACTACCATATATGTGTATAAGTAATAGATGTCTTTATGTATTATAATGTTAAAATTGATTACCTTCCCGGGCTCTTCGCAGAGGTTTAACATCACGTTTAAACTGCGTCTCAGGCTCAATAACGACGGGGCGACGCGTATACTGCAAAACAAGTACAATACAAAAACGTACAACATAAAAAATAAATACAATATACTACAGCAAGTTTCTATTGTGTGTGCATGTGTATATTGTGTATATAAAGTACCTCTGGCTCAACAATTTCCACTTCTCCTTCTTTTTTATCGTTGAGGCCCAGTGCTGGTGAGCTGAGACAGATGAAAATGATGGTGGCCGTATCTTTAGCTCCTCAACTCTAGATGGTTCAGATGAAAACAGCAGCAATAGCCTCTGCCTTTGATCATTGTCTAACAAAGATTCTGCAAAATATAAGTATGACTAATGTTAAACGCTATATAGATTGTGTAAATGTGCACATTAGCATGTATAAGTGTGTGTATATGTACATATTACATAATATTGTTTGTATAACTACAAGTATTTGTACACATGACATGCATACAGTAGGTAAGTTTGCCGTACATAATATTACACTGTGTGTACGAACTATGTGAACTTGCACTTTGCATACGCATTTACAGTGTGATGTACACATCAATGGATGCGCATAATTAACACACACACACACACACATGCACACATGCCCACGAACTTACCCGGTTGCAGAAGATTATCGACAGTTTTGCTGCACCTAGCTTTTGCAGAGATAGGACCTCGAGCGAGGTCTTCTAAAATGGAGAGTATAGCATCGTCCACTTTCTACGAATGGTATTCGAAGAAGTGTGCACCCACTTCGCAAGCTCCTGAAACCACACTGGACAGTCCGCTTCTTGGTCCACTTTCCAGAATCCATCCAGCTGCTTTCTATCGTTTTCTGTTGAGGGTATTGTGTACTTAAACACCACTGGTAGGAGTTCAAACATCCCAACACAGCAGCTCTGCATACAAGATAAACTTCACTTATCTATTTGTATATACATATATGAACATATAGATTAGATTTATACATATGCCCTCTCCATCCCTCTCCCTCTCCCTCTCTCTGCGTGTTGTATGTGTGTGTGTGTGTGTGGAGAGAGAGAGAGAGAAGTGATAGCTAGTATTAGTAATTATAACGCCTTAAAATATATCCATAGTCACATGTATAAGCCTGTACATATATATATAGTGTGTGTGTGTGTGTGTGTGGTGTGTGTGTGTGTGTGTGTTCTCTTAGACAAACACACGCGCGCATACATATACACGTATCCATCTATATTTACAATATATATATACTGATATTCTTACCTCGTACCAGTGGCAGTAATACTTTCTTTGCCATGAATGATGCTCTCGACTAACAAAGGCCACAATATTCGAGAAAGCTTTTGACCGAAATTCTTCTGGAATGACCATGCTTGTCCGGCGTTCAGAAACTTCGATGCAATAAAGAACAGTTGCCGCAGTGAGTTACATTGCTCAAAAGGCTTGACGCTTAACTGAATAGATGCAAAGTAAGTCTCTGTCTGTCCACATTTAGATGTCAGTGTATAATCCTACCAATTTCACAGCATGGGCAAAGCCTTTGATAACAGAACTCTGACTTTCAAACAGAAACTGTATTCCATAGTCCAGCCGTCCGTCTTTTGCAAACTGTTGAAGAACTTCTTTTCCAAGTTTCCTGAAATCCTGTCAATTTTAACGATTCATCATCATGTCGCTATATACAACATAATATATGTGTGTGTGTGTGTGTGTGTGTGTGTGTGATAAAGAAAGAATATCTTATTTTTGATAAAGGTATACAAATACATACCGGAGAGGAATCCATTTGAAGGAGCAAAACTGACTCGGCCATCATCGGGTCCCACGGCCAATCTGCAAAGAGTCCTTGCTCCCGGATCTTCTTAGTAAAGCCATCTGCACAGCTTCATCAATCAGAGGGTCAGTGTTCAACTTAAATGGCATAATATTAACACATAAAGAACATAGTACTCACGTTACAAAGATATGCTATCCATGTGAACAGGCATCAACTGTGTGTGCGTTTATCATACACGTTATTAAATAACACGGACACATGATTACCTTCTGAAGATACTGATTAACTCTGGCAGTTGGCTGCCGTTAGCTCTAACAGCGTTAGAGCACCCCTTTCCATCACCACCGTCATCACAACCCTTTGGTGTTTCCCAATGCAGAGCAGCAGCTACCTTCTCAGAGAATATTCCGTTGCGTTTCTCATCAATTATAGACACCTCGAAAGAGCTAGTAGAAAAGCCCTCATCAAGGAGGAAGAAGGAACTACACTTGTATTTTCAAGTACGCCACTCCACACTAAAGGTATACAACACCAATTCTCGCATTCCACTTCTATTTGTTGTATGTACGAACCCCAAGGAAAACCCGTGTTTACCGAGGTTTCCTCCTCACCTTAATACTAATCTTGTTATAAAGATAAAAATGATAATATGAATTTGTACATATATATAAACTGTATATGCAGCGTGTGTATATATACATTCTTACCTTCATCTATGCACAACTCTTTACCGCCTCCTGCTTTATAATATAGAATTGACAGGGCAGTGGCATCGGCTACAAGGAGAAGTTCAAGCAGTTCTATAGCACGTTCACGAAACGGCAGCTGCAAACCGGTATTCATGATTGAAGATACGACCATCGGTCCCCTGAGAACAAACCACAATAAGAATCAATAAGCTAATTAATGTGTAAGCAGGGTTCTACTATACAAAGCACGTCCAGTACACACGCGCGCGCGTACAAGTTTAAAAGCTCACCAGAAATGAGCGCATTCAAACGGAGGAGAAGGAGGATCCATTTTATAGCTTCTTATAAGAATAGAACAGGCAGTCTACAAAAGGCTTACACATATGTCAGCATCTAACACACACAAGTAAAGAAAATATGTACCGAAGACGCATTTTTCCTTGTCAACGAGCTGAAGTTGTTGCTATGTGGCACTTGGTGCAGAAAAAAATACAGTAAATACCTCCGTTGTCTCTCATACTGCCCGTCTTGCATTGATTCAAGGGACTAGAAAGGAATTGCATTAGCGTAGTATAAGGTAAATATTTAATGTCTATATGTGATATACACGCACACGAATGTACAAGTTTCAACACGTAACAGAACACCTGTAGAAAATGCAGGAAGACGTCAAAGATGGCCTTATGTGTTCTTTCATCTTTTGCATGGAAACATTGGCTGAGGAGTGTGTTACGAAGCACGGCGGGTGAAAATGCACATTTTTGCCAAAGATTATAACCTGGTGAAAAAAAATTAACTACCATACTGTTTTGCATACATTTAACACACACACACACACACACACACACACATGTATGTATGTATATTATATATATATATATAATATATATATGTACACACACACACACACAATGTTTCATAACAGTAATGTAAAAGGTCAGGACCCACCTAATGCCTCCAGTAATAGGCCAAGGCACGAAAGAGCATCAAAGAACACTTTGCTGTTCTCACTAACATGATTGAGAACTGTACAATGAAAGCTGGATAACGCTCCACGATTCCTCTCTATGGCAGGTGGCTTGATAAAACTCAATCTACATTTGACAACATGTTATAAGTCAAAATCTTCTCATACACACGTATATAAGTTATAGAATATATATGCACACATACATAGTGCGTATACCGTATGCATAAGTTATCCAGCTTACATAGTTCGCATTCCCAGCCACAGAGATTCCTTCGTCATTCCAATGACTTTGTTTTCAAGTTGACTTTCCAAATATTTCATGCGCTTTTTCAAGAACAACCTGGACAGGTTCTAGCTCGTCTGCATTACTGTTACAGGAAAGTACTATCAATGCACATATGTGTACACAATTGCACTACGTCTACCTGAACGGTGGGAGTCCTTTAACAAGCTTAAGTGCAACTCTTCGAACATCTTGATTACAATGAAACAACAAAGCAATAATCCCTGAAAGAACAATGCATATATATATATATATATATATAGAGAAGAGAGAGAGAGAGAGAGAGAGAGAGAGAGAGAGAGGCATATACACACACAACTAGGAATTTAATAACCTCATAAGAAATAATAAAACCATACCGGATATGGTTGATAAGAGAGCTCAAGATCGTGGCTAATCAAAATCTGTTGCAGAAAAGAAACCATGACACTGTTTATTTGAGGGTCTTCGAGCAGTTCGTGATATGAAAACAGCTGTAAATAGACACAAGAAGTTCATTATACATCCGTTACAAAAACTAACTCTTATCCTAAGTATACTGCTTGTATCAGATATACTATATAAGCATACAATATTACAACACAGAACATGATAATTTACATACATGTCGTGCACATGACTCCTATCTAAATCAGCTATAATCTAATATTTTATCTCACAGACCATTTACAACATGTTTTTAAATATGCTGAATGCACACCATATATACTATAGTAACTTTACTATGTCTATGTACTCCATACATGACATACCTCGTACAGAACAGCCATGAGCTCATCTTGAACGTGGGCCACTTTGTTCTGCATGATTTCTTGCATTGAAGCAGCAACCCTTTGCTTGTCGAGAACTTGTAAAATTGCAAGAATCGGATCGACCACAGTCTCTACAAACTCCAACTTGTAAATAGCCTTTTGCTCGTAGTACATTCTGATACACCAAGTACATTTCCGTAGCTCGGACGACATCCTCCTCCATAGCTTCTTGATGCGCGCGTCCTCCTCTTTAATCTTAAAGTATCTGTAAAAAGGCTCTAATAATGGTCCTGTCACTTCGTTGTGTTGGCACCAACAATGTGAATTCTTTGGTAGTCCAATCAAGAAATCAGAGGCATCTGAGAACCTGCAGAGTTAAATCTTAGTTCATTTTACCAATATCAATCCTATGTTACTTGGCAGTATGTAAATAACTCGACATAATGTAAAATGCATCTATATACACATGGCAATGACAATATAAGGATCACTGCACATACATTGACATATGAACACAGACGCGATACCTACACTTCCATATCAGTCTGTGATTCGATAACGTATTAATCAATCGCTAAAAGAAATTGCTGAAAACAGAGATTTTGGCCGATTTTCAAGAAATCGCATACACATACCACTGAGTCTTGAGGTTCATGTATATCTTATCCATATCGTCTCCATCCTCCATCTTCTCAATCTCCTGCCATCGCTCCCGGAGCGACGATTCCATCCTTCTTCCTCCTAAGCCCTAAACCTAAAACTTAAGCCCTAAAACTTCTTAATCCAACTAATGGCAACGTCACTCATTTAACGAATCAACGGTCCAAATTGAATATACACATACACAAACAGTGAAAAATTGTTTATACAATACACTTAAACTGTTATTAAAAAAAAGTATTAGATAACTGTTAATGATGATATTCTCACAATCCATCCCCCCTTTTGTATTAGTAGTAATTAATTAATTTAATTAATTGGCAAATACTTAAAACCAGGAAAAACATTTAAAGAAAACTTATATAATAATATATATATATATATATATAATATTATAGATGAAATGCATTAACCTGAAGTCTTTTTAATTTTATAAAATCATTGAAATTTGTGAAAACTAGCAGATATTCTCTTATTATTTTTAAATGCTATATGATTTGTTTTGTACATAACAAAATTAAATCTTCCTCTCTCTCTCTAATACTGATTACAATGTGAACCGCATTTTATATATATCGATATCTATAACATCGCTCAACCAGAGATGTATTTGTGTGTGCGTGTGTCTTTGTTTAACATAGTACGTCATGTATGTATACATGCAATACAATACACACACACGTCATAGTGCTCGGATAATATTATGAGATGGTCGTAAAACTTCTATCTTCTCTAAACAATGAGGAAGTTTAAAGGTTGGTCTAGCGGATATTCGTTGAGAATATATAAGATCTTACACTTTCTACATAGATATGTGTGTGTGTATCCGCATGTGAAGGAAAAGCGGATGTCTACAATCTTCACCACCATAGAAAATCTCAGGAAGCAAGTTGAGCTTGAAAGACAGGCTCATGTGAAGGCAAGGAGTCACTATGTTCTGTGTGTATACGTGTGTGTGTGTGTGTGTGTTAAGTCTTGTTTTCTCTTCAGGCAAAACTGGAAGAAAATGAGGAAAATGAGCAGAAATCCTAAACCAGCTTGTGCGAGCAGTGTGGATATGCTAAACATACGAATCCAGAGGCTTAAAAATGCATCAAAACAACGTGGACAAAAGATATATTCATCCAATCCAATTCCCTCCAGTGATTCATGTGTAGAGGTCACACCCTGAAGGCTGTACGGCTTCCAGCCGTACAGAAAAATCCCTCCGTATACCACCTGGACATTTCTAGAAAAGTAACCCATAAGCAGTACATACAACCTGTGTGTGTGTATGTATAAAGGGAGAGGGAGAGGGACAGTGAGAGGGAGAGGGAGAGAGGGAGAGAGAAGGAGAGAGAGGGAGGGAGGAAGAGGGAGAGAGGGAGAGAGGAGAGAAGAAGGGGAGGAGGAGAGAGAGGGAGAGGAGAAGGGAGGGAGGGGAGGGAAGAGGGAGGAGGGAAGAGAGAGAGAGAAGGGAGAGAAGGAGAGAGAGAGGGAGGAGGGAGAGAGAGGAGAGAGAAGGAGAGAGAAGGGAGAGAGAGGGAGAGAAGGAGAGAGAAGAAGAGGAGGAGAGGAGAGGGAGACAGAGTGAAAGATCATTCTTCTGCAGGAACTGGATGGCAAGTGAAACAAATACTGCGAGAAGAACTTGTGACAACGGACGTCCGGAAGTTACCAGTGAAGAGAATAAGCATGACTTTAGCAAGGGTGAAGACTTTGTGATCAGGTAAATCCTATAAGAACGTGTGTGTGTGTGTGTGTGTGTGTGTGTGTGGAAGTTCAATAGAACTATATACAGGAAAGTTGTTGAGGAGTATGGTGCAAATAACGCTGTATGGGAAGCATTAGCTCTCTCACTCAGAGCACGACACAGTGAAATAGAGGTATACGTATTCGTATAAACCTTGATCATACACACACTCTTTACGCACTATATATATATATATATATATGCACGCACTCACACGCACACGCACACACTTACATATGAGAAATATGCAGGAAAGGTATAAAACACTCACTAAGAAAGAGGCTTTGCAGCAACGGGATGAAAAACCAGATCTAGCATATGCAATGGATCCATTTGACAGATTGTTTTGCCGCCGATGCCTAGTAATTATACTACTATATTATATTAACCATTAATAGTTGTGTTTTTCAGATGTTTAATTGTCAACTTCATGGCTGTGACCAACCTATAAGTTATCCTGTGAGTATTTCATAACTTACATATATATAATAATGCATTTATATGTTGTATTGAGAGCTGCAGTGTAGAAAGAGGCCTGTTTTAAATAGAACTGGAGAGCCTCCATCCAAGTCATGTGGTCCTTGTTGCTTAAACTTGGTACTCAAAACCTTAAACCCTATATTGTGCGTGCGTGTGGGTCATATATTGTGCGTGCGTGCGTGCGTGTGTGTCTACAGATAAAACTACAATTTCAACTAGTGCCCCAGTATGGAGTCAACTAGAAAAAGACTTGTTTAACATAGGTCTTAACATATTTGGCAGCAACAGGTATAAACACACACACACACACACACACACGTTGTTATGCGTGTTCATCGTTTTCTTCTTGAGTATCAGCTGCCTGATAGCTAAACTAATGAAAGGGTATAAAACATGTGTGGAGATTAAATTGCAGCTTGGCCATTGTAAGTGTAACAAGCAGGATGAGGTATGACATTGCTGCATACATACATATACGTTATACGTATATACATTTTGAAAGCAGGAACCTCAGAGTAAGAAAATACGTACACGGATGGCTGATAAAGAGTATGATAACGATTACCAAGACAGTACGCACCTTGTTCCTGCACACACACATGCCAAGATGGACAAGAATGCCTGTGCCGTATAAATTCTACGTATTGTGAGAAATACTGCGGGTATAATCTACATCACACACACACGCACGCACGCACACACATACACACACCATTGTTTCAGGTGTCCAAGGGACTGTAAAAAGATTTAAAGGATGTACATGTCACTGCGGTAATGAGAACCAGTGTTCAACTACAGAATGCCCCTGTTTTGCTGCCGGACGGGATTGTGATCCCGACGTCTGTATGAACTGCTGTATTGAGTATGCAATACACACACACACGCACGCACGCACTTCCTGATTACTGACTCTAGATGTGGCGATGGTACTCCTGGTCGCGAATGCCAAAACATGAGGCTTCTCTTAAGGCAACAGAAAGGGGTACATATTGGCTTCACACACACGCACGCACACATACATACACATGCATATAGCAGGTTCTCCTTGCGAAGTCAGACGTTTGTGGATGGGGTGCATTCTCAAAGGTTGTATGTAATGTTCCCACGAGGATTTCTGTTAAGTTAAGTTTTACTGTGTCTACAGTTCGATGTTAAAAGACATGATTTGATTGGAAGAATAACACAGGAGAGCTCATATCTTTGGAGAAGGTCATAAGCGTGACAAATTCTATTATAGTTTACACAAATCCTACATATACGAGTTCAATGACAAGGTACGTGTGTGGTGTGTGTGTAGATATGGTAATATAAACTAATTAATTTCGATCCTTAGTATGTTCTGGATGCATTTGACAAGGGCAGCAAGCTCAGGTTTACAAACCATTCTAGTGCGAATTCAAACGTCTATGCAAAGGTAAACACACACGCACACACACACGCGCGCGCACACACGTCCGCTGCTTTGCCAGAGGATAATGGTTAATGGAGACCACAGGATTGGCCTTTTTGCAAAACGAGAGATTGCTGCAGGAGAGGAATTACTTTTGGACTATGGATTTGATATGCAAAAATGTTGCGGAATAAAGGAATTATCATTTAATTATATATTTAAATAAATAACCAGTAAAAAATCAAAAGATAATAAGTATAGACTTGAACAGTACAACACTATAATTTAATCCCTATAACCACGTCTTTGGACATTGGAATGATGACTAGCCTTTGTATAATGCAAATCTGAGCCAGACTGCTGACTGACGGCACCCCATTGAGGGGCCACATGCACCGGCCGATGCCCTGCAGGCAACACCGGCGGCCGCATATTCTGTGAATCTACTCCGTACCCTGGTACCCGTACGGCGGGCCCATTCGGATGAGCCACCAAAACCCGCCGACTGCCCCTCGTAGTCGTACTCTGGAAGATCATCCAAGTCGTGCGGCTTCCAGAACCCCGGCGGCCCTTCAAATCCCGGTAGCTTCCCATCAAATCCCCCTAGCTTCCCATCAAATCCCGGCATCTGGGTACCCGGCATAAGTGCAGAAAGAACAGTGGAGAGTTGAGCAAGTGGGGAAGCTAGGGGGAAAGAAGGAGATTGAGAAGCTTGGGGAAGTGAGAGAGACTGAGAGAACGGTAACAGGAGAGATTGAGAGACTTGTTGCTGCTGCTGCTGCCATTCATTTACAGAATGCTGGTTTACAGATTGTTCTCTTGGGGGTGGTGACTGCTTTGAGGGGATACGATGGGATGGTTTGGGATTCTTGCTGCTGCTTTTTTACTCTTGTGGGGATCCGTCGTGGAACTCTTCCTCCATACTATGCACCCTGCTAACACTTCAGTCTTCTCTCCGTATGGGATTCTGGGGGAAGCTTTAACCTTCCATTGTTTTCCGCTAAGAATTTCCATGAAGCACTCCCCGGTGGCATTAGATATAGCTCGTACCCTGTTGCAGGCTCCAAAAACCCCACTCTCTCTCCTTTCTCGTATTGGTCCACCACCTGTATACACACACATAAGTACCTCTTATATATATATATATATAATATATAATATATATATATATATGATGTATGTATATACGAACACATCATACGTAGAAACTCTGTGCGTGCGTGTGTAAGTGGGTGTATGCTTTTGGGACAAGAAATTAGACTAAGGGTTTTGTTTGATTTTGGGTTATCTAATTGTATATAAAAACTTATTAATTACAGGTCTAATATGTATGCAACATACATACAAGTGTGCATAAGATATGTATGTGAGTTGTACGAACAATGAGTATGTCGTGTAGGTTAAACCTTAACGCAAACCTCCCAAAAGCATATACTCCATTGGAAATTTGAAAAAATTTAAGGAAAATTTTTTTGAATATTGGAGAAAAAATATGTAGCACTATAATTAAATGAATATAGAAAATGCACAACGGAGTAAACCGCATTCCTACCTCCTTGAGAAGGGACAGAGAAGACGTGGCCATATCACTTGAGTAGAATGAAACCCCCTTAAAACCATAAAACAGAGTCAGATATGAATATATTGAATAACACAACACACACACACACACACAGACACACTATAATATATAACATGTACATACCGTGACTGCTCTAGACTTCGATGAAACTAGGTCTTTCAAAAACTTGGCTAAGGCATTCAATTTTACTCTCCCCTTAACTTCCAAAAGCTTAGGCCATCCATTTAACTTTACTTCGTGACCACTGAAATTAAACACATAACTTACTATAGTAATATTGCTTTATATCGTCATTTGTTTGCTTGTTATCCTTTTAACTTACAATATTATTATGGCATGTGTATTAACGTCATTAGTTTGTATTAGTTTCCGAAGTGTGTGTGTGTGTGTGTATGATGCGTGTGTGCATATGTCTGTGGAAAAGATATGCATGTTATGAAAATATGCATACCTTCTGAACACAGCTCGAACAGCCGTAGACCGAGTGCCAGTAAGCTGCAAACTACCATCCCAAAGCGCTGTGCTTGAAGTTTTCAACAGTTGTTGTCCGTCATCAGCAGCAGCTTCCGTCTTCCCTTTTGAGGTAGATTGTTCTCCACTGTTGGAACCCCTGGGTGACGGCCTTGCAGACTGTTGTCCAGCAATCTCAGACTGCTTTAGCACCTTCGGGCTAACGTGCTGTTCACTGTCTGGTGATGCTGATTTTCTCTTCAATGCATTTTCCGCCTGTTTGGTATTCTCCGGCGATGGTGACTTTCTCCGCAAAGTATCCTCCGCCTGTTTAGATACTGTCTGCTCCGATTCTACAGCTTCTGTCATCTCCGTATCTTCAACTGGAGTTGCTTCATGAGCTTCTGTTTCGAATCCTCCAGGAGAGAACCGTCTTCCCGAAAGGACATCCCAAAGACTTCAGAAATCCATCCATAGACATAATCTCTGGGAGCCCCTTGAAGTCCGATGCATCCAGTAGACCCTCTGCGGTCTCATGAATATCCTGACACCCCACATCATGAACAGGTGTCCCCCTTTGACCCTCGTTAGCTTCCACTTGAATACTAGCATCGGATTTCTCGCCTGCTTCTGCATTCTCTGGTTTCTCCTCACTAACCTCTGCTCCTGCTTTCTGCTCTTCATTTTTGGATACCACCTTCGTCTCGGGAGCAGAAACAGGAAGATCGTTATCGACTTCCAGGATGACTTCCCCCTTATGGGTCTTCTTCACAAGTTTACTTGGATTGACGTCTTCATCCGTGATGACACCATCTGAGAACGCTCCTCTGCTTTTGCCATTCTCCACTGCGAAAGCTCCTTGTTCGCAAGCTGGTCACGGCTCATGGAGCAAAGCTCTTGAGGACTAATCTCTCCAAAGAAACACGAGCACGGAGTTCTGGATTGTTCTTGTCCTTGAGATTGAAATGGAGCGACCTCGCCTTCTCCCTGTACTTCTTATTTACTTCCTGGAATATTTTCAGGAGCTCGATCTCGATATCCTTCGCAAGCAGCCTTGCACGTTCAGTCACCTTTCCATCCCAGGCAGAATCCGTGTCACTTTCACTGTCCGTCTTCATTTTCTTATTGGAGGACCATCCGACACCTTTCCGCGACGAACCTGAAACCGAACAAGCTTAGAATATTTCAATCTAGAGTTTCACAACTTGCATAAATGCGTGTATATGAGTCTGTATGCAAAAACATACCGGGAGCTTTGAACGGGGTTTCTGAAACTCGTCCTCTAGGAGGGACTCAGACATCTCGGACTCCAAATTCACCTGGCAAATCAGCCCACCATTGTTGAGAAGTTTTGAGAGCTGCTCTCTAGCTTGCTCAACAGCAACCATCTTGAGGGCTTCAGTCAAATTATCCCGCAGTTTGTTCCTAAAACCATCATTGACCTGAGGAAGTGCTTTCGGAATATTGAACGGCTTCCGTTTCCTTTGCTGTTCCGGTTCCGGTTCAGGTTCCGATTCCGCTTCAGGTTCAAGCACAATCTCGGGTTCCGGTTGAGCGTGCGCAGGTACTTCCGGGAAGCCGATCATCTGTGGCATCATCGCAGGAAATGGATTCATCATTATCCCGTATGATTCCCATGGCAACTGAACCGGCATGAAATCTTCCATCTGCCAAATACCCAATATATTACAACTACTAAAACCATAAAATAGACGAATCTTACCTTAAAAAACGGATGGTTATCGTCACTCGACATAGACTCCTGAAAATCGAAGACCTAATGCTCGTAAGACAGAATACTAACCAAAAATCAACCTTTTACTTACCATTTCCTCACGCAAAATCCTCTCCTAGCGTTCTAAACACTGCAAAATCAATTTTGGTTTTATCAGAATCCATGACATTAAAAGAATTACTCATCAGCTTACCATTTTAAGATTTGAGCCGCAAATGCAGATACAAGAGATTTACCGAATTTCTTCAGATCCACACCAGCGCCAAGATTTGGGCCAAGAATGCGTCTTTCTTCTGGCGTAACCTGCGCCCACGCCCACCGCGTGAGAACCTAGGGTTTCACCGAAACCGGCTATGGCGACTAAAAGGGATGAGGAAGTTTTTTCGGCTAACCCTAATCCATTACGTACGGCAGATCAGATCCACGTGGCGTCCGTACGATCCATCTGAACCGTCGTTGCCGTTTTGCGCCAGATGACGATTTAAAATTTGCATTATTTTTCCCGCGCTCTTTAGGGTTCTTGGGAGATACCATGGCAAGAGGAGGAGCAGCAGGAGGTCCCCCGGGAAGAAGAGGGCTTTAGGCCCATACATGCTCTTTTGTAAGGCGAATAGGAAGAATATCGTAAAGAAGCACCCGTCTGCCAGTTTTGGACAGATCGGGAGGTTTCTAGGCAGCATGGAATAAGCTCTCACCCAAGGAGAAGCAGGTAAACAAAGCTTAACTCTAAATGATCATGAACCAATCTGTGATCTATTGTGTACTGGACACAGGCGTACCAGAGGAAGGCAGGCCGAGGTAGAAGCAGGAGCAGAAAATCGCGATGATGAAGTTGCCTTATATGTCTATTTTTCTTACTTGGATTTCACTCTGTATGATCGTATTTTAAATACATTTTACAATTGTTTCATAATCCAGTACTTAAGAGTTTAAAAACATACTATAGACTACACATGTGCCCATTGTTTATGAGCTACATATGCATATATAAATGATGTATTACAGGCCTTAAGGTGAGTATTATATGGTTTTATGAAGAATGGCTCTTCTTCATCTTCCAGAAAGTGTCTTGAGGCTCTTGAGGAGGCAATCCAGGTTACAAGTCCCACACTTGACACATTCATTTGGCTCCTACGTCTCTGCACAAATGCAAAGTCCCTTCCCCACGCACACAAGCTTCACAATCTCTACCTTGTCAATCCTCATCTGCGACCCAATGGCTTCCTTGCAACACTCCTGGTACAAACATACACAAAATGTGGCAGCCTCGACTGTGCAAGACAAATCTTTGAAGGGCACCCACAGAAAACCACTCCATTTGTCTGGAACTACCTCATCACTGCATATGCCCAGAATGGGCATCCCAACGAGGCACTTACAATCTACAGAACAATGGGACTTGAGGGTATCAAACCCGACTCTTTCACTTACGGAAGCGTTCTTCGTGCATGCACGGACCTTGGTTCTCTAGAACTGGGAACACTCATTTACTTCCAGTCCGACACTGCTGGTTACTCCTCTGAACTAGTTCTCCAGAATGCGATCCTCCGTATGTACGCGAAGTTGAGTAGGATGGATCTCGCGGAAGAAATGTTTTACCAAATGGAAGCACCAAACATCATCTCATGGACAACCATGATCCAGGGGTACACTGAATGTATGCAGCATACCAGGCTTGCAGTCAAGCTCTTTGAAGAGATGAACGCTGAACCTGACGGGGTTTTATTCTCGGTGGTCCTCTCAGCATGTTCGGACGTGGCTGAAGGCAAAAGGATCCATTACAAAGCCCGTCTTTGTGGGTTAGAGTCTGACGTCTTGGTACAAACGTCGTTAATCAGTATGTATGGAAGATGTGGGGAACTCACCGTTGCAAAGTCAGTGTTCTATAATATTACTGAGCCGAATGTAGTGTGCTGGACATCCATGATTGGAGCGTATGCAGGACAAGGCTGCACAACCGAAGCAGTAGAACTGTACAAAGAAATGCTCTCAAGAAAGGAAGCGCTCCCAGATAAGATCACGTACGTTAGTGTTCTTGGAGCGTGTGCAGAATCTCACTGTTTAAAAGAAGGCACTCAAGTGCATGCACACCTTGTTGAGAATCGACTTATGTGTGATGGAATGGTCGTGGGTGCTCTCATGAACATGTATGCATGTTGTGGCAAGGTCGAGCTTGCAAAGGGAGTGTTCGACGAGTACAGAGGGCCGAGAACTGTGGTGACTTACACCACGATGATTACAGGCTATGTTCGAGCAGGGTTAGGAAGAGACGCTATAGAGACTTTCCATACCATGGAGCTGGAGGGTATTTGTCCTAATGAGGCGACTTTCGTCGGGGTCCTCGGTGCATGCTCTGAGTTTAAGAGATTGGGAATGCTGGTACACGCTCGTATCAGGGAGAGCAGTATCCTTTCAAGGTCTACTCTCTTACAAACGCATTGATAAACATGTATGGTAAGCTTGGTGATCTAGCTCTTGCGAGGGAGGTTTTCGAGAGGGTGGAGCCAAAACAAGATGTAATTACATGGAACTCTATATTAACAGCTTATGCTCGAGCTGGGGACAGTGAGGAAGTTCTCAAGCTCTTCAAGAGGATGGAAACATTCGATGACACTACATTCACCACTGTCTGCTCGGTAGCCTCAATCGAGACAGCTGAAGAGGTTCATAACAAGGTTTCATCATCTAAATACAAAAGCTTCACGAATGTGTGTAATGCACTTATTACAATGCTGGCAAGGTGTGGGAAACTCCAAGCGTCTGAGAGCGTCTTCAACTCGATGCGTGAGCGAGATGTGATCTCCTGGACAGCAATGATTGCCGCGTATGTCCAGTTTGGGGACGGCAAGTCGGCCCTTTGTGTATACAAGAGCATGAAGTGTGATGGTTTTGAAGAGGACGAGGTGACAGTAGCCAGCGTTTTCATGGCATGCTGCCTGGAGGGAGACATGGAACGTGGGAGAGCCATCTACTCGGGGCTCACCACTCTCAAGTCGAGCACCCTTGTAAGAACGTCCCTCCTGAACATGTATGCGAGGTGCGGTGACCTGGTGAATGCACGTCTCATCTTCGATCAGATTGCTCAAGCTGATGTATCGTTGTGGAACTCGATGATAGTTTCGTATGCACGCTACGCGTGCGTGGAGGAGGCCGTGGAGATGATGCATAAGATTGCTTTGGAAGGAACAGAGCCGGACGAGATCACGTTCATGGGTGGGATAACTGCATGCAGCTATGGAG
Organism: Selaginella tamariscina; assembly: GCA_003024785.1. NCBI lineage: Eukaryota > Viridiplantae > Streptophyta > Lycopodiopsida > Selaginellales > Selaginellaceae > Selaginella > Selaginella tamariscina. The sequence goes on from PUQB01000431.1 coordinate 159,378, forward strand.
GGAAGACCGAACAAGGCAAGAAGTTTTTTACCATGATCGAGAGTGACTATGATATGTTACCGATTGTTGAGCATTATCTGTGTGTTGTGGATCTTCTTGGGAGGTCAGGGAGGCTTTCGGAGGCTGAGGATCTGATTCACAGCATGCCGTATGAAGGTGATGGTGTTGCTTGGCAGACGCTCCTTGGAGCATGTAAGGTTCATGGGATGTTTGTAGGGCTGAGAGAGCGGCGGAGAATGTGTCTAAGTTGGACTCTGCAAAGACTGGTGTGTATATGCTTTTGTCAAATACACATATGTGTTAAATCACAGATACTCAATTATTTAAATAAATATCCCTTTGACACCCATTTTTATTCACAATGACCAGTTGTTTGTTCTCGAGTTGTGCGTTGGCCACTTACTCCATTGAGGTTACTACATCCTATATTTTCCATAACAACAAGCCTGGTACAACAGCGTGTCCTATCTGTCAGGTCAACCCCTGCCCCTTCCAAGTGCCAATCAATTGCCGCAAGGACGGTCTGCTCCACGTTATGAAATTTGTGCCTCGTGAGAGGCATGTCTGTTCAGATATCCAGAGTGGAGTCCAAGCTGGAAGAATAGTTATATATGGTTTAGATCATATATAGGTTAGGCCGTATATACTTATGGAGAATTATCATATATAGTTATAAAGGAACTGTATAAATAGTATCCAGAAATACAAAAACATAGGTTAGTTGATATTAGGTTTAGCTCGTGCTTTAACACCTTTTCACAATATGGTATCGGAGCCAAGAACAACAGCAGTTCAAGGGTCATACGAAGCAGCAAGTGCAGTTCGTGGAACGTTATATCCTCAAGAACAATTAGTTAGTGACAGACATACTTGAGAACATGACGACAAGCCACAAATCAATCTCAATTTCTGGTTTTTGATGTACGACTTTGAGAACTGGCAATGGAAAATCTCGTTTGTTATGATGCGTGACAATTGTCTACAAATTGTAAATGGCAGTGAGGTAAAACCTCAGACAAACCCAGAAGATTGGCAAGTTCAACATAACAAAGCGTTGTCACTAATAGGGATTGGGCTTGGTAGACATCACCACCATCACCTGGATCTAAGCAAGTCAGCTTCCGAGAATTGTACAGAGTTGAAGGCGATTTTTGGTAATCAGGCACGGAAGGAGAGATGTCCCACTGTACCGCTAGTTATGTCTGCTTGAGGATTTGGATCATGGTTGATGACTACAACTTGAATCTCCTGATAAGACATCCCTGATGTTTCTCCAGTGTCGTCTTGAGAGTCACGTGGTCTGGCCTAGCCAAGGCCCCGAGAAGCACCGTGGTTTTGTCTATATCTGAAATGGTCTATCCGAGAACAGTGAGCTAAGCAAGAATGGACTTCATTCTTCCGAGGAACATAGATGCTGGTTCTGTGGGACCAAACTCGAGCTTAAAAAACTTTCCTTTCAGCGATACCATGGATCTCTCCTTCCATGCCTGATTACCAAAAATCGCCTTCAACTCTTTCCAATTCTCGGAAGCTGACTTGCTTAGATCTAGGTGATGGTGGTGATGTCTACCAAGCCCAATCCCCATTAGTGACAACGCTTTGTCATGTCGAACTTGCCAATCTTCTGGGTTCATCTGAGGTTTTACCTCACTGCCATCTGCAATTCGTAAACAATTGTCACGCATCATAACAAACGAGATTTCCCGCTACCAGTTCTCAAAGTCGTGCCCATCAAAATCGGAATTGGGATTGATTTGTGGCTTGTTGTCACATTCTCAAGTCCTCTTCACTTCGAGCCAATTCGAAAAGAAAACCAACTTCAATCCACAGTCAGTGAGGAGTGGGAGCAGTGCTTCACACTATAAAGGCAGCAGTAGCACAAATAGGCAGGACATTCCACTGTCAAAGCTTGGACCGTGCAACTACTGCAAGAAGATGGGGCATTTTGCCAAGAGCTGTCCGGACAAGGCAGCAGGAAAACCACGAGCAAGCGAATGAAGAACAAGGGCAATCAGCGGATGGCCCTCATGGTAACCACTAACCTCAGTCCTTTCGAGGAAGAAAATATCCTCTGGTTGGACAGTTGTGCCAATGTTCACTGTACTCCAGTATTTGCCGCTTTTAAGACATATCAGGCAATCCCAGTGGGAGAAGGAGTCTACACGGGAGATCATCGACCATTGAGCATTGCAGGAGTCGGGACAGTAGAGATTCAACTCCAGAATGGTGAGATTGTCGACTTCGACAGGTTCACTATGTCCCCACACTCAGCGAAACTCTTATCTCGGTTGGGAAGATAGCAGATGCCGGTTGGAAAGGTCAAATCGATAAGGACAAGATCACTTACACTGACAAGCAAGGAACCATAGTAGCACGTGGCCAAAGACATGCTGGGAACTATAGGCTAGACGCCACATTGGTGATACCCAAGAAGAAGATCTTCTCCACAACTCTTCAACGATGGCATCAACGATTGGGACATGCAAACGAGGCAGCGATTCGAGCTGTAGCTCGGGACCAGGACCAGCTTTCAGACTTTCAGGTACTTAGAGACAACCTTGAGTTCTGTGAGGCATGCTGTTTTGGAAGACAACATAGGCAACCGTTCCCCAGTAAGGGCATCTGCTGTAAGACCACTCAACCTCTAGAATTAGTGCACACAGACGTGTGTGGACCAATGCATGTTCAGTCATTGAACAGAAGGAGGTATTTTGTGACGTTTATAGATGATTATACTCGTTACACAGTGGTGAAATTCTTGATTAACAAATCAGAAGTAGCAGAAATGTTTCGGCTATATAAGATTGCTGCAGAAAACGTGTGGCAGAATTTGAAAATCCGTACTTAGGAGTGATAGAGGTGGGGAGTATCAAGCAAGTGTGCTCAAGAAGTTGTGCGAAGAATCTGGGATTCAGCAGCAGTTTACAGCCCCATACTCAGCTCAGCAAAATGGAGTGGCAGAGAATGAATCGGACTCTAGTGGAGACGACAAGATGCATGCTTATGCATGCAGGAACACCGCTCAATTATTGGGCAGAGGCCTTAAGCACAGCCAGCTACATCCGGAATCGACTTCCTGCAAGTAGCATTGGTGGAGAAGTTCCATTCACCCGGTGGACTGGGAAGCGAGTCAGTTTGAAACACCTCGTGTGTTTGGGTGCCTGGCATATGCACAGTTCCGACGAACTCCGTCGTAAGTTGGAGCAGAAGAGTAACATGTATATCATGGTGGGATATTGCCATGAGAGCAAGGCATATAGGCTTTACGATCCCACTCACCAGAAAATTGTTGTGAGCCGAGACGTTAAGTTTAATGAGGATATGCTTTACAAGGATAGGTTTACAGTTCAAGTTAATCCGACGGCCTATATTCTTGAGGAAGAGCAGCCACAGGATCCACCAGCACATGGGCCTGATCCAGGGCGGATTGGGGAAGATCCAAGACTGCAGATTGCAACAGATCCAGATCTGAGTGAGGAGGAAACGAGGAGGAGATTCCTCCACTTCAGCAAGCACCTCCGCAGGTACCTAATCCATCCGACCCATCAACACAATCACGAGAAGTGGGAGAATTAGCTACAAGTCACGAAAGGCAAGAGAAGCTGATGAGTCTTCAACCTCCTTCTTCACCTCCAGGTATCCTTAGGAGCCGCAGATAGTGCATGAGGCGATGCAATCACAGGAGGCGGCAGAATGGAGGGCTGCCATGGAGGAGAAAATGCTTCTCTCCTCAAGAACCAGGTTTGGGAGCTTGTTACTCTTCCCCACGGTCGCCGCACTGTAAGTACCAAGTGGCTATTCAAGAAGAAGCTGGATGCACATGGTGAAGTACTCCGATACAAGGCTCGGTTCGTTGCACGAGGATTCTCACAAATCGCTGGAGTTGACTTTTATGAGATGTATTCACCAGTGGTGAAGATGGCTTCTATTCATCTCATTCTTCGGATAGCAACTAGCTTGAATCTGGAGGTTCACCATAATAGCTTAGGCCGTATATACTTATGGAGAACTACCATATATAGTTATAAAAGAAACTGTATAAATAGTATTCAGAAATACAAAAACATAGGTTAGTTGATATTTGGCTAAGCTCGTGCTTTAACACCTTTTCACAACAATGTCCAACCTTCTTACAGCCCTTTCAAGTTTGGGGACTTGTGCTTGCAACGTTTGAAGATGCATATGTGGCCTGTGACATTATCAATCGTCCTGAGATTGAGCTACATGATGAATGTTGTACATGGGAGCCTGAAGAAGTCGAAACACCCACAGAAAACAATCATCAAAAGAATGCTTCAAAAGATCCACCTATACCTTACTGTTCTCCAAGCTGCAAACCCTACCAGCATGGTTGGTTTTGAGTTTTGACAATGACCGAAGGTTTAAGCAGGCATTTGCTAATCTGGCATCATGGAAGAACGATGTCGCATCTTGCTGCCCGGTTTTTATTGCTGATGCCTGCCACTTGAAAGCAACATACAAAGGGGTATACTTCGGCTTAAGCGTCATAGACAAAGAGGGGAGGCATGTGCATGTTGCCTTTGGCACCACACCAATGAAGAACAATGAGAATTGGGCATGGTTCCTCCTTCCAGTTGTTCGTGCAATACCATTCCTCAATTTTGAAGGTGTGACAATTGTTAATGACCAAAAAAATGTATTTAACATGTTTTTACTACTTGTGGTGTAGCAAGCTACTGATGCAATCATGTAATGGCAGTGGTTCACAAAACTCAACATGCTACATGTGTGTGGTATATTATAAAAACATCGATACAAGATTTTAAAATATATTGTAAAAAACATTAACACAAGATTTAAAACATATTATAAAGAACATTAACAAGAGATTTAAAACATATTGTAAAGAATATTAATATGAGATTTAAATCATATTTGTAAATAACATCAACATGAGATTTAAAACTCAACATGCTACATGTTTTAAATCTTGTGTTGATGTTCTTTACAATATATTTTAAATCTTGTATCGATGTTCTTTACAATATGCCACACACATATTATAAAAGAACATCAACATGAGATTTAAAATATATTGTAAAGAACATTAATATGAGATTTAAAACATATTGTAAATAACGAAGATTTAAAACATATTGTAAAGAACATTAACATGAGATTTTAAAAAACAAGTAAAAGCATCAACTTAGAAAGAAGCATAAAGACGTAATGGCGAAGTTATGGGAGATGCATGCAGATGTAATAACTTACCTTGCTATAATCTCAGTGAAGACTTGGAACATTAAGCCATGCACTGATAACCAGTTTCAATGTTCTAATAATAAACATGGTAGAAGCAACCAATGCCTCTATATTAAAATGTTGAAAGATAGCCATTTTAAAAACTTGTGTGTTGTTCTTTAATTGTTATATTAAATATACCATCGTACTCAAGAGTTCATGTTTCAACCTTTACAAGATCTTAAAGAGCATGGATAACACGTTCTTGAGGTGGCATTTATGCTAAGTTTATTGTATAGATGAACACGTTCTTGAAATGCACAATGTCAATGAATAGTGTTCATGTAATTAATTTAGATGCACGGATGTGCTTTTGCAATTTATTTTAATAGTACCAAATCATGTACATTTAAGTTTTGAAAGGATTTATAGCATTTGCCTACTAATATACATGACCATGACATGAAGTTGCAAAGGGTGTTGCTTCATAGTGGTGTTAATTGATGTAAATATTATATGGTTGATGACACAATAATGCCTCCACAATTAGGTGCCCAAGAAAGCTTTGCATAGCCATGTGGAGACTGTGCTAAAAAATCATAAATGAATTAGGTCATAACATTCATACTTGTGATAAGCAAATGCTTTGAACACACTATAATGTTGATTTCATTTATATCATGATGTAAGTGTCCGTGTCAATAGTTTTTGTTCCTTTCTTTAATTATTTTTATTATATTCTTTTTAAAATAATAATTCTACAATCCTTCTCTTATATGTAAATTGCTTTTAAATTATATTTATAATATGTCATCTTACCTATTATTTTTTTTCTTACCACAAGACTACTTTTAATTTGATAATGTCACTCAATATAATTAAACTAGTGAATCGGCATTGATTATTTAAACTTTCATTTAATTATATTTAGTGTATCCTTTAAATTCACATTATTTTCTGTGGTTCTTTATACCTCTCGATATTTAGTTAAAATTAATTCATTTCATGTGGTTTTTTAATTATTATTATTAATACTTGCCTTAATGCTTTCTATTCATTTTTTTACAGATAAAGATTCAATGTATCTTCAAGATTATCTTTTTTCTTTATTAAATTAATATAAATGGGATCGACACATTTTAATTTTGTGATTCATTAAATTTTAATATGATAAGTTTTTGATATAATAAGACAAATGATTAATTTATTTCATGTTTTCTTTTATAACCTATTAATACTTTGCAATAATTAATTAAATTAATTCTTATCATGTAGTTATAACTCAACAATACATTTCAGCAATTAGCCCATGCTAACTAGGTGTTCAATGCTTCCATTTATGTTTTTATAAAAATTAATGTATATTTGAGACTTTTTAAAATGCAATGTATTTTTTAGATTCTTAAAATTTTTATTTCTGAAACTCATTTAACTTATTAAGTCAGTAACAAGCTTTAAATTATCAAGTTACTTAATCTAAAATATAAGTTTTTAACTTAACAAGGTCCATTATTATTTCGCATGCAAACTCAATGATTCTCATCAAAACACACTACACATGAGTAAATTAATAAATTTATTTAAATTCTTATTTTAATTCTACTTATCCCATATCTAATACCATTGAGAATTTGACTTTGATTAAACACTACACATGAGTAAATTAATAAATTTATTCAGATTTTTATTTTAATTATACTTATACGTTGTATCCACATTATATAACATATTACAATTGAGAACTCTACTTGTTATACAGAAGTTAAAAGTCTTTGTTACTTACAATTTTAAATTTTATTTTTTATTCTCTATTAAGAACTTTAGTGACGTTGTTCGTATATCTTATGATATTTACGATTCTCCGTAATTGTTAAATGTAGTTTGTTTAAATCTTTATATTATGTTGTTGGATTTCTTTTAGGTTTTTATGAATTTATATTTGAACTTTTACCAAGTTCCTTGTTGTGCGAGTTATGTACTCCAAACGTGTTATTCGATTGTATCCCTTAGTTATCTTTGCATTCCATGGTTGACTCATATCCTTGTTAATATGTTGAATAGTGAACGTGAAAGACATGTGAAAAGATCGGCTTTCTGTTGTGACAACATTGCTGGCGTTCCTTTTCCAATGTTTTTGGATGTTATGTGTTCTTTTCAATGTCTTTGGATGTTAGTTGTACTTTTCAATGTGTTTGAATGCTATGTTGAAAATTATGCTTTGTATTCTAAGTTTGAATTTCATCAACTTATGTGAGGTTTCTTGTCCTAGTTGAGTAGCTTGAAATTTTGCACTGCATGTTCTTGCCAAGAATGTGAAGTGTTATGTGGTTGGTTAACTTACCATCCCATTCAATACGATTTTCTATGCATATATACAATGAGTAGGAACCTAAGACTTATCCGAACAAACCAAATTGAAGAGGGGACATGGCGTGGTACAACAGCATGAAACAAAAGAGGAAGAAGAAGAAAGTGATAGTGGTGGTGGGAATCTCTGTTGCCATTGTCATTGTTGTGATCGCAGCGAGTGTGGCGGCCGCAAGAAGATCTTCTTCCTCTTCATCATCTCCTTCCTCATTCGCCCACAATTACGACATTACTTGGGCGTCCGATCATGCTCGGTTCAGCAGCCATGGCGAGGAGGTGGATTTGGCACTGGATCAGAAGTCCGGCTCTGGATTCGGTTCCATAAACAGGTTTCTATCTCTCTCACACCCAATGCATAACATAAACGGGCTCGTGAACAGGTTCTTGTTTGGGAACATGGGAATGCAGATCCGACTTGTAGGAAACAACTCCGCTGGAACAATTGTAGCTTATTATGTGGGTATGTCAATCTGCATTCACCTACATTCGCTTATCCATGTATTGTTTGCAGATGTCCTCCCTAACAGATGATCGAGATGAGTTTGATTTCCAGTTCTTCGGAAACACATCTGGGCAAGCCTATACCCTCCAAACGAATGTTTTTGTGAATGGGATCGGTGGGAGGGAGCAACGACTCTCCCTTTGGTTCGATCCAACTGCCGACTTCCATTCTTATTCCGTTGTTTGGAATCAATACCAAGTCATGTAAGTACGCACACGCACACACACACACACGTTGATGGGCAATCGTACAGATTCATGGTGGACAGCATTCCAATACGGGTTTCAGGAACAACACAAGCAGAGGGTTCCATACCCATATACGAAACCAATGGGAATCTATACAAGCATTTGGGCGGGTGGTCTACGAGCTGGATCCCCCACTGTGAACTGGGAGTACGCTCCATTTGTTGCTTCGTACCGCAGCTTTTCCATCGACGCCTGTAAGTTCTCTGGAGATTGCTACGGAACAAACAGCAGGTGGTGGAGCAGGCTGCAGTGGAACGACGAGCTCCAGGGCAACCTGACGGCCGTGAAGCGGAACTATATTATATATGACTATTGTAGCGACGCAAGCAGGTACGCAACCCCTCCTCTGGAATGTTAACTCTTAACTTCTGGGTTAGAGATTTCATAATCTAGTTTAGCAACAACGGTATGAAGTTTCCACAAATTTCAAATCCGGAGGTGTGTGTCTTCCACGGCTCCACTTTAGCGCGTGCAGTCCAAGTCAAAACACGCTGCTGTTTACGTGGCTAGAAAAGGAAACCCTCAGATAGTGAGCTTGAGCATCCTGTTTGCATTCTCTTCTATAGTACGAAGATGAACAAGTCGATGTGTTCTGTGTTGCTGTTGTTGTTCTTCAATTGTGTATTTCCGACACATGCTCAAGATGGTTCGTGTTCTGCTACAAAGCCATGTGCTTCTGGAATGTGCTGCAGCAAATTCGGATACTGTGGCACAACGTCGGACTACTGTGGTGCAGATAACTGCCAGTCCCAGTGCTCCTCCGCCTCACCGTCAACACCATCGCCAACAACACCAGCGTCCCAGGGACTCGTTGCGACTTACTGGGGACAGGACGGTGGCGAAGGAACTTTACTGGACGCATGCAACAGCGGGAACTACAACATCATCATGATCTCCTTCCTGTCCGAGTTTGGTAACAACCGCGACCCAGTTCTCAACTTAGCAGGACACTGTAATCCCTCGGCAAACACGTGCACTTCCATATCATCAGACATCTCAGCGTGTCAGAAGCTCGGCATCAAGATCCTCCTTTCCTTAGGAGGTGCTGAAGGTAACTACGGCCTTTCGTCGTCCGCCGATGCACAGTCGGTTGCAAACTACGTGTGGAACAAATACCTCGGTGGGTCTTCCTCATCGAGACCGCTCGGAGACGCCGTTCTGGACGGTGTCGACTTTGATATCGAGAGAGCGGGACTCCAGATCTCTATGCTGATCTTGCGAGGGCACTCCGGAGCCTCAGTGCATCCGTCGTGCTGTCGGCTGCACCACAGTGTCCGATACCAGACGCAAATCTAGGTTCTGCGGTCCAGGTCGGTGGGCTGTTCAACTACGTTTTCGTGCAGTTTTACAACAACCCGTCGTGCCAGTACGACGGAAGCAGTGCGTCAGCCTGCTGTCTTCCTGGAACCAATGGGTTTCTGACTCTGTTACCGGTTCAACCAGTAAAGTTTTTATGGGACTGCCGGCTGCAACTAATGCTGCAGGTTTTGTGCCCAGTGCTACCTTGATTTCTGATGTTCTCCCGACTATCAAGTCTTCCCCGAAGTACGGAGGGGTGATGCTCTTCTCTGTTAGTTCCGACAGGCAGACGTCGTACAGTGGCTCCATTAAGTCTCAAGTTTGATGTGTGTTAGTTGTACCAGAAATAAAGTAAATCTTTAGGCATACAAGTCCAAGCTTATCATTTAAATATTTAATTAACATTAATAAACCCAAGCTTTATATACGTAATTAAAATTTGATGATTAAAACATTTTAAGTTTATAATAATATATTTATTTAATGTTCACTATAATAACTTAATATGAAATTGAATTATAAATTTAATTTGACCAAGTAATTTAAGAGGACCATTAATAATTATTATTACAACTTTTTTATTCCTTTTAATGTGATTTTCATATTTAAATATAATTTGTTTTATTAAGTATATAAAAATATACATATAGATCATAAATATTGATAAATAAAGAAATTAAAATTGACCTTCAGATCTTACTAAGAAAGAAACTTTAAAATTATTCATAATTAGAAATTTTGATTACAAATTTAAAAAGTATATTTAATAATAAAATCGTTCAAACACCATGTAAGTAATAAAAATGAATTTAAATAATATAATAGTTAATATTCCCTTAAAAATCTTATAAGTCCGTAAATTATCTATACAATATATTTAATTAGATATTTAAAATCATACTATCTCTAGTTTTGATTATAATAATTCGCATACACTGTCCAAAACAGAACTGTACAAACAAATAAAATATCCATATAAAAACCAGTTCTTCGTTCTTCACTCAGCTTTCTTAACCCGCCGTGTAAGTAGAGCAGTTCTAAACTTCGCATCATCATTAACAAAACTCCACCATAACAATGTCAATGGGACAGTCGCCAAGTGCCAGAATGAGTGTGCATCAAACTTGGCTTGGAATGGTGGGAAATCGAAAATCTCCAAAGCCATGGCCCCGAAACTTCCTAATCCTACGGCCCATACCTTCCAGCTTGATGGTTGCCGGTTAGCTACGGCCCAGATTAGCCAGCATAGTAACTGGAGTACACCCATTACACTGCACACCATCGTGTTCCAACCTGGCAAACAAAATGCATACATTATACACATTATATATATATACACGTGTGTGTGTGTGTGTGTGTGAGAGAGAGAGAGAGAGAGAGAAGGAGAGAGAGATCTCACCGTAGTCAAATTCGTAAAAGTTCAAGTAGCAAATGTGAGTAACAATGAAACCAATGATCGGAGATGAAACCATGACTCTGGTAGCTTCTGTTCTGATGGTAAGTGTTCTTAAAATTGCTAGTAAGAATGAAAAGCCAATGGTGGCTATGGCTGATGAATAATCCCAGCTCTCCGTGTATGGTGTGTCCCTGTATACATAGGGAAATGGATTCTTGTGTGTGTGTGAATGTGTGTTGTATTCACCTCAAAAAACACTTACAGATACATATACACGTATATATGAGTGCATCATATCCAAATTATAAATAGATTATGTCCACGGAATGGCAATATCTATTGTGTGTATATATAGATACAGTACATCATGTCCACATGTTCAAATATATATACTGTAACAAACCTGGTATGGAAGGCCGCACTCCAGAACCACGTATGTACATTAAGAAGGCCATATAGAGTCCACAGACCCACGAATTCATAATAAGGTCCCTTTCGGCCCTGAGGGAGCTTGTTATAAACCAAGACTAGAAAAGATGACAGACCGTACACATGAGCAAGCATGTTCAGTACGGAAAACAACACTGATGCCGGTTCCTGTAAAACAAAAGAATATTATACATATGTGCGTATCTACCACTATAATATCATTGTCTGTGTCTGTGACTGGTACATCCTTATGCAGGACCACAATATATATATATATATATATATATGTCGTTATGACGTGTGTATATAGGAATATCCATCCATTCATCTCTCTCTCTCTCTCTTTATATATATATATATATATATATATATGAGCATGAACGTGTACTTTAAATAAGCACACACAATTAAGTCAAGTACACCATGTTCTATTGTATATTCTGATAATGATGTAAAGCATTTTTTTTGTTTGTAGCATATATATAGACACATACACACAAGCATACAACACTACATAACTACATAGAGTGCCTATGCTATCTTTACATAGAGATACATATATGCCCGAATCTCTACACCAGTGTGCGTATAATAAATATACACCAACCATATATACACACAGGTGATAATCATAATTAACCAATTCATATGTTACCTGAGCACCATAGAGTCTCTGAAAGGGCCATTTACCATGATACTTCACAGGTTGTTCACCTTCTAGTGCTCGCTGGGACTCTCTTTTGTTCATACACCGATAGCGGCATTCACTTGGGCAATCCCACCGAGTAATTTTGAGATAAAACTCTTCTTCATCAGGTTTACCTTGTGTGAAGTTGCACGGTGAGAAACAGACATCGTCAATACAACCAGTCTTTTGACAACTCTCAAGACAGGCCCTGCATAAGAGTTTCATATGTGTTTGTAGAACTTCCACAAATCATATTAAATGAATTATGCAGCATATAATATTGAAACCAAAGAACTGCGCAGCATTCACATCATACACACACGACTTGTCTCCTACGTACACACACACATATGTATGTATGTATATACAAGTGCATATGGGGTTAGTTTTTTAAAGTCCTCTCTAAACTTACTGTGAATTATTCTATTGCAAGAAACTCAAAATCAATGTGTTTTTGAGAGAGAGTCTATACCTTCCTACGTATATATGATATCGACTGTATGAATACATGCCCAAGTACACACTATATGTATTAGATTTAGAGATACATACATAGACTTAACATATATCTATATATACATAAAACAAATTGTAATCGGAATGAATTAACATAAATACTTTTGGGTTAATAGACGGCAGCTGTGCAATTTCTACCCCTACAATTTCTACACCTATATTCGAAAGAATACACCAAGCATTGCTACGGAGAGCAAAGAACTGCTATACACAATGCTTAATACAAAGAATTACGTACCTGTATTGCAGATCTCGATCTCCTTCACTTGCTGAGCACAGAGTACAGTGAATCAAGAGCAGGAGGAACAGGATCTTGCCTGCTACAATGAAAGGCTCCATCGCCCAGAGCTCCTCGCTCCGCCACACCCACGCGAAGACCTGTTAAACCCTAAATTGCATCTCCTGTTTTTAGGGTTCTCTAAATTAAATATTTTAAAACGTTTATTTGCTAATTCAACTTTTAGGGTTTTCCTTTATAGGGTTCTCTAATTTAAAAACATGTTGAGACCTAAAACTTAATTTCATTTTGATTTGGACTCTGGTTAGTGAATTAAATATATATTTTTAATAAACTATCGTTAATTAAAGTCAAAGTACAACGATTGAAGTTTTTCAAGGGTCGATATGTAAATTTTAACTTTTGTATATCGTATATATGCAAATATGATAAATTTCATATTATATATGTGTGTGTGTTATAACACATACAATAAACATAAACAAAGTTTAAGAAGTGTGTGTGTGTTTATATATTTTATATTAAATATATTACCCTGATATGTATATGTGTTTAACATATTAACCATCTGTTAAATATCTGTTTAACATTCATATATGACTGACAAGTGTGTTTGACATTTTTAATTAAACATGGCTCTTGGGAAGAGACGAGGGACAAAGCATGAACCGAAACCGCTAGCTTCCCTCTCCTGTCCCTTAGCCACTGACTTGGGACATATCCATTCCCCTCTACAAATCCTCAACGAGCCTCCACTAAACAATGTAATTCACACACAAGCACACACACACACAGAGCTCCTGGCTATGGCTTCCTCTTCTTCGTCCTCTGCTGCTGTTTTGTACGATCCCAAGTGCAAGAATTTGTCAAAATCTCGTCGTAGAGTCTCGATTGTGGCATGTAAACGTGATGGGTTCTCTCCAAAGGCTGTTGCAGAGGAGGCAATTCCACAAACAGTAACAGAGGAGAGATTGGTCCCAAGAGTCGAGGAACAGAATGGGTATTGGGTACTCAAGCCTGAATTCCGCAAAGGCATCAATCCTGCAGAGAAGGTGTGTGTGAATTTCCCCCGAGATTTCTCTTATAGAGTGTGTTTGTGTTCTCCCAGATCAAAATTGAGAAGGATCCCATGAAGCTCTTCACTGAGAACGGCATCGAGGAGCTTGCGAAGAAGCCATTTGATGAAATCGACACGGATAAAACCTCCAAGGACGATGTAGATGCTCGTCTCAAGTGGTTGGGTCTCTTCCACAGAAGGAAACATCAATGTAAGAGCTCCGCACACTCACACATACATACTGATATCTGTGTTGCAGATGGAACATTCATGATGAGGTTGAAGCTACCAAACGGGTCGAGTACGAGCTCACAAGTGAGATATCTGGCAAGTGTGATCCAGAAATACGGTGAGAAAGGGTGTGCAGATGTGACCACCAGACAGAACTGGCAAATCCGAGGTGTAGTTCTGAGTGATGTCCCAGAGATTCTCCGTGGGCTCGAGGAGGTCGGACTCTCCAGCTTACAAAGTGGGATGGATAATGTCAGGAATCCCGTGGGTAACCCACTTGCTGGGATTGATCCACATGAAGTAGTCGATACCAGGCCGTATACCAAGACGCTATCGGACTTCATCATCTCAAATGGCCGTGGAAACTGCTCCCTCACCAACCTGTAAGAACTCGGGTTACCCTTACACCCTTAATGTACCCTTATATGTTGCAGGCCGAGGAAATGGAACGTCTGTGTTGTCGGGAGCCACGACATGTTCGAGCACCCACACATAAACGATCTGGCGTACATTCCGGCTATCAAAGACGGACAGTTTGGCTTCAACATCTTGGTGGGAGGCTTCTTCAGTCCGAAGAGGTGCGCCGAGGCTGTTCCACTGGATGCATGGGTACCTGGAGACGAAGTAGTACCCGTTTGCAAGGCGATTCTTGAGACGTTCCGCGATCTTGGCTTCCGTGGTAACCGTCAGAAGTGCCGGATGATGTGGTTGATCGATGAACTGGTAAGAAACTCTTTAGCAATCGTTTAAGTAGTAACATGTTCTTGTAGGGGATTGAGGGGTTCAGGTCCGAGGTTGTCAAGAGAATGGTGGAGCCGCTGGAACGGGCTGCACCGGAGGATCTCCTCGACCCGACGTGGAAGAGGAGGGACTACTTCGGAGTACACCCCCAGAAGCAGGAAGGACTGAACTTTGTGGGTATCCATATCCCGGTTGGTCGAGTTCAGGCACCGGAAATGCTCGAGCTCGCTCGTCTGGCAGATGAGTATGGAACAGGGGAGATCAGATTGACTGTAGAGCAGAATATCATAATACCAAACGTGCCCACGGAGAACGTGGATAAGCTTCTGAAGGAGAAGCTGTTACAACGGTTCAAGCCGGCTCCAGGGATTCTTCAGGCCAACTTGGTTGCATGTACAGGAAGCCAGTTCTGTGGGCAGGCAATCATTGAGACAAAGGCAAGGGGGCAGAGGTTAACGGACGAGCTAGAGAGAACCATGGAGGTACCGAAACCCATAAGAATGCACTGGACGGGGTGTCCGAACTCGTGCGGTCAGATTCAGGTAGCTGATATCGGGTTCATGGGGTGTATGACAAAGAACAAGGCCGGTAAGATTGTCGAGGGCGTGCATTTGTATATCGGAGGCAAGGTCGGAGCAGATTTTCACCTCGGTGACTTGGTTGTGTCCGATGTTCCATGTGATGACTTGCTGCCGGTTGTTCAGGAGTTGCTTATCAAGCACTTCGGTGCCAGAAGAAAAGAGTAGGCTGTTCATTCTTTTATAAAGTGAGCAAATAAACTTTACCTCTGTTTCTCAGACTACTATCCTCTCTCTCTCTCTCTCTCTCACTCAGACACACACACACACACACACACACACAGAGTTCAGTCTTAGTCTTTCTATTGCAGACGGCAGTAAGGACAAATACAAAGAGTTTGAGAGCCAGGTATTATATGAATATATGGATCAATGATGAGAACAAACAGAAAGCGTCGGCAAGAACTGAGACTCGTACAACATTGTAAATGACTCGTAAACTGGACCCACACAAGAGCAAGTTTGTTCTTGTCGTTGCTATGTCATTAGTGATTTAATTCTCTCTAAGTGTACATTTCCACTTGTTTACACAACATGAAGAGTGTATTTCTTACAAGCTTAAGTTACTTGCTACTTTGTTCAGCTTGGGAAGATGCAACTACATCTCCACCATCAGGAAACAAGTAAGATAATTACACCGGTTTAACTCTAATTAATTGTGACATTGTTTAATTCAGTATACTCATGAGAGTGAGAGCCCGAGGTTACCAAGTGTATAAATGCAACTCGACAATGTCATGGAATCATGTCCAGGCGTGGGCGGAGCTCTTTCATGTACATGATAACATGTCTCAGTCTGTCATTGGGTATCACTACTTCCTACCATATCCAGATGCAAACGGTGGCAAACCAACTTGGTCTCTGTTTAACTCTCGTGGAAAAGCATCTCCGACTGCTAATCCGGCAAGCACAATAACAGGTGTGCGTGTGTGTGTGTGTGTACAGACATTCTTCTTCTTGTTTCCTTATATGCTAGATATACAGTAAGAGAAAGAAGATTTAATGAGTCGCTCATTTGTCATTTTGCTTCTAACTTATGTTGTATGACACCAGGCAAAGTGATAGTGAAGGCTCTAAAGCAAGGAAAAATTGATGCACTGCTTCTTCAAGCGACTTCTTATAGTGGAGGTAACCAGATTGCTTATATCCAGAGGATCCCTAGGTAATATATATGTGTGTGTGTGTGTGTGTGCGTGCGCGTGAGTGTGTGTATTTATCTATATATACATCAGGAGTGGAGGATTACCACCCGACTCTCGGGAATGCAATGTGGAGAACACCACGAGAGAGGTTCCATATGAAAGTGAATATGTATTTTGGAGGCAAACGGAGGAACAAATAAAACTTGCAAAATACAAGAGAATAGCGACATATTTTGGAGAGGGTTTTCAGCATTATACATACAATGGCTCTGCATGGAGTTTAACAAACGCAACTGCAGTTCTGAGTAGTACTCCGGGGAGGCCCGCTGTGGGTGCTCACTACTTCTTGGCACAGAAAGACGCAAATGGAGGCCAACCAACATGGGAAACCTGCTCACCACGCAGTAGTGTTACTGCCAAGGTTGTGAACAAGATCCCTGTAAATGGCACCATTCCGTCTGCGGAACTTGACAAGACTAGCAGTACCGGAAGCTTGTAAGTATCACACACACACACACACACACACACACACGTGCGGGCGCGTGTATAACTTAAGATATGCAGGCATGGGATAGCAAGAGCAACCAAGATTGAGAGGTTATCAACAAGAGGGGGACTGCCACCGGACGTTCCAGGAACCTTTGGCGAAGAATATTTGTCGCCTTACTCAGCAGTATATTGGTTTTACAAAGTTTGATTGTTTTCTACAAAAGTGTGTGTGTGTGTGTGGTGTGAGAGAGAGAGAGAGAGAGAGTTATATACAGAAAAACTAAACTATAGATTAATATGTATTTAACTTCATACATATTGACAAATGTATGCATAATGTATATGTACTTATACTCCCGCGTGAAATAAACACTTCGTGTGGGTACGTATTTTTGTGACATGAATTCTAAACTAATAGCAAGTTTCCATTAAGAGTCGTTAGTAAGTCTTTATAAAACTGCCTCTCAATCCATTCACCAACACATATGTTCTGTAAGCATGTCCTACATTCTCATATACGTCTTCCTGTTCCTCTCCTTGACACCCCTATGCTACTCCAAGACGAACATCCACCTAGTCCATCGCAGGAAGCACAACATATCTGAAATCCTTAAGCTAGATCGTCTTCGTGTTGAATCCATCCACTTGAGTCTCCAAAGAAGAGCAATCTCCATCTCCGAATCATCCCCGTCTTTGCCTCTCTCTTCCGGAATCAGTCTGGGAGCAGCCGAGTATCTCGTCCAAGTCGGACTCGGTACACCCCCAGCCTCACTCTACCTTGTCATGGACACAGGGTCGGACATCACCTGGTTACAATGCTCACCGTGTGCCCAATGCTATATCCAGTCCGATCCTCTGTTCTCCCCACAAAACTCCTCCACTTATGAGCTCCTCAGCTGTAGTTCACCTGTCTGTGAAGAACTCACCACGTCCTCCTGTGAAGAGAGAGTCTCCTCATGCTTGTATCATGTTCAGTATCTTGATAAGTCCTCGTCTTCTGGAGTGCTCTCTAAGGAGGTCTTCACTCTCGCAGGTGGGAGACGAGTCCCAACCAAGATCCTGTTCGGATGTGGGAACGTGAACATGGGACTCTTCACAGGGTACTCCGGCATTTTGGGCATGGAGGGGGACCGTACTCGTTCCCCTTACAGCTTCCAGACATGGGATCCTCTTTTTCGTACTGTATGGTGGATGTGAGAGTCCTCAACAGGTATCCAGCCCTCTGGTACTGGCAGACGAGGAACAAGGTACCGTCTTCTCCTACACGCCTCTTCTCACAAATCCCCGTTCGAGTACGCACTACTTTGTGAACCTGGAGGGGATAAGTGTGAACAGTGAGCTGCTTGATGTACCCAGGAGCCTGTTTGAGATGGATGAGAATGGTCTTGGCGGTGTTGTGATAGACTCTGGTACGACTCTCACACATCTTCCTGCTCCTGCCTACAATGAACTAAAAAGAGTGTTTGTTAAGGCACTTGGACAGACCAACATAGTTAAGGAAAACAGAATTTTGGATACCTGCTTCGACGCGGGAGATGACAAGATACCTGTTGTGGTCCTACATTTCCAAGGGGATGTGAAGATGGAGCTTACAAGTAGCAATGTAGCTGTTCGTGTGGGGAGACTGCGGTGTTTGGGATTTGTTGGGACACAACTGGATTTCTCCATCCTTGGGAATGTTCAGCAGCAGAGTTTTCGTGTGAGGATCGACTTAAAGAACAGGAGAATCGGATTTTCTACTCCTTACGCCTGTTAATTATAATGTAAATAAAGTGATTATGTGATACTATTATATGAAAATAGTATACATATTATATCATATAGGATACATTATCAAAGGCATACATGTGATGTGCGTATACATAATATACAATATGGTACCTGAAGCTTAAGTACCACACTCTGGAAATCCTATTAAGAAGTCAACTAGAAGTAACGACGAGTACGATCATCAATCGGAATGCTACAGAGAAACAACACAATAGGGGCTACAGTTCTGTACATAAACTATGCGAAATACAGCTAGCTACTTACCTTTATATTAAAACAAATGTATAAGCCCTAACAAAACTACAACATTCCTGCAAAAGAAAAAAAAACATATGAGACACACACAGAGAGAAGCATGTGTATGTGCCCACATACATGCATTCAACACGTGCCTCGTGCATCGGTGCATATTACCTTTGGTATAAAATGAAGTTACAAGATGTGGTACTGCGAGTAGAGGAGCTCCCTGACTCTGTAATAGTCATCTGATAGTGACCCTTCCATGACCAGCTGCTGTCCTCCACTCTGTACAACAAATTCACACAAGTCAGCCTTGCTTCTGCTCATTCACACACAGCTTGCTACAACGCACCTTGCGTATTATAATATTGTTTGCACAACGTAGAGCACCCCGCAAATTCCGCCTGTCCACATATATATGTAAGCATATATATTATGGATAGGCATACGATGCAAGTACATACGTACATGCAAATTATACATTTACGCATTTAAGTACATAAAATATATACATTGTATTCATTATACGAATCAGCAATGTTATCCACCTTGTATACAGATACTTCAAAAAGAGTTATTACAATCCACACACACGCACACACACAAACCGGTATGCCTTTAGTAGCTAGCAATTGCCTGAAATCTGCTAGCTTAAGATCTCCAACATAAACAGTGCTGTGTGGAGGAGGCAAACCCTCCAATGGTAAAAGGGGTAGCAAATCCTCTTCCTGCTTTCCTATTTCTCCATCCACCCATGCTAGTTCGTGATCACCGAGCTAATCAAGAAAATGTCAACACACATACGCACGCACACGCATACAGAGACAGACCTTTCTGAAAAGAACTGTTCTCATCAGACGTTCTGTCAGCCTCAACTGCAAAACATTGTCAAGTTAGCAGTTGCAATAATGTACAAAAGCTGGATATTACATGGGACTTGGTATATCTTATTATACATACCGCAACGGTATATAATGTATTTGTATAGTTCTACATACTAATATATGATATCTAACCTTGTACGCGTTTAGATCAGAGCTGACGTTCACTTTTTCGCCAACACGAGGAGTGTGAACAAAAGGACAAACATTTTTTAAGCAATGCTGCTTTAAATGTTCTGTCGCCTCAGCAGAACCATGAATCAGTACCTGAAATCACCGAGTTACAGACACATAGACACACACGTATATCATATACTCACCAGCTTCAGAGGTGCTACATGTGACAACATAGACTTGATAGACCGTCCGTCTGCACGACCTTCGAAATCCGTATATACTAGCGAACACATGATACTGACCTATATAACATCAGTCAGTGTAAACACACAATAAGATAAATCAACTTACGGTTGCATCTGTAGTGACTACTTTCTTTGGCTTGGTACCTGTATCATCTGTTTCCATTTGTATTATCAGCTCATTAACAACCTGGAAAGTAAATAAAACGCATCAGGCCATGTCTTCTGAGTGTGTGTAGTAAGCTCAAAAACTTGTAAAATAGTTCGACTCATATATATAGTTGGAGCTTCGTATGTCTATGTCTGTGTCACACACACATTTATTTATACGCTAACACACGCACACGGAGAGACAACAAAATATGTATGGTATACTTACAGGTGTTTTGGGATCATCCTCTTTCATAACAAAGTCATCAGGATTGATAATTTCACCATACTCATCTCGCTCGTTTGTATTTTCGTATAAAGGGAACATGGGAGCAGCAGTTCCAGTTGGTGGTGTAAAACCGTCCATAAAAATGTCCTCAGGAACAGGCCCAGGACGCTGCACCTTCCCCGATACTATATATGCATATATATATATATATATGTCAGTATACAAATCTATATATGCATTCACACACACACTCACCTTCTAAGGCTTTTGATACATCGGGGGCTTTGACAGATCCTTCGTCCATTGAAGTATCCATTTGTGTAGAGTCTTTTTCTGCATTTAGTGAGGCTTCCTCCTTAAGTCGTTGTTCACGTAGAAAGGCCTCCAGCTCTGCACCCTGTAGTTCTAGTTTTCTGCTAATGGTGACTTTAACAACTTGCGGTGGAGGTTCTGCTTGTAATCGTCGACCCAACGTTCCAACCTGCAAAGAACTATTAACACATACGTACACACGCACACTTGTGGCATGTCTATACACATCGCATTTAAGAATGAGATATACCTGAACTCTCTCAGTGAAAAGCACAAGATTACGGGGATCTTGGGACCACTCAAGGAAAAGATCCTTTGCAAATCCTGTTTCCAAGCTAGCCATTGACGCAAGAACAACCTGAACAAATATATTAAGATACACAGAGATACGAATGTATGTGCATATTATATGACAATTAGAGATCTTACTTTGGGTCCCGGAGGTACAGCATCGAACTCCTCGCGTTTTGCGCAGAGTTGAACACACCTGCACGCACCCACACACAAGACTTCAGCATTCAATAGGCATATAATTTGCATTTGTAAGTTATAGCTTACTTCGGTGTGAATGCATTTTCACGCGTTTGTTCAAAGACTTTCGCAATTGTATCGTTCATCCACTCTAGAAAGGATTTAGCCATCTCAATTGTACTACGTGTTACGTGTGTTAGAAATACTAGAGGGCAAGAGATTTGATTCTCACTCCAATGCTGCATACACATACACACATAGAATGAGTTCTCTGCATGCGTCTGTTGTGGCAATCATGCAACGAATTTTAGCTGTGTATACATGTTTATGGGTACACCAGATGCGCACGTACAAATGGTTTGCTTACCTGGTCTAGAAGAAGAATAAGTTCCAGTACACGACCAGCAGTTTCCACAGGCAAAAGAACATTCCCTTCGGACCGAAGAGTCTTCATAATGGCATCTAGAAGAATAACACAGGTTAAAAGATATCGAATAAATAACACAAGCTTACAAACCAATGAATTCCTGGTCTCGTTGGCGACGTGCAACAGATTGCATATTAAGAGCATTATACGCATCTGTTATAAGTACCGCAGGTCTCGTGAATGACTCCAATACGGTTGCATTCAAATGCCTAAAAACATATGCTGTTAACTTCATATACATACACATACATATGATATGACGTATATATACACGTATGTATGCAACCCATATGTACCTTTCTTTGCGATGATTGAAATCAACTGCATACAGTATGTCTTCCGTATCTTTAGTGATTTTCCACACAGTACCACCGAGAACCCTACCGGCTGCATATGGAGTGATGATTATCCCCTGTCCCTTGCCTGTACGAAAACAGAATAATGTTTATATATACATAATAATATTAAGTATATTACCTTGAAGAGGGAAATGCTGAGAGTACTTCAGCAGATGTGTCTTAGTTGCAAATATGTTATCAACATCATCGAGGCTGAAGAGATCAAAATTCGAAACCTCCTGAAAGAAAAAGTCCAAATGTATAAACTTCACACACACACACACGCTTACATTTCGTGAGATACAATGGTCATACATTTGGAGGTGACCCATCGATTTGACAGGATGTGTACAGTAAATTGGAGCATCCAAACCCAGCTTCTTATATGCATAAGGTATAGCACCAAGATGAAGAGTGTCTGAATGCGAGAGCAAAACAGCATCCACTGTAGGCGCAACACTGGAAACACAAATGCGAATGAGAAATCTCCGCATTGTGTGTGTGTGAGAGAGAGAGAGAGCGCTACAAACCTAGCAAGCGGCTGGAGAAGGGAGACATCGAATAGATCGTTCCATCGCAATCTAGGAGCAGTCTGAAGTCATCTACCTGGAGAAGATAGGAGAGCGGCCCTTCCGAATGCGCGCCTGAGAGCGGCGTCAGCTGCACGCTCGTCCCATAAACCCTAAGAATCCCTGTTTTAGTTTATCTTAGCATTGTTAACTATGAATTTAATTTACACTAATGCTACCAATAGTCTCCACACGAACTCCTTTCTCAAACTTATGTATCCGTGTCGCATCCCTGACAGTGACCACCGACCAGTAACTCGAAGCAACCTTAACCCAGCAGCGATTCCATACACATCCTTCCATTGTTCTTCACAATATGAAGAGCAGCTCCATCTGGACATGTATGCAAACCATATACACAATCTCTTCTTGTGTATAAAAACTGCAAATCTTCCCATCTCCTCCATCTGTTTGCTTAGACTCTCCAGTTCAAGACGCATGCACGCATTACCAGATTCAAATACATGAACGCGACCGCGGACTTCGATCGAGCTTGTTCCTCGTAGGAGCTGGACACACTCTCTGCTAGCTTAGCTCGGACCCTCATCGCGTCCTGTTCTTTCCCTGCCGACGAATACACTCCAGCAAGTGCAATATAGCATCGGCATTCCGGCTCCACCTCCACCATAGCTTCGCTGCTCGCACACCACGTTCGACATCACCGTGTATTCTACACGCATTCAGAAAGGCAGTCCAGGTAACCTCGTTCGGACCTGAAAGGCATAGCGTTCAGAAGCTCCTCGGCCTCTGCAGCCGCCCGGTACGCGCGAAGAGATCAATCAAGCAACTGTAATGCTCAACTCTCGGTTGAATATCATATTCATCGTGCATTCTTCTGAAGTAAGCTATACCGTCGCGTACGAGACCCCATGGCTGCAAGCAGATAACACCCCTACGTATGTCACCCAGTCAGGTATTAAATCCTCTTCTAGCGTCATCCTCTCGAAAGCTCCAGTGTTTCGGTGACATCCATTCTGGGCATATGCTGTGATCATTGCACTCCACGCAACGGGATCCTCCATTGCATTGAAATCGATATATCTTTTGCAGGTTGAATCACACCACATCGACCATACATGTTAGAAGAGCTGTCCCAGAACAAGTCCTTGACTGCGTCGTCTCCGAGCTTCCGGTGTATGGACTTCCCTCTCTCAAGTGCTCCAATGCTTGCACAGGCATCGATCACTGTCGCATACGTCGTTGCATTTGGTGCAAGGCTCATGGTCTCAAACATTTCGACTGCTTCCAGGTGATGCCCGTTCTGGGCAAATGCTGCAATCATTGCATTCCATGAGACGATGTCCATTGGAAAACCTTGGTGCTGGTCGAACACACTCCTTGCGAATGCGACAAGCCCACATCTTCCATATAATGTCACAAGCGATGTTGCAAGAATGTGGGATTTAAATCCTTCCTGGAAGCTCTATTGTGTAGCCAGATGCCGTGTTGGGCATCCGGATGGTGGAGCAGGCGTCTATTGCTGTCACAAATGCGATTAAATCGGGTGGTGTATCCATCTCTTTAAAGATTTCGATTGCTTCTCTCCCGTGCATGTTCTGGGCATACACTGATATGAGCGCTGTCCAGCAAATTGCATCTCGCTTTCCTGTGCTGAGTGTGTTGAATGCATTCTTTGCTTCCTGGAGACAACCAAATCCACCGTACTTCCTTACAAATGCTGCACAGGTGATCGATCATTAGAGAGCTCACAGACGACACGCTTGTGTAGGATCGAAGCGATTCAAGAGAAGAAATGGAGCGAACAAGGAGCACTAGCACTGGAGGATGGATATAGTGAATGCCCAGAAGCCACATTTGCTCGTACAGCAAATGCCGAGTCGGAGTCGGAGTTTTCAGCATGCCCAACGATCATGATGTTCCAAGAATGAGCGTTCTTGTGGGATTGGAATCAAAGGTTTTTCGAGCTTCGCACAGACTGGAGCAGCGTGTATACGTCTGGACAAGGAGATTCGAAAGGAAAACGTCGTTTCTGAAGCCGCTTCGAGAGAGGTGTGTGTGTATGCGTTTTGCCAGGTGTAGGCATCTTTCGCGGGCATCGCTGCAGGAGAGCAGGATAGACTTCACGCTTGCAAATAGCTGCTTCTCTAGATCGCTTACTTGTTGCTCCAAGCTTCTCGTGCTGTACTTTCTCGTCTTTGTTATGTAACATTACGACTTTCTTCATGACGCAGACATAAACTACAGTATTTGCGTATTCACTTGTTCACTGGTGGAGCTTCTAACGCATGCAAAGCTCAGTCTTCTCTCCAAACTAGCACGGCACCTTGAGTTATATATAGCATGACTGGAAGCTCTCTTTTGTTTATCACGATGCATTCTTTGCGATGTTCTTGGTGTTCTTGTCGGGTTATTCTCTTCATCTCTCCTGCAGTCTCGCAGTCATGCTCTAACTTCTCACTATAGGTGCAACGACTAAGATTTTACACCTGCCAGCGGCTTTCCTGTACAGGGAGCATCCCTGGCATGGGACTTTCTCCAGTAAAAACAGCACCCTGGCGATCGGATTTTCTGGAACACTTCCATCGTCATCGGGCTGGGTCGGATGGGATACAATCCAGAGGGACCCAATAGAGCGAGCTCTGCACTTGTCGATTCAACTACGAGCCAAGGCAAGAGTCTTCCTCTATAATCTCACAAACTCAGCCAAGGGTGGAGCAGCTCTCATCCCCACAACTTCACAAAGATGTAAGTGTGATTGACAGTGCAGCCAGCATCGAAGGTGGTACAGGGGCCGTCAATCTGACAGCGATACTCCGGTTAAGCAACAACAATAGCAACGTGTTCCACGTCTGGAACAGAGGCAGCATGGTAAATGGCACCTCTCCACGGGCACACTCGTTTAACAGTGAGAACTTACAATCGGCAGGAAGCCTCAACCTTACAACAAGTTTATGATATGTGAAGAATCCTTGGTAATATACTATGTTTGAAATTAAATACCATTGTAAATTGTATTTTCAAATATATAAATAAATTTTCTGAGCCAGTAATAAAATATAAGAATTATTATAAAAAGCTAATAAATGCTATAATTTTTAAATAACCATACTATATATTTAGTTAATTACATTACAGATTAATTATTAATTATAATTGATTTATATTAATTTTTTATTTGCAATGCATATATTTTCAATTTGCAATGTTTCTTGTTTAAATGCCGGTGGGATAAATCATAAAAGATGCGTATGCAACATTTATGTTATTTGTTACATGGTGGTGTAGTTTTCAATTGACTTTCACATTTTGAATACATTCCTTACTTAAATAATGACTTTCTGCACGAGCACATGGAATCAAAAATTAGACCACACTATTATATGTGTTACAATGTTGCATACATTCCTTCCTTAATAATAGTGACTACTGCATGACACAGATATCCAAAGCAAAAACATATTTCTTTTCTTCATTACCATAACACATATATTTCTTTTGTTTAGACTTTGAAAAGAGTGGAATACGATATCATAATATAATAATGATCACAATTGATTCACTTTACACATGTTCTTTACTTTATCCATTAAAGCAAACAAAGCATTTTTCTTTATCACTTTTCATCTTTGAAACTTACATTGGAAAAAACATCGGAAAAACATCGATATGATATTCTTTAAATAAGTACTTTTCTTTATGTATTATTATTCATTAATATTTTATCAATTTATAAATGACTCTTTCTCACAAATTTTACCAGGATCCGTCCTATCACAAGTTGGAGAAGACAAGTTGCTTCATCTTGTAACTTTTCACTCTCATAAGTTTCTTTTGGCGAAGATCAATTACAAGATTCATGACAAGGAACTCAAGGCCATTGTGGATTCATTCGAGGAGTGACGGCATTTCCTGAAGGTGCTGTGCATCCTGTACAAGTTCTTACGGATCATAAGAACCTGGAGTATTTTCAAATGCCTTGAGTTCTTAATTAGTGATAGGCTAGGTGGGTGGAGTTTCTATCACGTTTTGATTTTATCATTGTTTACAGGCCCGGTTTTCAGAATGGCAAGGCAAACGCATTGTTTAGGCGCTCTTACCTCGCACCGACCCTAGGCGATCTTGCATATGACTGTCAAAGGCAAGTGTTATTGGGTCTTGATCAATTCCGGCTTGCGGCACTACAAGTTCATTAAGCTCCAACAAGTTCAACACTCCTGTTAGAAGGCCAAAAATATAGCATGTAGGAACTGCATACATAGGACTTTCCTACGGTGGAGGAATAACTTGTAGGAAGTAGTAGTAGGAAATATCCTGTGTACAGGAAAAATCCTACAGCAGTAGGAAAAATCCTACAGGGTAGGAAGGATCCTACGGTTGCAGGAAGCAGACAGTTATGACGGTTGGAGGAGGACAGGATTCGGTTAGGGCAAGGAAGGGCAGAAGAGAGAGAGGCTATGAAGGCTATGGAGAGCAATGCATGAGAGAGAGAGTATCTTTGGGAGAGAAGTAAGTCTCCACACTTGCTATCTCTTTGTATTCATATAGTAATGCAAGTGCATATTTATGGTGTATTGTGAATGCTTATACATGGCAATGGCCAAAGCAAAATCCTATCCTTGACCTTAGAGAGAGATAAGTATATATATAGAGCTCTCTATTGGACGAAATCCCTACACTTTAACTTGCAAAGCTTTTCCTGCGCTGTGAACAGTGTTTTCTGCACACAGGAAAGTTTTGTATGTTAACACATGGCGACCACGGAGGGATTTCGCCATTGTTGTGGAGGAATTTGTTGAATTCCTAAGTGAGAAGTGACATAGCTCTGAGAGAAGTAGAGCTTAAGTGAAAAAGAAGTGTGTATATATATGATGATGGATGGAGCCTTGGAGGCAACATAATCCTAACTCGTCTCTAGCAAGAGAGAGAGATAATAGGCAGGCCGAGAGAGAGGCTGCCCGAGCTGAGCAAATAGAGCTTGCTAATAGGCAAGAAGCTCTTATAAAACTCATTGATCAGATAGGAGAAAGTGCTGCTAAAGGTGTGGAGGATATACAATACGGTGACTATCAAACTGCAGGAGAAGAGGAGTTGGAAGGAACTCCTCGGAGAACAGGATTTCCTATTAGACCAGGAGGAGTATCTCCTGGAAATTCCCCTCTTGGTGAGGAGGAAGGTGGTAGAGAAAACCCACCGAGTATGTCTAATATGACACTTTTCCCCGGAATGTTGGGAGGCACATTGATGTTCCCAATATTTTCCGCAGGAAAGAAGGAAAATCCTAAAAGACATTTATTGCAGTTTGAGGAAGTTGTGAAGTTGTATAAAGTAAGCAATGCAGATAAGTTGCTTATATTTCCTCACACATTAAAATGGAAATGCATCTGATTGGTATTATGAGTTGGAGAAAGATGTGAGAGAAGATTATGAGAAAGTTACAGAAGCTTTTAAAGAATACTTTAAAAAGGAAGAGTTGCCTGAAGAGCACTTAGAGAAGCTCAGAAATATCCTACAAGGAAAAACTGAAACTCTAGAGGAATATACACACCGTTTTAAAAAGCATGAAAAGAAATGCTCACTATATGTTAAGGAAGAAGCTTTGCTTCAATGGTATAAGCAAGGATTGCAGAAGCCATATAGGCATTATGCAATGACAATTGAGGAAGTAGACAGGAAAGATCTTGTAAAGCATCTTAAAGATTATGAGAAGAAGAGGAGACAAATAGAAAACATAGCAGAAGGAAAGATAAAATCCTCAAGGAGAAAGGAGGATAGTTCAGATGATGAGGATGAACCTATCAAAGTTCGGGATTATAAGGCTGATGAGAGAATGTTATTACAGCTAGTTAAGTCCTTGAAAGGTAATCCTGTGTATAAGGAATTAGATGCCAAAGTATGGTGTGCCAAGTGTAAAAATCCTGGACATACTAAGGATGAGTGTAGACTACAGTTGCCAAAATGTCAAATATGTGATAAAGAAGGACATTCGGCAAAAGACTGTAAGTATTTTATTAATCAAAATGTGGCACGTGTGGAAAAAGAAAGGAAAAGAAGGAAGAAAGGAAGGCTGGTATAACAGGCCGTTTCCTGTGAGACAACCACCTGTTACCACATTCCCATCTCGGAATAGGAAGCTCTATTATGAGGAACAGCCTGGGAGTTGGGAAGAAGGAAAAATAGGAATCCTTTTGATAACAGAAGGAATGTTCCTTATACAGGAGGAGATGATAGGCTGTATGAGGGGAATCAAACTAGATATGCTCCACCATATAAGCCTAATATGGGAAGGAAGGAGACGTCCTACAGAGGACCAGAAAGATATCCAAGAAAAGAAAGTTATGGAGATCAAAATAACTATAGACAAAGACAAGTACAAGGAAGGAATTCTATTAATCTTACTTGTTATACATGTGGAGAGAAAGGACATATTTCTCCAAATTGTCCTAAGAATCAGCCTTCCACCTCAAACAATGCTCCAAGAGAGAGCTTGGAGCTCGGTTCATTGATGTGGATGAGAATGAGCTAGAAAACCATCCTGCCGTGAGAGCAGTAATCTGTACAAAAAGAAATATATGTCAAAAAAAAATATCTTCCAGCAGAAGAAGGAAATTCTGTATCCATTGCGGGATAGTACGCAAACAATGGGAGAGATGGACACTCATCTCCAAGAACGAGATCTCCCTGAGTATATCTCGGATGATGATACACAACCGACGGATATACCTAAAGATCTAAAAATAACTGATTCTATTTTAGGGGAATATTCAAGAGAAAAAGAATATTCCTATGAAAACAGATTCAGGATGATGTGGCAAATCAATGGCTCAAAGTGCATTGAGCCAAGAAATTACAATCACGTTGGGACAATTAATACATATTGCCCCATATATTAAAAATCAAATCTTGGAAATGTTGAACATTGTTCCAAAATCCTTACCTGCATATACAGGACATGAAATTCACCGAGTAGAAAAACATTATGAAAAAGAAGGTGATTATGATGGGTATGTGCCCAGCATTACTGTATATATTGGTAAAACAAGATAAAAGAAGTCCTTATAGATGGAGGCTCAGGAGTTAATTTTATTGAGGAACATGCTTGTAAGAAAATGGGTTTAGGACCCATTGAGCCTGCTCCTTTTAATTTAAAAATGGCAGACCAGAGAAGTGTCAAGCCTACAGGTATAGTGAGAGGAGTGACTATATCTATAAAGGGTCTTAAATATAAGTGTCCCTTATTGTCCTCCAAATGGAAGGAAAAGATACTGTATATACTATGTTATTAGGTAGCCTTGGCTGAAAACTGCAAAGTTATACAGGATTGGGGAACAGGAAAGATGACGCTGGGAGAAGGAGAAGGAAAACCGGTGATATACAATCATACTAAAAGGTATGTTAAAAAGGAAAACAGACCCTTATTTTAGAAGGATATGACTGGTTTAATGGCTTAGACGATCAGGAAGAAGTAGAAATCCTGAAAGCATATCCTGACTTAAAAGTCCTGACAGATATAGACTTAAACGTAGTGCTGAAAGGAAAGAAAACTGTTCAGCAGAAGGAAGAAGATAGGCCCGGATTGCAGGAAAAGTTCTATAAGGCAATCCCATATGAGATTGATTTACAGGAACAGCCTGCAGAGTATACATATGTGTATACTACAGATCCTTTGCAGCAAGTGAATATAGGTACAGAAAATGAACCTAAAAACCTATTCATTGCTCAGGAATTAGATAAAGAATTCCGGGAAAAAGGATTGAACTTGCTTCAAAAATATCAGGATGTTTTTGCCTGGACCTATAAAGATCTTAAAGCATACCTCCTGAATGTGTTGTACACACACTATACAATTATTACCAGGAAGTGAGCCTGTGAAACAGAGAGCATATAGGATGAATCCTAATTATGCAGCTTGTGAAGGAGGAGATAGATAAGCTGTTAAGTGTAGGTTTTATTTATCCTATACAGGGTGCACAATGGTTATCACCACTTGTGATTGTTCCTAAAAAGAATGGAAAGTTGAGAGTATGTGTAAACTATAAAAGTTAAATGATGCCACAAGAAGGATGTTTTTCCTATCCCGTTTACAGAAGAAATGTTGGATAGTGTGGCGGACATGAGATGTATTCCTTTATGGATGGATTCTCAGGATATAACCAGATTCTAGTAGCTCCGAGGACCAACATAAAACAGCTTTTATAAGTCCATGGGGGCATATGCATATAAAGTTATGCCATTTGGCTTATGTAATGCACCTTTTACTTTCCAAAGGATCATAACTGATACCTTTAGGGAATATTTATTGGATTTTATGAAAGTTTTTATGGATGATTTTAGTATATATAGTGATAAAGAGAATCATCTTTATTGTTTAGAAAGGTGTTTTCAGAAATGTAAGCAAAATCAGGTTGCTTTAAATCCTGAGAAATGTAATTTTTTTATAAAATCATCCTACATCCTTCCATAATGTAGGCCATCATAACCCAGCCTGTAATATTTTCCTTGCAGTTATTTCCTCTGCAAAATGCCCTCCTGCTAGACCCACATGGGCCTCTTTCAGGATATCCATAACCTTAAAAGGTTCCACCCAACGTCTTAACACTCCATCTTGACTAGTCTTATATAGCTTTCCTCCCACCAAAGAATAACGTCGTGTCCTCACGACAAATAACTTTTTCTAATCATTAGTCTCATAGGATGTGGAACTAGTTCAGTCGACAAATAAACTTTTATGTCATCCATCCATGTAGGAGGAATACGCACATGAAACAAATGTGCATCAGGAAAGTCATATATACTGGATTGGAACTTCTCCTGTCTTAATGCGGCTCAAATGGTCAGCCTATTCATGTTGCTTACCGGGCTTATGTATTATTTGAAAATCATACTCCTGTAATAGGAGAAACCATCTAGCTAGACGTCCTATTAGGATTGGCTTATTTAAAAGATGTAACAAAGCCTTATGATTTACAAAGATTTTGACTTTATTAGCTAATAAATAATGTTTAAATTTATGAATTGTATACACCATTCCTAAAGCTTCTTTTTTTGTGGTAGTATAGTTTACCTTTATCGGTGTTAATCTGCGACTTGCATAGTAGATAGGACGATCCTTTTCATCTTCCTACGTTTGTGTAAGTATAGCTCCTATTGCAATGTCTGAGACATCAACCTGCACATGAAATTCCCTGTCCCATTTAGGATTCACTAATATAGGTGTTGTTACTAAAAATTTCCATAATGTATCAAAAGCTTCCTGACATGCAGGAGTCCAATCGTAAGATTTTCTTGCCTTTAAAAGGTCAGTTAAAGGTCTGGCTATTTGGGCATAATTCTTAATAAACCTCTAGGGTAGCCAATCTTTCCTAAAAACCGCCTTAATTCTTTTAGATCCTGTGGTGGTTGTAAGGTAAGTATAACTTTAACCTTATCTTGATCCACTAGGATTCCTTCCTCACTCACTACATGTCCTAAGAGAACTCCGATTTCTGTAGGAAATGTGATAAGTGCCAAAGATCACATATACCACCTAAGAAACAGATATATCCTCTAAATCCTATCCTACCATTAGAACCTTTTTAAAGGTGGGGAATGGATTTTATAGGATCTATAAATCTATAAATGACACTTCATACCTTCTCAATTTATTTATGTTTACCCTTTCTTGCATTCCGTCACTTGTTAGGGTTTTAACATTTACCACACCTTCCTCACTTATCTCCTTGACTTTAAATGGACCTAACCATTTCATTTTTAATTATCATGTGGTTTATCAACACTTCCTCTATACCACAAGATCAAATCTCCTTCTCTTATATCATGCTTTTTTCTTTTCCTATTATACCAGGCTCTCCTTCTTTTCTGAATTGCCTATACATCCATAAAGCATATAATCTTATTTCATCCAGTTTTTTTAATTCCTATAGCCTACGTTGTAAGGATTCTTGCTCACCTAAATTATGCTTTACACAATTTTTAGAGATGGCACAATATATTCAACAGGAGTTATTGCCTCAAGTCCATATGCTAACTTAAAAGGCGTCATTCCTATTTCAACCTTATAGGCTGTCCTGTAAGCCCACAAGACTTCAGGAAGTCTTTCATCCCAGTCTTTTCCATTTTCTAAATCACTTTCCTTAAAACATTCTTAAGAACTTTGTTTGTGGACTCAGCTTGACGAGGATAATAAGGTGTAGATTTCTTATGTTTTATGACGAACTCTTCCATAAGTGTTTGAATTGTTTCATTAATAAAGTGTTTTCCTCTATCACTTATGATTTCCTTAGGAATTCCATAACGCACTATAATCATATTATATATAGCACGAGCTGTATTATAAACATTAGCTTTCCTCAATATTCTATATGATATTCCAATACACTTGAAAATCAGCGCCAAACCTAGATCTAGGGTTTGTAGCTTCTTTCTTCGCGGATATTGCAGGAAGAAAGAACACGCTTGTGGTGAAAAATTGCTGATCTTTACATAAGGCGGCTGAGAATTTGACATGTGACCACTTTACAGTCATGTTGACGGGCTGGGAGATCAATCCAGAGCTGGAGAAAGCTCTTGAGGGATTGGGTCTTGAGAAGTATGCTCATCTTCTAGTGCAAGTAAATCCTGATGCGCTACAGTGCTATCATTTTATTATGATGGCGGAAAAGATGGTTGGAGACAATTTTCTTGCATATGCCAAAGGAAGGATGTTGATTAAAAGAAGGCAATCGCGGAGGTATTTCGGCTGCCATTAGGAGAAGGAGAGTTGGAGGTAGACAAGAAGAATTTAGATCTCTATCTGAAAGAGGGGAGGCAATACAATAGCAAGCTTGGCTTGCATGTGGCGATCTTGAGGAGGAAGTAGAGCTCGTGGTCAATTTTCTGGTGAACTCTTTTGAGTTCAGACTCTCTTCGACTACAGCCTTCAAGACAGTTATGTCGCTGTATGATGCGCTTAAGACGGGGAAGTGTGCAGGAGTTGCACGATATCTCCTCAGAAACTGGGGGAGTATGTTTTTACTGCTCAAGAGAAGGAGATACAGCAGAAGGAGTCTCCAATGATTGCATTGGCGTGGATACAGTCACTTGTGAATCATGTGATGGAGTGTGGAGAGGAAGTCGAGGAGCAGGAGTATGCTAGTAAGTTGCAAAGGTGCTCACACCCAAGACAGGCTGGTAGGAAAGAAGGTATAGGAAGTGGCTAGTGGGAAGCGTCAGGAGAGTACCAAGGTGATGAAGACACCACCGGGGAAGAAACAAAAGATATCACGAGTGATGCCTATGCGGAAGTCCGTGCGGAAGGGAAAGACGAAGCCCGGGCGGAGAGTATCCATTTGGATGATGAGGATTCAACATGAACAGGAGAAGAGGAAGAGGAAGAGCACTCTGAACAGGTTTTGAGGGTGAAGCCACTGAAAACTAGAGAGCCACAGAAGGTGGGGCAACATCCGGAGCAGAAGACGTTGGAAGAAGTGGTACAGATGGAGCTAGAGAAGCCACATGAACAAGTACCAACGACTCAGACAAAACTAGCAGAGGATAAGCCAAAAGAGCAGTCGCAAGATAGGATGTCTGGGTACACAATAAGAAAGAGAAGTCGCCAGAGTTGCGGGAGATGACAAAGGAGGAGCTACCAACAATGGAGACAGGGAAATCAGTAGAGCAATCACCGGAGCAGTTAGGGAATAAGGGAAAGGAGATTCCCAAGGATATTCTAGGAATAGGCAACTGCAGTTTTGTTGCAGTTACCAACAGGGCAAACTCAATCACCAAGTGAAGGCATGGGACGTGTTCCAATGACATGGCAGCCATGGTTCAACCGTGGAGCGGCAGGGCATTCCCCAAGAGGCAGAGGTATGTTTGCATGAGGAGGGTATCCTATGCATCAAGCAGGTGGGGGAATGACTCATTGCTACGAAGCTGTGGCTGAAGAAATGGCAACGGAGTTTATGGAGCCAGGGACGTTCACGGATGGTGGTAAGCATCGGAAATCCTTCAGACATGAGGAAGTGCCTATGGAGGTTGAGGTACAGCTGGCGCAGGTTTTGTCTCGATGCAGCAAGAGATACTAGACAAATCGGCAAAGGTGAGTTCAGCATCGCAGGATGTACCACAATTGGCTTCAACGTTGTACAACCAGTTTGTGAATATGGGGTATACAGTGAAGGACAGAGCAGAGATTCGGAGGTTGATTGCAGAAGCGGTGGAGGCAATGATAATGCCGAAGATTAACACCATGCAGGCTACAGTTAGCAGAATGGAGCACGACCGGTGAAGGCAAGGACTCCTAGTCCTACAGTTCTTGAGAGCAAGCCTGTGAGTGTTTCAGAACCTATGCCGATGGCGCAGAAGATAATCAGACACAAGAACTCCGACATGAGGAGCACTCTTGACAGTGTTGGGGGAGGAACTTCAGCGACTGCAAGTGGAGAACCAGGGTCTCCGACTGCAAGTGGCATCCATGGCGCAGGAAATGGAGAAGATAAAGACGGAGTTTGTGAGGTACAAGGAGGAATACGAGACAGAGTATCCTGAGGAGCCGCAGGAGAATGAGGGTGCAGGACAGGTGCAGTGAGGACACTGCAAAGATTCAAGGTGGGGAATAGTGTTAGAGGCCAAAAATATAGCATGTAGGAACTGCATAGGACTTTCCTACGGTGGAGAAGTAACTTGTAGGAAAGTAGTAGTAAGAAATATCTTGTGTACAGGAAAAATCCTACGACAGTAGGAAAATCTTACAGGGTAGGAAGGATCCTACGTTGTAGGAAGCAGACAATTATGACGGTTGGAGGAGGACAGGATTGGTTAGGGCAAGCTAGGGCAAGAAGGGGAGAGACTATGAAGGCAAGGGAGGCTATGGAGAGCAATGCATGAGAGAGAGAGTATCTTTGGGAGAGAAGTAAGTCTCCACACTTGCTATCTCTTGTATTCATATAGTAATGCAAGTGCATGTTTATGGTGTATTGTGAATGCTTATACATGGCAATGGCCAAAGCAAAATCCTATCCTTGACTTTAGAGACGAGATAAATACATATATAAAGCTCTTTATTGGACGAAATCCCTTACTTTAACTAGCAAAGCTTTTCTGTTGTGAACAATGATTTCTGACACATGAAAGTTTTGCATGTTAACAGGGCCGTAAGTTTATGAGGTTTGGCACGACATTTAACTCAATCCTCCAGAAATGGTACACGTGCAATGGTTGAAGCATTTTGTGCAATGGAAACAAGTTGTGCCGTCTACAAATCCACTAGTGCCTCCTCCGATGCACATCTACTAGAGAACCCTAGCCAACTTGCATCCTTCCGAAAGAGGGGATAATGTAAGATCCATGTATATAAAAGTACAGTTGCATGTGTACATATTATTATTAGCATAATGGGTTTTTATAACACTCGGTCCTATATCAAAGTTAGGATTCTTAACTAATCGATATACACATTTCTATTTCTGAACTCTCATTACAAAATTAATTCTTTATATATACAAGTTTCAACTCCCTCGTAAATAATCCACTACATCTCATATATATATATATATATATATATATATTTGTATACGTGTGTGTATATATAAGACAAATTTAATATTTCAATTAACATGAAAAAATTTATGTGTTTTATCTGTGTTTCTTCAATTAGTACAAATAATAAAAATTTATGCTCAACTTTAATAAGTAATTTTTTTTTAAATTAAAAGTTTTATATGAATAAAGTTTCACATTTTAAAATGAGAATGATCGTTTTCCTTAGCATCACGTCTGTAGTTCCAAAATATCACGTATAATTAATTAATAAACATTGTATGCACAATATAAAGTATTCACATATAATTAGTAATTAGCATTTATAATTAACTTAATAAGAAAGCTTTTCTTCCTACCGTACATGTTTTGATGAAAAGAATATACCATGTACGTAAAAGCTAAGATGCTTTCTCCACTTACAAAAAGACTAGTAATTATTTTCATGCTCACACACACAAATGTATATACATATCAATGGTTTCTTTTTCTTTTTAAAATTCAAAAGCACATTTATACAGCTGTTTCCCAACAACACACACGCACACACGCGCACACACACACTTAACACGATCACTATACAAATAGATGGCAAATCCTGCAAATGTTGAACATGGGGCGAACTTCGAAGTTCTTACTCTTGGCATTGCTGTGTGTGATTGTCTTCCCAGTTGTATGCAAATCCGGTAGGGGCGGTCACACTGGCCGTCCAGAGGATGGTAAGACTTCAAAAATGGTGCTTTCTTGCTCAATTCATGGGAAGCTCTTATGCAAATCATATATGG
The DNA here is from genome assembly GCA_003024785.1 of Selaginella tamariscina. NCBI lineage: Eukaryota > Viridiplantae > Streptophyta > Lycopodiopsida > Selaginellales > Selaginellaceae > Selaginella > Selaginella tamariscina. The sequence continues at coordinate 196,508 of PUQB01000431.1, forward strand.
AAGTCTTCTCTATTTGGTTGCTATGTAGATCCTACAGTTTACTTGTTTTCTAAATAAACATTGCTACATCGTTACATGTATAAAATTTATAGAATTTAATATTATTTAAGTTATGTATAAGTTTACACACACACACGCCCACGCACCATGCACACGCTGAAAGATGTGTCAAGCTTTCTATCAGCACTCGAGGAATGCAGAGACACAAAAGACTTATCAAAGGGTACATACATACATTCCCAAGCGACTTACATGGGGCTCTCTAGAAACCCATACATCTCATGCAGTCTTATCAGCATGTACTCGAAATGCGGAAGTATGGGGAACGCACACCAGGTGTTCGATTCCTTACAACCACACACCAACGTTGTTTTATGGAACTGCTTAATACAGGGATACGTGGAGAATGGGGAGGCCGAGGTTGCCCTTAAGCTGTTTAACAATATGGAAAGGGTAAAAAGGGATGAGAGAACTTATGTTTCTGCACTTGTAGCTTGTGTTAACTTGGTTACTAAGGGGAGAGCTATATGCTAGAGACTGCAAAATGTATACATTTCAAAGCTGTAATGGAGCAGTGCTGTGACATTATTGTGGAGAATACACTGATAGATTTGTATGGGAAATGTGGGAAAATGGGAGAGGCTCGTAGCTTGTTCGAAGGGATGGCTCAGAGGAACGTAGTTTCCTGGACTGCTCTTTTACAAGGATACGTGGACAATAAGGAGTGTGAGGTTGCTCTTGAACTCTTCGAGAACATGCAGGAGTCTCCGAATGCAAGGACTTACGTTGTTGCACTCTCAGCTTGTGCAGATATGGCACGTAAGGACGATAAAACTATAGAGAAGGGTAAAGCTATACATGCAGAAATGCTGTGTTACGGTGTTTTATTTGATGCTTTTGTGGATAGTTCTCTGGTAAACATGTATACCAGTTGTGGTAGTATGCACCATGCAAGGGTTATATCGATAACATGTGGAGAGCACAATGTAGTGTCATGGAACTGCCTTGTAAGGGGATATGTGGAGAATGGGGAAAGCCAGATGGCTCTGGAGATGGTAGATGTTATGAATATGGAACCGAATGCTTCGACATATCTTGCTGCATTAGTCGCATGTGGAGATCTCATGGAAATCAAACGAGGTGAGAGGTTACATTCTGAGATAAGTACGCTTGGATTGGATAAGGATCTCTCTGTAGCGACTTGTTTGGTAGAGTTTTACTGCAAGTGTGGAAATATGGAGTGTGCGGGGGAGGTTTTCGAGTCCATAGCTTTGAAGGATACGTGTGCGTGGAACACACTTATGTGTGGGTATAGCGAGCGTGGGGAGGCCGAGAGAGTGTTTGATATCTTCAAGAAGATGAAGGAGCAAGCGGTGAAGCCGAACGCAATAACGTTCACGCATCTTCTGTGCGTCTGTAGCCACGCAGGTGTTACTGAGGAGGCATGGAGCTACTTTGAGCTAATGAAATGTGAATACGGGATTGAACCGGATGTAGTGCATTACAGTGTCATGGTTGATCTTCTGAGTAGAGTTAACTGTCTAGAAGAGGCCTTGAAGGTTGTGAGGAATATGCCTGTTCCTCCGAATGCTGTGACGTGGACTGCAAATTGAGTGCATGCTGGAAATGGAAGAATGTGGTTGTAGGGAGGATTGCGTTCGAGGCGTTACTGGAGTTGGATGGGGCAGACAGTGGAGCCTATGCACTCATGGCGAATATATATGGAAATGCAGATATGTTTGACGAGCAAGTTGAAGTTTTAGAGAGAGAAAGGATGGTTTGTAGTTGAAAAAAATCGTATATTGATACCATCAATATTCATTTATAAATATGTAGCACACTTAATTGAATATGTACGAGAGAGATGTAGAAAGACTTCCAAAGTATAGCTCCTCCCATTGTTTTAAAACAATGGTTATATTACTTTTTGAAATTCATCTTCTGAAACTGCAGTAAGCACGTAGTATTATCACTTACGTGAATTGATGTCACTAGAGTTGTATTGCCTCAATACCTTTTAATCAAGCTTTCAACCATGTGTTATACGATCTAAATCACATTCAAGGTAGCCTAAAGTCATTTTGAGGTTGTATATATGCAACCTCCATTCTAATAATTATTTTTACTACGGAAGAATAATGATTATATAGTAGAATGTTAATTGTATAAATTACATAAGAAAGTAAACAAGGTTGAGAAATGAAAAGCAATTAACCAAACTCCTTGGATGGATATGAATACTTCACGGGCCATCTAGAAAACTCATATTCAAAACACTTATTATTTGTTTGTGCCTTACATTAGTTCAACTTAGGCCTACTTCACACTTGGGCGGCAAGTGTACTCAGTGTGAAAAGTTCTGCTGATGTGGCATGACACTTACCCCTCAAATTTATTTTCTACCTATAAAATATTTTTAGTTTGTCACATTAGGGTTGTCGTAATCCATTATTTTGCCTCTGTGCCTTAACAAAAAATTCCTAATATTTTATTTGTTGGTGCCAATTAATCTAGATTTAATTTATATAGTTGATTAACACACTTATTGGTTTAACATTTCACTTGCTAAGCAATATTGTCCGGGAGAAACAACAAAATGACTTACCATGACATAGTGCCACATCAGTGCCACATTAACACTACGTAGGATATATTTACTAATTATGTAGACGATAAGTCAAATCTAATGTGAACAATAGCAAGTTTATCGAAAGGTCAAAATTGTTCAGATTGAATTACCGAGTGACTTGCAAAATTGCTCAGATTGAATTACCGAGTGACTTGCCGACACTAGTGTGAAGTGGGCCTTAAGCTTCTTATAGACTTAGAACTCTATCCTTCTTGAAAATAGAGATAATGCATATACATTTTTTTTTAGGATTGAATATGCTAGACTCCTTTAGTTTGTAAAGAAAATCTATATAAAACCACGTGACACAATAGAAAAGTCCCTCCACAAGCAATTTATACTACATTACAATTAATAAATATCATTGAATCCTACACTATAAATTAACATACATGGTTATGTATGCTGCCATCACGAATGAAATCGAACTCGATATTGACAGTAAATATTTATTACATGAACTTGTCATTAAATAATCGCTTCATTATGTTATATTATAATAATAGTTAATAATGTTTTTTTATTTGTTTCTATGTCATTATAAATTGAATTAGTATGACATACATAGACATGAAATCATGTATGATAACACAAATTACATTGTAGTAGCATAGGTAGTTATATAAAAGAGTCTAATTATTATGTTCGATGTTTATGTAGAAATATTAAAAAATTTTAAACGACCAAAAATAATGTAATTTAATTTTGCAAAGGAATTTAGTTTAATATAAGAAGACATAAATAATTCATGACTTAAAACAATGACACCTACTATTAATGTGCACTATTGTTAAGAATTGAGAATAGTTTCTTTTCTTAATTTTTTTTAACCCTTTTTTTATGACCTATGGATTTAAAATTTTTAAAACCTCGTACAAAATAGTACAACTCACCCTAAGTCTTGCTTTATATAACATATTCATAACTATCACAAAAAAACCTAATTTTAATACAAAACTATAAAAAAACAACTATTAACATTTACAATACTTTTGAATTTGAAAACACTAGTCTAGTAGTAAGTTTGTAAAGTATAGTATAGAATTGTAAAGTTAATTCTTAACTATTTTAAAATATTCTCAATCATGTACTATTGTAAACTATTATAACCCACATAGTTAAAAAGATCCTCTAATAAATAAAAATTAAACACATCTTGTACATTCATGATTGTTAAAACTATTTTGTTAATGAAAACAAACAAAGAACCAAAACATAGACTTATTTTAAAAATGTGAAAGGTTTTTTATTTTTTAAATCTTAAATAATTAATTTACAAATAGCAGAATGTGACATCTTACACATGACATCTTTTTAGTTTCAAAAAACATATTGAAATCCCTTTTAACATATAAACTAATGAGTCAATGCAAAGAACAACATAATAATTATATAATCACACTCTTTAAAACACAATTAATTTTTTAATGACAATTAAAGGAATTAGATTAAGTAAATGACATTGTGTAAAAACATCATAAAAGATTATATACAAAGTTGTAACAATGTACAATGATAATAAAAACGTAAATTTAATGTTATAACTATTGAAAATATATTTTTTATAATCTAAATGAATTTTTAACACATAACTACTAATTTTAAATTCTCATTTGATATGACATTTAACTCACAAGATGAGATGGCTCTCATTTCGTAAATCAAATTATTCACAAAATGAGATGGCTTCTCACTTCGTAAATCAAATTGTTCACAAAATGAAATGGCTCCTCACTTCCGTAAATTAAATTATTCATAAAATGAAAATGCTCCTCACTTCGTAAATCAAATTGTTCACAAAATGAAATCACTCTTCACTTTATAAATCAACTAGTTCATAAATGAAATGGCTTTTCACTTTGTGAACCCACTGGTTCACAAAGTGAGTATTAAATAATGGGTAATATATGCATGATGTGTGTATGCATGCATAGTACTCATGTATGACATAATGTATAAATACATTTATACATTATATCATATATGCAAGGGAACATAACCTTGAACATTTCTTTAAAAAGTTCTTTGGACATCAAATCTCAAGTGAGAAGTAAATGAAATTTATAATGACACATTTTGTATTTTATGAAATATATGTTAGTGTATTAAGGTTTTGATATTACAAATTAAATCTTTTAATTTAAATAATATATTTTAAAAATATTGTTGATGTGTTTAATCTCTACCGTTTATATAGCAACTGACTTTGTAAAGACATATTCCACAAACCATTATAATATTATATAGAGACCCACATAATATATAGGACTTATGGTTTTAGTTTAAAGATAATTGTGAAAAGTTACAATACTTACCTACGTGATGAGTAGGACAAAAAGCTTTTCCACCCAATATCAACAATGATTAATGGGATGAATGCATTTACGTAGTATATATAAATAATATATATATATGCAAATAAAATAAAATTCATTATATAATAAAATCCATTCTAAACACAAATTATATGAATTCATGTAAGTCAATGGTATTTGACAACGAAAAATTTTAATTTTCACTAATACTAATTTCAAAAGCATGCTTTATTTAACATAAACTAAAGAGATCGGGTATGGGATTTTATATCTTTATATATTTACTAAGGAACAAGATTTTGCCAACATTTTGGAGGTTGTGAGTACTTATTCCTATAATACCATTAAACAGTAACTACTCTAATGTGTGTTATGTTGTCCTTGTATTTAAACTTGAATAATAACTATGAATTATTATGTACTTATTATTTATCTATCTATTAACTTTGTAAAACCCCAAACTACTATACAGTAAAGATCCAGACAAATGTCAATGTTTATATATAAAAGTATATGTATTTAAATTGTCCTACATATAGGTTATTTTGAATATAAAATTATCCTTTGTATAAATAATTTTAGTAACTTCCTATGTTAACTTGTGTACCTTACATTATCCCTCATGACAAAGAAAGTCTCTAATTACAAAATATAAAAAAAATAAAAATTAATTGCATAACATGAATAAGTAATGGGGTTCCTGGGGCTTGGACATTTACTTGTGATAGGAGTCCAATTTAATACCATGTTTGTGAATGAAAATAAATGTAAAGTAAGTTCATTATTTAATAAAATCGATTTTGAATATAAATGATGCAAAATTACTTAAGTCAAGGAAAAATTATCAACATTAACTTTAACTTCAATTGACACATGAATCCATAAAAATCAGTAACACTAAGTGTTATGTAATCTAACAAAAACTCTTAACTTCCATGAATATTAACTTTACAATGTATTTTGTTTCACAAAGAATTGATGAATATCAAATTAATGGTCTCTGAAAGTAAAGAATAAATCCTGTTCTTGAGAATATAACTTGATGGTCCTTTGCAACTGCATTGTAGAGGCCTTCCAAAATAGGCTTAGCAAGCAGTCTATGTTGATACATTCCTGTTTCATCATGATAATCCGATTAGAAATGCCCTTGGTCAGAGTCTGACCTAACTATGTTATGTGCCTCGTCCAGTACAGTATAAGGAGAGAGGGATTCCATTAGCCTATTTATTTAATATCAACTGTTTAATAACACAATCTAGACAATGCATTTTCCAAACCATTTTATTACCACAGGAAGAGAGAAGATCTTGCAATTGGCTTTGAGGAGAGAAAAACAATGCCCTTCAAAAACATCCGTGACACCTCCATCCTTCTGGAAGAGGTGCTGACAACAAGTCTGGATTAACAACCACTTATCCCTCTCCTTTTACCATCAAAGAAATCTATAACCTAGCTAAGAGTAGCAACCGAATCGCAAAGATAACCACCTTGGCATTCCTCTTTAACTCACCGTAATCCGAGATGAAGTGCAACAACATCCTCAAATCGGCAGAACCCCCACTCCCTAACTCGTTCGTTACAAAAAAGAATCAGAAGTGCTTGGACAAGTACGAATAGAGAGTCCTCGTTTTGCCCCGCCCCACTTGTCCCAATCACCTTTAAGAATCGCGTGGCGTCCTCTAGAAACTCATCAAATTTGTCAGTTATGTGCTGGTTCAACTCATGCACCAAAAGCAAGGGTCGGCCACTGTACATTAGAATGCCATTTGATGTATGAAGCGAACAGAGACGCCCATTCAAGAATCCGTCCAGCGATCTTTCAATGTACTCTGATAAGGAGAGAGAAACGAACTCTCCCCATGTAATTCTAAGGAAAAACTGATCCCCTTTCCGGCAAACATACCCAGAGGCGTGATCAGTAATTGCATACCATCCACGGGTAGGCTTAATTCCAAGACACTCAATTTTATGTGCTTCATCCACCTGAGCTTGTTTTTTAACGGTCTCAATGGCATCGGAAAACGTGGTGGCAGCGGGCACTGCCGTGCAGCTCCCATCCGTCGCACGGCATCTTCATTTGCATATCCGGCACATCTGTGATGCAATGATGAAACAGATCTCGTCCATATTTATAACACTAACCCTAATCGGAGCCGTTCAGGTAATTAATTAATACATATTGGAGGCTCCATGGTTGACTGCAACAGCGGTTTAATAGAAAAGAATGTAACTCTTATAGATTTAATTATATAAAATAACTATGTGGAAGTCTATAACAGAGTATAAATGCTTGCACCATCCGAAGGTTGCACATCTTCTTTTGACCTGCAAAAACAAAATAAAATTAATGAATTGGCAAGCTAAGCACGCACTTACACTCACTCACGTACAGGTATACACACATACATACACTTACATCATATTGTATAACTTGGCCAATGGGTTTATTCACTTTGATATCAACGTACTTCTAAAGGAGATCGCAAGTTGTTCCTTCTGTCCCAAACCCAAGACGTTCGTATGTCTCCACTTCTACCGAGACCTCTGTGTGTGTGTGTGTGTGTGTGTGTGTGTGTGTGAATATTTGGGTCATGATATGACGTATGTACAGACATATATTAGTTTTTGTATGCTCGTATCACAGCCTATTAGTATAATGAGTAACTTAGATTTAAAATTGTGATTTATAATTCTGACTTATTTTACATATTCAACTGGTTTAAATGATCAAACTTGAATTGCAATCTTAGCTACAACCATTGAGATTGAGTGATCGAGATTTTTATTGGTGATTGATAGAGAGAGAGACAAAAAAATTTAAGGGATACTTTATTAATTTTAAATAATATTTATTTATTTATTTCAAACTATAGTCTACATAGATTTTGAACTTGATTGCTTTTAGGTTTTACTCCTTTTCGTTTAATAATTAAGTAATCACGAACATAATCCAAACATGTTTTATTATGTTAAACCCTAAACCTTGAAGAGATATAAAAATGACATAACATAATTTCAAAACATGAATAAAAACATGACATAATCTGCAAATTTATAAATATGTAAGACAGCAAACTAAATGCTCTAATTGTTTCTCTTAATTGGATATGTATTAGAGTAAAATTATTATATAAAGAAAAAATTTTTAAAATGTGATTATAACTAACAGTAAATATGATTATTAACAGTAGATTTCTTAAAGGAAGAACATACTGCTCTTCACATCCCTGTGAACAGCAGTAGGCTCATTGAAATCCATAAAATTCTTTGCTTTGAGTGCTGCTAGATGAGCATACTGAACTGGTGCAACTGCATATAAATATATCAAGAAAAGATCGATACTTTTTACAATTTTTATTAACTTACCAATTGAAATTGCTTTTGTAGCTCTTGCATAACTGCAGAAGATGTATTAGATCATCTACAAATTGTGGAAGGTTTCTACTTACTTGTAGCATAGGATATGAACCAGAGACTGGAATTGATTGGCACTGAAACCAATCTCGTCGCACAGAACAACATAATGTCCAGGCCGACTTGTTGTTTGGTGACCCAGTCGCTGATCAGATACTCAAAGCTATTAGTGTGTGTGTGTGTGGTGAGTATATGCATGCTAAGAACACACAAATCCAATCAAGCAGGATAGTTGGACTCGCGTTCCCCTTGCATTTACATGTATACAACTAGCTGAAAGTTATAATACTTACATGAGAACACTGATCATGAGCAGCCAGAAAGAAGTCATAATAGAATGGATGGGTTGCGCCAGTGTCCACAACAGTTCCTGCAGTTCTTAAATATAGCTAAACCCTAGGGTCTATATAGAGAGAGACTTACCAGGATGAATGTTGGCATAACTTGGTTGATTCTGCTGGTTATTAATACTTTGATTCTGAAATCTTCCCTGGTTCCCTCTGCCTCTTCCTCTACCTCTAGGCGTATTCCCACGACTACCGCTAGGTTGGTTTGTTGTTTGTGGAGAGAAGAAGCGAGTGTGATGCCTCTTTTGAGCAACTATCAGAGTGATCTTAGGTTGGAATGACTTAGCTATGCAAGCCTTCAAACACAACCATTAGTGAATTGAGAGTGCAATTTTAAAGACAAAACTATAACCTGTCTGATACTCTCCATCTCACTATTGAGGACCATTTCAAATTGGGATTCGCTCACTCCATCTCTGAAGAAAATGCAGTATGAATTAGCTGAGAACACATTTAAGTATTACCTGAATATGACTATCTGCTGTGGGTAAACATTGTATTCATTGCTCCTGCGAAAGTCATCTAGAAGTTCCCTGTAACTTTTCTGTTACTCCCAAGTTCTTTGTAATCTTCTTTACTTACCCAAACATATCTGAAAGGTTTGTGATTTCTTCCATTAGAGCTTCTTGTTTCCTCACCCGAGCTGAATACCGAGATATTTTGGGCCACTCTTGAGATGCAACAACCTAGCAGTATTCAGAAAGGATACGTTACCCATTACCAGCAACTTATATATAAATTTACCGCTGCAATAGAAGGTGAGCCGTGAGAAACGTCCATCCCAACAATCATTGTTGGAATTCTAGATATCGAGCCGGGAAGATTTCTTTCGTATTCATCGCGTAGATAAGTATTGTAACCTCCCATCTGTAACACAATCTCTAAACCCTAAGCCCTAAGCCCTATGGGTGTTTAGTACCTTGGCATTAATCTTCAAAGCAACATTTGTCTTATATCGATCGTCCAAGTATTGAGGAAGCACCATACACTGGCTTGGTATTCCTCTCTCAATCAAAGTTTGTCGTTTGAAGGGTCCTGCAAAATGTAATGGTTATTTTAAGAGAAAATAAAAGACCATTACCGTAAAGCTCGGAGTCCTTTGTTGGAAGGATGCAAAGAATAAAACTGGTATTATGCTTCACTTGACTTAGCATTCTATTCACTCTCTCAAGACTAGAGAGGCTACGATTGTTCATGCTCTCCGTGATAACAACCAGTTGTCCAATAACCTTAAAACAATAGTTAATATAGGAAAGTAGAAATAAATAAATGTAGAACATTTTCTTACTATTCCCTTTGTTTGGAAATGACGCTTCAGATCAGAGGCCAGTTCTTCAGTACCCCCATAACGGTTGAAATCTTATACAGGCCCAGTCCCTGATTATGGCAGATTGTGCAAACGCCTGTATATAAGATTCTTTATATTATAATATCTGAACACATGCATTCATCCGTGGGTTTGCAAAATTACCATGTTACGGTTGTAATCCCATTGTCCCTTATTTATATAAACGTCTTGGAAACTGCTCTCCTTTTGGAGTTGCACACACAACTTTGGTAAAGGAAGGATCCGACCGTTTACATTCATCATCTGTTTACTAACAGAAATACCAAAGAATCTGTCAAGACGATCTCCATTCCATTCAACCAGCTTCTTTGCTCCCTGCATACATACAGTTGTGTTGTCTATGTGCGTGTCTATATATAATACGGACCTGCATAATGTCTAGATACTGTTTCCCGGGATCGGTCTTGGGAATTTCATCCAGTTTCTCCTTGTACCTTTGCCCTTCCACAATTTCGCACAACTGAAACATCAAAGGCAATCAGAAAGCACATACGCACACGCACACACACACACACACACACACACACAAAGACTACCTCTAGTGGAATATACACTGCTCGCGTAGCCGTCCCAACGTTCACACATGGGTAATCAGCATTTTCTAGCTTGCGGGAGTACCTGTACATAAAGTATCGTTCGACAGTAACTGCTCTAACTTCGTTTGTTTTGTTGTCCTTATAGTTAAACCTGGATAGTAACTCTGAGTTATATGTGTGTGTGTGTGTTGTGTGTGTGTGTGTGTGTGTGTGTGAACTTAAACATTTAATGATTCAGAAACTAAAGATGATAGAAGTACGTTTGCTTGTATGCTGGTTCCGGACTAAAACCAATTATTTTGCGTCTGGCTCTTGTAAGTACACTTTCCACCTCAATACCTTTCAATAACTGTGTGGCATTAAGGAGCTTCAAGGAGTCGAAAACTTTTAGTAATGCCCCCCTTTTGATAACCGTTACGACTTTTTTATCTATACATATAAAAGTTAGTCAGATTATACATAAATAAATAAATAAATAGAAAGTCTAAACTGAGATTTAGCGATAAAGATCCTATATCACAAGGTCGAAAGCTTGCATGAAAGCCATTCCATTGCTCTTTTATATCCTTCTTTTGGCTTTCTATCCCAAGTTCATGGTTGAAATAGTTTTCTTTAAGCAGAAATCCCCAGCACTGTGCACAAAGAACAATCAAATGTTTATACATATATTTTGACACACACACTCGGTGTGTGTGTGTGTGTTGAAAATGCAACTAACTTCCTAGGAAAACCCTCTCTCAAGAGAGTGTCTAAAACTCGTAGGCTTGAGGCGTCGACGGCTGTGTTGCTTACGTTCCCTATCCAGCTCATATCAATAACTGCATTTGAAATAATACTTATTGTGAAGAATGTTGGAGGATGGCTGGAAGTGGAGGTCGAGGGTTGACTGCAATAGCGGTTTAATAGAAGACAATGTAAATCTTATAGATGTAATTATATAAAATAACTATGTGTTTACCTTGCACTTGGCTCGTTAGCCACAGTGAAAGTCCCTTCTTGGAGGTGTTTGACAGAGTATAAAAATGCTTGCACCATCGAAGATCACACATGGATCTTGCAATTGTTCCTGGAGAGCCTTCTCCAACAGCAAGCGTCTAAAACTTCTACTCTTCACCTCCTTATTCTCATTCTCTTCTTTTGTTATTTTGACCTAAAAAAAAATTAATCAGTTGATAAGCTACGCAGCACTTACACTCACGTACAGGTATACACACATGTACGCGCACTTACATCGTATTGTATAACTTTGCCAATAGATTTATTCACTGGATCTCAAAGTAGTTAGAAAGGAGATCACAAGTTGTTCCTTCTGTCCCAAACCCAGGACGTCGCATAGGCTTCACTTTGCTGGTGCTTGCCATTTGTAAAAGCAACAGTCGGATATATGTCTCCACTTCTAGCGATACCTATATATATATATGAATATTTGGCTCTTGACGTTTGCAATACCTTCAGGGAATTCCTATTAAAGGATATTCTAGAATCAAATTTTTGTTATGCTTCGAATATGCTAATAGTGATTTATAATTCTGACTTATTTCACATATTCAACTATTTTCATTGATGGTTTGAATGATGAAATTTGAATTATTTGTTGCAATGCCATTTTAGTTACACCTATTGAGATTGAGAATTTTTTTATTGTTGATTGATTTTGGGACTTTTAAACTTATATTATGAAGTGTGGAATTAAAGACTTTTTTTTAAGCAACACTAACTTTTATTAATTCTAGTGTGAAATTAAGACTTGTATCCAGCGACACTAACGTTTAGTAATTCTATAATATGGTAAAAAAAAATTATATTGACCAAAATACCCATTATTTCAAACTAGAGTTTATTTATTCTAGATGGTATTTATTTTTGTATTAACTCATTATTTCAAACTACAGTATTCGATTGCTTATAGGTTCTAAGCTCCTTATTTTTATAATTTAGTATTGACTCCAAACACAGAATATGTGAACCTGAATAATGTTCTGCACACCAGTGATATATGCCTATAGTAAAAATATTAATAATTAAATTAGATTAATAATTAGTAAATTAGTAATTAAACATTTCTTAACATTTTTTAACTACGGATTTAATCATTGCTACACACCAATGAAGTTTGTGAACGTCGTCAAAATAGCCCCAACATGGTTTGTTACAAGTTTCTTTAAATTTATTACACCATCACCATAAAATATACATCACATTATTACAGATTTCTATTTATCCTGAGATTATGAAAATAGTGTTCACTTATTATGTATGTCAAATTGTCCTTTAAATTAGTTAAACTAAATATTCAACCTCATTTCTAAGTAGTATCCCCTTTATAATAAAATTGCATGTACACTCTTAAATTTTATTAACACGATCGTTTAACTAGAGAATGCATATACAATGTTATATATCATATATCATTTAACTTCTTTTTCTCCAGGATTTTCCATTATACCTTAATTTAAATTCCTCTGTCACAATTTTATTAAGCTCTTTATTTATTTTATTCACAACTTTAAAAATTAAATTCAAAGTTACTTCTTGAAGATCGGTCAAACATAAAATTTTAAGATAAAATCTTTAATCACAAACATTATTCAAAACCCTCCTAAAAATCATCATTTAAAATCATTTTTTTATTTAATTCCCCTCACTTATCCTTGATTATTTTAAGTTTTTTTTAAATTTTACACTTGTAACACTTATCAATTTTATATCACACCACAATTTTATATTTATAAAAAGCGTAAATATTTAAGGAGTTGAAAAGTCTAATGAATAATTATGATAATAATTACATAAAATAATTGAAGAAGTTGGAGCTATCAATGTAGTTCAAATTGTTATAAATATGCTTTAAATTATGTTAGTATAAAAAAACTATATAAATTAATTTTTATAATAATATGTATTGGATTTGTTATTTAAAAATATTAAAGAGTTGAACTCCATGAAAATATATATTAAAATAACTAAGTCAATTGTGATTTTCATTACATCAAAATCAATGTTTGTTACTATATTTCAGAAATTTAATAACAAAGAATTATTAAAGTTTTTAAAATTCTAAAAAAACCACATGAAACCTCAACATATTATTTTTTTCAAATTAATTAACCATATGTAACAATAATGTATTTATTTTGACTTTTATGAATGTTGTGTAGTATTATTAAAGTTGAATTATTTGAAGTGTTTTATAATATAAAAGAATGAAAATTTCAACATTACCAACTTTTTATAATAACTCTTCAAAATAAATAAAAAAGCCCATCTTGTTAAATAAAACATATTTTACAATTGAGTTACATCATCATTCAATTATAATTTTTTTGTTTAAAAAATATGGATTTAATAGTTTTAACTTTAAAAATGTACATTTATTGAGATGCATACTTTATAACTTGAAAATGTACATTATTTAATGTTTAAACGTCTTCTAGAATTAATAACAAATGGAGTTGATAATTTAATATAGTAAATGATAAATATTTAATTAAGTTAAACATTTAATGTAGTAAATAATAAATGTTCATTTTGCACATTAATTTTTATAATCACTTACTTAATTTATGCATTTATATTATACTTTTCCTTCGTATCTACAAAATTAACACCACCAACTTATCAATTAACATAGTTAAAAATGTGTTTTTGTAATATTCCTCAATATTCATAAGTATATGAAAGTTTAACAAAGATAAATTATATTTTTTAATTTCTTTTAATTCAACTTTAATTTTTTTTAAACCATCTCTTAATATTTTTTTAACGTGTTTATCTTTTAACACTCTTATCATTCTTTAATTCTTCATCTTCAATAAAACACGATACGGAAATGTTAAGAGTTTCATATGCTCGAGTAACTTACATGTTGGACAAAACCCTTTGTATATTACTTTTTTAAAAACTTTATAAAATATTTAATATGAACAATTAAGGAATTATGTGTATATATATATATAAGAATGAGTGAGAAATTAAAAAACATAGTGAAAGAAAAGATTATATAATTTAGAAATGTGAATATATATACATTAAATTTTTATCATGTATATACATATTGAATGCTACTAAGTAATAACAACAATAACAAATAACATGTTTTATACAAATAACAATTAATTTTAAATATAAAAAACACCAAACACAACCAATCAAAAACTAATTAATTAAATTGATACTAATACTAAATAAATGTATACATAATTTTAGTATTACTCTTTACAAGTATATATTAGTAAGATATATATAAAATATCACAATTGTGTATGTTTATCTTTATAAATGTATATGTATAATTTCTAAAAAGTATTTAAAAAGAATACAAGAATGTAATTTAAAACATTATTTGCACAACTTTAATTAAAGATTTTTATTAAAATAATCTATTTGTTAAAAATCACAAAACAACATGTTTTACCATATACAATTTCTTTTTCTTTTTTGATTTTATATTAATAAATGTAATGATATGTATTATATTAATTATATTTAGTATTAAAATTTATTACTATTTGAAGTACCATGAATAATCGAGTCTTATTTAATTTAAATATTATATAAAAATTCATAAACATATATAATACATTTTACAAATTTATTGACTCTAAAGAATATCCCTCATTAAAAAATAAATAATATAATTATGTTGTTAAAAATAATAATATTAAGAAAACTCATCTTATAATAATAAATACTTATAAAGAAAAGAATATTGTTTAAATTTTTTCATATTATGAAAATAATGAAGCATTAATGTATTAAGAATTTACACTGATTTTATGATGAGTAAAAATAATATTAATAATAATTAAAATATTTAAATTTTCTGTTTTATATAACTTTTAAATAAGTTTATTTTAAGATATGTATATAATTATATAAACTCATTATCAATAATGAATATAGCTCACTTAATTATTAAAGATATTTTAAAATATTAAAAAATTAATAGAAAAAATAGAATGACCATATAAAAATGCATACATAGTCAAATAAATAAGATATATATAGAGAATAAATGATTTAATAATGTATATATAAATATATAATTAAACATATACAATAAAACATTATAACATCCAAAACAAGTGAATACTTGAAAATATTTATAATAAATAAAATAATTTATATGATGTTGTTAACACTTCATTTAAGTTATATCTCCTATATTAATTATTTATCATTACATAATATACAACCCAAATATATATATTTAAAGAGGAGAAGAAAATTCAAGTTTGTTTTTGTTATGATAAAATTAATTACTCAATTACATATATATGAAATGAACCCTTATTATAGTAAAAGTTAAGCAAAACAAAATAAAGTTTTTAAATATAAGAAGTAAATAATTTTAACTTGTATAAATTTTTATGATTTAATTTAAAAATTATATAAATTCGAATCCATATTTAATAATGAAATATTACACGACTTTTAAAGTTAATATCTGCCTGAAGTAGTTTTGAATATTACTAGTACAAATTATTGTTCCAATTAATAAAAATGATTATTCATGATTATTATTATTATGAAAAACAATAAATAATAAGGAATTACATCTATTATAACATTTTTATTTCTCCTTAAGTTCAACAAGGTAAAGAATCAATTGATGTTTATAAGAAGGCCTTCTCTAATCATAATAACTCAGGTCCACTTTAGTAATTCTTATATATCTTATAATCTTTATTTAAACACCGTTTGTCAACTCACCAAATTAAAACTATTACAATATCTTTAAAAGAAATTTATTATTAACCTTTGCATTATATAAAATTTATATAATTTTAATAAGTAATACATCATTGATATTTTTAATTATTAAGTCTTATATCATATTTCTTAATGATAAGGATGAAAAGAATTAATGATATAATTTTATGATATATGTATGAACATCAAGTCATAAAATACAACCCAATCTAAGCTTTCTAAGTGATTATCACAACCTTGGTTCTTATGTTAAAATAACATTAAAGATGTTTTTTAAATATTTAATTAGTATTAAACATTTACAACTGTTTTTATTTAATTTTAAATTTTTGTCATGCTCATTCTATACATGTAAATTTAACATATATGTATATATTGTTCTATAAATTATTGATTTATATAAATATCATTATAAACAATAAACGTATAATGACATATATAATTATGTTTTTTTTTTAATATAGATATATGTGCCTAATTGATACAAACACCACACACATACATACATATATATGTGCATACATGTAAAATTTAGAAATAAATAAGGATCACTAACAAAACAGTTATCTTGTCTTTTCTCTCTGTCTTGATAATTCATAGTATAAAAGAAAAAAAAACAGTGGTTTTTCACAAGCGTTTATATATGTTTTTGTCTAGTTAATACACATAATAACCATGAATTACGGATGGTAATTTTCATTCATCCTATAATAATGTTAAACTTAGCTTACCATACAAATAATAGTTGTTTAACAAGGGCATATTCTTTACACAATTAAATTGAATTTATAGTGATTTATTTTTCTGGGGTAGATTCATTAACACACGGTGTATATATATGTATATTTATATAATTATGCTTATCAATATACCGATCTCACTACTTATGTAGATCTTATCTCAACTTTTGAGAAATTTTAATTATAAAGAAATCAAATTTTAATTATAAAAAAAATTAGAATATCCTCAGCATGATCTTAGAACCCTAAAATTATATACATATTAAGTCTTTAATGGTTTGGACCTTTAAACTTCCACACCAAGCTTAGCATAGATCTCACCCATTAGTACATAGGCAGGTGCAGCATCCTTTTCATCAAAAGCCACCAATGCATCAAATGCAACTTTGCCAACCTCCAAGTTACCCCAATCCCTACATGCCCCTAGCAAAGTTGTCCATGTAACATGGTTAGCTTTGAAAGCATGCTCTTCACAATTGATAAAGCCTCTTGCAATCTGTTACCTCTCCCCAACATATAAACCATACAATGATAGTGTTCCATACTTGGGGTTATACCATACTTAGACATGGATTTAAATACATCTTTCCCTCCTCAACCATAGCTGCATGACTACAAGCTGTAAGAATACACACCAAAGTAATGCCATTCATTTGTAAACCACCTTCATGCATTCTCTTAACAAGTCTAAACACATGAATTGTGTCACCTAGAGAACTGTATCCTCCTATTAATGCATTCCATGATACAATGTTATCCCAAGTACTCATTCCATTAAACACTTCCTCAGCAGAGTCCATGTTCCCACACTTCCCATAGAGGTCCACCAAACAGTTTGTTACCAGTTGCTCTTGATCGCATCCAAGCTTGCATATCTGAGAATGTATTACCCGTCCATATGTTAGAGTACCCACGCTTGCGCATGCTTTCAAAACAGCAGCAAATGTAACAGCGCTCGGTTCACAGTCCATACCCATGAACAAGTCTAGAGCTAACAAGCTTTCCCCATTCTCCACGTATCCAAGAATGATAATATTCCATGAAACAGCATTCCGATGAGTCATGCTGTCGAACACAGACCGGGCATGCTCCATACTCCCACACTTAATATACATCTCTACTAAGTTAGTTTCCACGAACATATCCTTGTCTACTCCACATTCTTTAGCTTGTATATGAATCTCAGTTCCCTTCTCTAAGTAGTACGTTCTTTCCAGGGTTTCTCCGTAGCCAAGTCTGCACACGCCTTGAGTATAGCACCAAATGTGAGAGAGTCTGGTTTACAGTCCATCGTACTGAATAAATCCATAGCTATCAAGCTTTCCCCATTTTCCACGTATCCAAGGATGAGACTTGTCCATGACACAGCAGTCCTATGGGTCATCCCGTCGAAAACCGATCTAGCATGCAACATACTCCTACACTTGCTATACATTGTGATAAGAGCGTTTGCCAGTACTACATCCGAATCCAACCCGCGTTCCCTAGCTTGTCTATGGATAGCTATCCCCTTCTCTAAACAACACAAATATGTACATGCCTTGAGTGCAGCAACAAATGTGACACTGTCTGGCTCAGAATTCATACATGCGAGAAACTCCAGAGCTAAGAAGCTCTGCCCATTCTCCACATATCCAAGAATGAGAATGTTCCACGAGACAGCATTTCTATGGACCATATTGTCGAAAACAGTCTGTGCATTCTGCATGCTCCCGCACTTGGTGTACATGTCTATCAAGGTGTTTGCCACAGATAAACCTCTATCAAATCCACGTTCTTTGGCCTGTTTATGAATAGCTATCCCTCTCTCCAAGCAGAACTGTCTGTCCAGTGAGGTAGCCAACCCTGCACACGCCTTGAGTGCAGCGATATATGTAACAGAGTCTGGTTCACAGTCCATTCTCGTAAATAGCTCCATAGCCACCAAGCTCTCTCCATTCTCCACGTATCCAAGAATAATATTTGTCCATGAAACAGCATCCCGGTGAATCATATTGTCAAAAACAGCTCGAGCATATTGCATGCTCCCGCACTTGCTGTACATGTCCACCAAGGTGTTTTCCAGTAATATAGAACTATCAAATCCATATTCTTTTGCTTCTCTATGAAGGGCCATCCCCTTCTCTAAGAAAAACTGCCGGTTCATCTGTTTCTCACTAGCCAGACCTGTACATGCCTTAAGTACCGCAACGAATGTAACCGGGTTCGGTTCACAGTCCATCCTTGTGAATAACTGCAGGGCTACCGAGCACTCCCCATTCTCCACGTATCCCTGAATGAGACTAGTCCATAAGACAACGTCCTTGTGTACCACTTCCTCGAATACAGCTTGGGCATGGAGCATAGATCTGCATTTCCCGTACATATTGATCAGTGCAGCAGCTACGTATTTTGCTGTATGACAATGT
>PUQB01000432.1:0-215312 GCA_003024785.1 Selaginella tamariscina
GTGACAATACCGAAGTATAGCATTTCACTAATTGAAACAACTAGTGTTTTTGATAAACATCTTTTAAAACTAATCCTTATTCTATAAATAGTCGCAATTTCGATATTGATACTCTCGAATGGATAATGATCGTTTTAACGTTCAAATCCTAAGCTTATCAACTAGTTGTTATACTAGTGGATATAAACTTACAATCATATCAATTTATCGAAATGCTACAACTACATTATAGATATGGTCTTAGTTTACATGAACCGAACTTCAATTTTGAGACGGAATATAATGTTACGACAGTATTTCGAGGAACTTTGTTCAGAGACTAAGAGGAATCATGAACTAGTGTCTGGTTCATCTAATTGATTTAGTAAGATATAAACCTCCACATAAATGTTATCATAACACTGAAGTGTTAGATCAACTTCATGTTTTAGTCATACCTTATATTTCAATAGATCTCCCCAAACATGAATAAAATATCTAGTTCAGTACATTGAACTAAGATACATTATTCACTCTAGACACCTAGCAATCCAGAAAGTGTCACATTGCCCCTCAAGCAATGTATTGAGAAATGTCTCATTTCTCAACTAACTTGAAAACACGTTTCAAGTTATAACACTAAGGTAGTGCCTTACCAAAGTGTCAGACTCAATCCACTTGAGTCTTTATATTATGATTACGGCCACCTCATGTGATCATAACCAAGTTTGATATTGAGCGCTCCAAACTCAATATTAAGAGATATCATACTATACTTTGACAAGTCATTTATAATCAATCTTAAAAGACTGTCATAAATACTTTCAAAAATTAAGATATAAATATCTCAATGAATGAGGTGATAGGAAACCTCATATTTCGAACCGGATATTGGACAACTTGAACTACAATCATCAAGAAGGGACACCATCTTCTTGAGCTAATCCCGCTATATCACTTACAAGAATATTGAACCAACTCAAGGAACACCATCAAACCTTGAGATAGAACAAAACTAACCCAAGGAATACAATCAAACCTTGAGTCAAGAATAGTTCTATTTTTCAATATTCGAAAATTGAAGATACATACTTTAGTTCTTTAAGTGCCCACATTTGCGACCATGATGCAGAGTCAAGAAACCGTCTTTTGAATAATCGTATTCGACTCTAAAATGAAATGATATTGAAAATCAATATCAACTTCAATTCTCATCGAACACCGACTCTCTGAGGAGGTACATGCACTTAAACCTCCAATGGAAATCCGACTTTACTAGCTCATTGTAATTCTCAACATAAGTTATCAAACTTAGCAAGTTTCCTTACTTAGTCGATAAACAAAGTGGAGAATCCCAAATCATGCTCTTCTTAACCAAGGAATCACCCTTGTTCAAGAGCTTATCCCACATTGCAAACAACGTTACAGATTTCAAGATTAAAGAGTTAACAATGAAAATGCACAAGTGTGCGCCGAACGCCTTCACTATGCAAGTCCTTCATTACTCAGTAAACTGAAAATGTAAACGTATGTTTCCAACATTACTCTTTCTGATAGATCATGCCATCTATCCCAAAAGTTATGATAAGAAACGAAATCCTCAAGCTATTATCCGAAGTCTCTCTCATGATCCCACATGAGATAACTTCATAATCAAGTTAGTCGAGCTAGCTAACTTGAATACAGAGTGCGCTTACAACTAACTAAGGTTTCAAGTTATACTTTGTTCAAATTAGGGACTTGAACTTAGTAAACTATTTCACCTAATGTTACTTGCAGCTAGCGTCATCAAAATATTGCGAACATCGGACAATACTTTGATTACATTGGATCTTCAAACCATTGCTTAACATATTATCATATGTTAATATTTGACATTCCGTTGTATTATAAGTTCATCACCATAGTCTGCTTCTAGAGTTACACTCTCGGAAACATGCACTATAATGAGAGCTTATTTTACACTTTATGTCAAAATGTAGTGTTCATTCTTATGTTTGAATATGCCCCTTCTCCCGAAGTCAAAGATGCACTTCTGAACATAAGTCTTTCCCCGTTTGAACACTATTGGACTGATATTGAATCTTGACTAAGCCAAAACTCAAAGGACACTGTCTGTTTCCAAATCATGTGTTATCCCAAATTCAAACACCTTAAAGAAAAAGAAAAATTTTCAATAATGTGTAGCTTAGGATATCACAACCACTCACAAGACTTAGTTTGTAAGCCAGAACAAACTAACATGCCTTGTCTTGTGGAAGTAAATGGTAAAGTAACCTGGACAACCATAAGGTAAAATAACCTGGCATACAACTTGGAAGCTGACTTCCAAGTGCTACCTTCTAAGTCCATAACCCACACCCACTTATGAAGTAGGTGTACTCTGAAGAGTTATAGATCTCAGGACCAACTCTCCACGCAGAATTCAGACATTAGCCGAAAGTGATAGAGTACTTCAAGAATTTAGAACTAACTAAACCCTAAAATACACTACACTTTAGGTAGTCCTACTGACCGTAGAGAATAGGCTCCGATACCAATTGTCAGAGTTTTAACCCAAAGGGCCAACACGTGGCAACACGTGGCTGCCAGGTGGCCATTCGGCGTCATCACCCTGTGTGAGCAACGCTAAGTTTCCCAGAACAACCCCAACGACCCCTAGGGTTAGACTCTAATGCCCAAGTGGACAGGAGACTTAGGGTTTAGCCTAAGTCTCCCTAGAATGTCTGCCCCCAGAACCCTTGAGGGATAACCCTAGTTGACTTAGGGTTTAGCCTAAGTCTCCCTAGAGTGTCTACCCCAAAACCCTTGAGGGATAACCCTAGTTGACTTAGGGTCTTGCCCTAGAAGACCTAGACAGGCTCATGCCCTAACCCCCATCAAGGAGACGTGTGTTCCACACATACCCCTGACAGAGCTAAGGCATGTCACTTACCCCTTGAGGAATCACCCTCATCCGGGAGTACAACCCCTTTAGGGCGACAAGGGGTACCCTGAACCACGACTAACCCCTAAGGGTTTGAGTGGCCAAGTTATACCCTAGACCTAGGGCTAGTACTTAGTGAGGACACGAGTGTGCGCCGTAGGGACACGAGTGTTCTGCTAAGCAAACTCCCTAAGGCTAGGTTTGGGATAACCCTAAGCACATGACCTTGCGAGTGCCTTACGAAAGGGCTTCTGCTAATGAGCTTAGGTTGTTCAACCCCTGGATTCCAAGGAGAACACTCCCCTAGCCAAGTGTGCCAAAGCACACCTAGTTACGAGACCTAACCTCCCTGAGCGGATGCCCAAGGCTTAGCACCCTAGTGCAAGCACAAGCATGCCTGTTTGCTAGAGTATCCAACCCCTTAGCGACAAGCCCATGACATAACCCCAAAGGGCGTGCCTCGGGCGTTGTACCATGTGACGTTTAGCCCAGTGTCACATCCCATGTGACACTGCCTTCCAAGATGTGGGCTATCATGCCATAGCCCTTAGATTCAAGAGTTGCACCAAGTACCACAAACGTGGTTCCTAAATGCCAACTCTAGAACCCCTCAATGAACCCTCAGGAACCAGGTAACGTGAACCTGTCAAACAAGATCCCACGCCCACAGTTGGACAAGGACACGGATGTGCCTTGCTTGGCCGTGAGTGCTACACCTAGCTTGACGTGGAGGAGGAGGCTGGAGACAAGCCTCAACCTCTGCCTCTTGGAACGTGCATCCCGACAAGACCTCCCAGGCATGGATTCGCCAACGTTAAGGGTAAGCTACCCCGAAGGTGGGACGTACCCCTGGCATCTGGAAGTTAGGGCGGCACAACAGAGGGTTGTACCTTAACGACACAAGCTGAAGCTTGCACCGGCAGAAGAGCAACGAACTCATTCATGAACCCAGGAGCTCTCCTACGTATACTCTACCTTATTTATGTGACGGAGCCCCCCCCCCCTCTTTTCCTATTTGTATTAGTGGGCTGGCACTGAATTCTAGCCCCTTAGATAAATTAGCAATATGAGCCTATAACTCACCCTTACTCCTACCCCTAAACCCTACCCAAGGGGGTGGGGGTTTTAGGGCGTGGGTTAGGGCAACCCTAGGGTTAGGTCAACCCTAGGGGTGTTCCTAACCCTACTTAACACGCCGAACTCATTGCAAAGACCAATCAGCCTATTCGGGACGTCAAAATTGGGGGTGGGTTTCTAGAAGGTAAGTTCTAGCTTCGCTTAGAGTTTCCTGCAAATACCTAATGACACCCGGCCGGACCATCACCAGATACCCAAGTGCACTAAGCGGGCCTGTTTCCTACTACATCTAGGGTCCATCAACATAGTACAGTAGGTAACAACAGTCAACGTCCAAAGTAAAGGGTCGAGTCATAGTAAAAACTATGACACTTGTGGGCATGGGATTGGTATCAAGCAAGTGGGGGCCTATTCATTTGCCGCCCTTGCGATGCCGGGTGCTTGTGCTTTCAGCATTGGCTTGATCAACGAGATGCAGGAGCACCGGTAGAGCGGGTGCTAGCCCTCCAATAGGGCACATATCACTGTCGTTGTACCTTGGACGGTAGGGCTGCCGCTCCCAGGAGTGGGACCTTTGACTGCACTCCTCTGACCGCAACCTTCTGTGGGGTTGGTAGTTCCCATCAATCCTATGCCCTTGGCTCCTCTGTTCCTCTGTGTCCCCCTCCGACTTTCGTTCCACCGCTAATGCGCTGCCTATGGTAGCCTGTTATTCATGAGCTCAACTAGTGATAGCAATTGTCTAGGTTGTGGGACCCGTGAACGTTACATACCCTACAATACTTGTCCCCATGTGCTGTGTATCCTAGTTGGGCAAGCATTGCAATTAGGTCCTCCTTCCATGTTGCCGCCTTGTGGGTCTCACCTCATTTCAGTTGCACTTTCTCTTTGGCTCCCAACCGATGTTCCTTTTTAGCGAGCTTTGGGGCGTCCAAGAGGTTCTCCTCATCCATGGTGGTGTCATTCGCCCCCTCGGCATTTGATTTGTCCTATGTCTTCTTTCTTTTGGCATCTCTCGTCTTTTTGCTTTTTTGCTTTCTTGACGTACCAGAGTAATTTGTCAAATGTCAGGTCGTCATCCAGCCTGATCCACTTGTGAATTTCCAGTCGGAATCCCTTTCAATACCACATCTTCTTGGTCAGGTCGACGGGTGGATCCCTTAACCGGGCAATGTACCAAAGCATGTAGATCGTGTATTCGTTGACCGACTCTTTTGCTTTCTGCTTCAAGTTAGTTAGCTTATGAATTACCTCTTCCTCGCTCTTCTTCTCCTGAAAGGTGTCTAAGAACACCCTCCACGCGGTCTCCCAATGAGCTCCTTTGTTTACCTTATGAATTGCATCCACCAAGCATGTGCCTTCTTGTCTAGAGTGCATGCAAATGCACTCAGCTTCTTGTGGTTATCGCTTACACTCCTCAACTTGCACACCTACTCAAACTTGTGTACATGCTAGTCGCGTCTTCGCCTCTTGCTCCTCAGAACGCGGGTAAGGGCATTGTCACTATGCTCTGTTGCATCCGATTGAGCATGCGAGCTAGTAAGGTCATAGGGTCTACTCCTATGGCTTCCCGTTGAGCCTAGGAAGTGCTCCAGTCTGGACCCTCACTTCAGACGTGATATTGTCTATGTCCCAGTATCCTATGGGTACCTTTTCCTCCCTCACACACCCGCCCTTCTATTGAGGGTTGGTGATGAGGATGGGCTCCTCCTGGCTGTCCCTCGGGGCCCCTTTCGTGGACCAGCATGATTGCTAATGGCATGGCATACCTCGATTAGCTCGATTAGATGGTATCCTCTCATCCAGCGGGTGGTTGGGCAGGATCGTGCAACCTTGCAAAATCCCCTTGCGGTGTCGGAACAGTCGTGGCTATCGGGGTGGATTCTCCTCGCCCTGAGATGGTATCCCCTCGTTTGTTAGTTGTCATGGCTCTGCCATATGCATTTGCAGAATCCCCTCACATGGTCGGTACGGTCTCGCTCGCCCAGGCAAATTTCTCTTGCTCTAGGATGGAATGCCCTTGTCCTTGCCCAGGTGGCCACTGTGTGGCCCCGTGTGGAGCTCAGCCTTTCGGAGCCTTGGGCCGCCATCTTGGTACTCACGCATCGTTCGACTTGCTGAACTCCTAGTGCATAGGTTTCTTTGTCAGTGGTCGGCTCCCCTCTTTGCAAGGGCCTTTTGGATGAGGCTCTTCCTCCCTCTTTCCAGGCATCCACAACCTACCTACCTTGCCCTACTAGGTGATGGCGGCCCTGGGTTTACTACTTTGCGTCCCTTGTAGCATCAGCCACATGGAACCTCCAGCTCTTGTCCCCTGTCACTACTCATGTTGTCATTGCTGCTTCGAGTTTCCTGCCTCTAGTGCATGCATTCCCTTTCCTAGGGTTTCTTCTGCACAAGGTCTTCTCCCTTGGGCTACTCGTCGAATACGGGTTCAACTTTGTGGTGTGGGGACTCATCATAGCCGTCACTCTCACCTATGTCGAGAGGGGGTGGAGGGCTTCCATTATCCTGCCGTTTGTCCACTTTCAATATTAGGCCGTCGCCGGGCGGTCTCGCCTGTCCAGGTGTTGCTCATTCCCGTACATTTTTACACATGGGATTTTGTTAGGACGTGTTAGGGTTCTTCATACCTTTCTTCGTCATCTATGGCTTACGACCAACTTCGATGATGTTGTGCCAGGTTTTCCATTCTTGGGGGTTTGGCCACATGGTGTCTATGTCATGCTCTAGTATCTCCCTGCCTTCATTAGCCTTTCCCAACTAGCCCAACACATCCTCCTGGCTAGTTGATATTCATTGATCTTTAGTTGTTTAAACGAGTTAATTCTGGCTCTCCGATCTCTCCTTCGGGCTGCAACTCTACTTGCTACAGTGAACTCCATCCACGTGTAAATAATATCCCTTCGTGGTTGCCACAATGGTCGTTGGGGACTCCACAGACAAGATGTGGGGACTTAGGTAGCCTCGATGGTCGCCAGGATGTTGTTGCTAATGCCCAGTTCCGGGGGTCCGGCCTTTACCTCAGGATATACATGAAGGTGCAGTGGTGGCCTCTATCTAGACGTCATGAGGGTCTGTGTACTAGTGGAATTGGAGCTCCCTTCTAGCAGTGTTGCTGCCTCCTATGCTGGGAAAGCTAGACAAGGAGAGGGAGGAGGAGATCTGGTGAGGTGGCCATGGTAGACAAAAGAGATTTATATATATTGTCTTTCAAGATACAAGATGGCCCCTTCCCAGAGAAGGTCAGAGGAAGATACAATTGAGAAGACGGACTAGAAGACCCTAACCCATTGCTTGCCTTCCTCCTTAAATAGTGGGTCAACTAGTGCTAGGTTCATAGGCCCAGGTGGCACTTCTTTATTGGTTTGCCTCCTGTGGCAAAGTCTTGTCTTATGGTCTTAATGCGCCTCCCTTACGCGTGTTGTCCCAAGTACCTTGGTAGTTAATCCAAACAATCGGATCTAACCGCTGTTAGTGCCACCTAACAGCCGTCACTATTAGTTAGTACCCGTTTTACCCTCCTTGCTTAGCCATTTGTCCTCGTCGCTCGTTCGCTCTGGCTAACAGTTTGACGGTGGTCAACCACCGTCAACCAAGCCCACATTTTGGAAAGTAGTGTCCCATGAAGATGTGACACTAGGCTAGATAGCACACAGTACAATGCCCAAGGCACGCTTTTTAGGGTTGTCTCATGGGCTCAATGCCAAGGGGTTGGTTACTCTAGCAAGCAGGCATGCTTGTGCTCACATTAGAGTGCTAAGCATTGGGCATTCACTCAAGGGAGGTTAAGTCTCCTTGACAATGCTGATCCGGGAAAATTGGATGTGCTATTGGCACACTTGGCTAAAGGGGGGTCTTCTCCTTGGGGTTCAAGAGTTGAAACAACCTAAGTTCATTAGCAAGAGCCCATTCGTGTATTTAAAGTTATCCAAACCTAGCCTTAGGGAGTTTACTTAGTAAGAACACTCATGTTCGCTTATGGCGCACACTCATATCCTCACTAAGTATTAATCCTAAGTCTAGGGTATGACTTGGCCACTCAAACCCTTAGCGGTTAATTGTGGATCAAGGTACCCCTTTGTTGCCCAAAGGGGTTATGCTCTCAGGCCATGGTAATTCCTTAAGGGATAAGTGACAATGCCTTAGCTCTATCATGAGGGTATGTATGAGACACATTTCCTTGGTGGGTTAGGGCATGAGCCTATCTAGGTCTCCTGGGGCAGGATTCTAAAGTCTACTCAGGTTATCCTTTGGGTTCAGAGGGTAGTCATTCTAAGGGAGTTAGGGGGAACCCTCATGCCTATTTGGACATCTGAGTCAGGCTCTTAAGGTTGTTTTAGAAGACTTAATGTTACTCACACAAGGTTTAACGCCGATGACCACTTGGTAGCCATGTGTTGCCACGTGTTAACCCTTCAGGTTAAAACTCTGATAATTGGTATTGGAGCCTATTCTTGGCAATCAGTAGGACTGCCTAAATTTATAATGTGTTTCAAGGTTTAGTTAATTCTAAGTTCTTGAAGTACTTTATCACTTTCGGCTAACACGTTTGAATTCTGCGTAAAGAGTTAGTCTCATATCTATAACTCTTTAGAGAATATCTGCTTGGTAAGTGGGTGTGGGTTATGGACTCTAATGTCAAAGGTAGCAACCGGAATGCAATTTCCAAGTCGCATATCAAGTTACTTTACCTTACAGTTGTCCATGTTACTTTACCTTATAATTGTCCATGTTACTTTACCTTATAATTGTCCATGTTACTTTACTTATAATTGTCCAGGTTACTTTACACTTCCCTCACGTGTCTCACACATACCCTCATGACAGAGCTAAGGCATGTCACTTACCCCTTGAGGAATCACCCTCATCTTGGAGTACAACCCCTTTAGGGCAACAAAGGGTACCCTGAACCACGATTAATCCATAAGGATTTGAGTGGCCAAGTCGTACCTTAGACCTAGGGCTAGTACTTAATGAGTACACGAGTGTTCCACTAAATAACTTCCTAAGGCTAGGTTTGGATAACCCTAAGTACACGACCTTGCGAGTGCCTCACGAAAGGGCTTATACTAATGAGCTTAGGTTGTTCAACCCTTAGATCCTAAGGAGAACACCCCTAGCCAAGTGTGCCAAAAGCACACTTGGTTATGAGACTTAACCTTCCTTGAGATGATGCCCAAGGCTGCGAATACAAGCATGCTTGTTTGCTAAAGTATCCAACCCTTTGGCGAAAAACCCAAAGGGCATGTCTCGAGTGTGTACCATGTGTCATCTAGCCTAGTGTCATATCTTCATGTGACACTGTCTTCCCACAATGTGGACTATTATGCCATAGCCCTTAGATTCAAGAGTTACACCAAGCATGGCTCCTAAATGCCAACTTTAGAACCCCTTTATGAACCCTCAGGAACTTGGTAACGAAAACCTGTTAGCCAAGATCCACATCAAGCTAAGAGTAGCACTCATAACTAAGCAAGGTACATCTATGTCCTTGTCCAACTGTGGGCATGGGAGCTCTGTCACGAGGATATGTGTGAGACACATCTTTTTGATCGGGAGAGGACATGAGCTTGTCTAGGTCTTTTGTGGAGGAGGGCTGGAGATAAGCCTCAAACCTTTAACTCTTGGAATGTGCATTTTGACAAGACTTCCTAGGCATGGATTCGTCAACGTTAAGGGTAGGCTACCTAGAAGGTGGGACGTACCCTTATTGTCTAAAAGTTGAGGCAGCACAACAGAGGGTTGTGCTTTGATGACACAAGTAAAGCTTGCACCGATAAAAGAGTAACGAGCTCAGTCATAAACTTAAGAACCCTCACTACATGTACTACTTAATATATGTATTTATGTAAGTGGGCTGGCACGGAATTTCATTCCCAATAGGAATATACTTAGTGAATTTATTTAACAACCCACAACCCCTAAACCCTAACTTGAGGGGTTTAGGGCGTGGGGTTAAGGCAACCCTAGGGTTAGGTCAACCCTAGGGGTGTTTCTACCCATATCCAGCATGTTGAACTCACCAAAACTAATTAGTAACCCAAACGGAACACGAAAAATGAGGGTAAGAATTTTCTAAATGGAAGTGCTAACTTCGTCTAGAGTTTCTTGCAAATACCTAATGACACCCAGCCGAACCATCACTAGATACCCAAGTGCATTAAGCGGGCATGTTTCTTCTACACCTAGGGCTTATCAACATAGTTCTACACCTAAGGCTCACAACTAAGCAGTACCATAAGTTATTTGTGGAGTGTGACGTTGTCGACACCAACCACTACAACAGTAAAATATGAGAGAAGTTCAAACACACGCGATTCATGTGGATAACTCTTAGGCGGTTGCCCAAAGCTATTGCAGGGAGAAAACAAAGCGTGGATTACTGAGTAAGAAAAATTCTTAGTAAGATTATCCCGCTTGCATTTTAATATTTTAATTAATCCATCTGTAGAGAGCTAAAGAAATTGCAGCAATTGATTTTGCCCATGTGGCATGAAGAAAACATCCTTCCTGATGATGCTAATTTCTTATCCAAATGACAAGGTCTTTAACAAATGGGTGGGAATTATGGAATCATTCGCAAAAGGAACACTTAAGAAGAAACATACGAGTGAGAAGCCCTTGAGAAATCTACGAAGAAACCCAATAAGACGCCGAAAGCTAATTTTAACTAGCCTTCGAAGGATGTGAATAACGACTTCAAGCTCACATGGTCAAAGCCTCTAAATGGAACAACAATGGAGGAGATGGATTGTTAGCTAATTTGGTGATTAATGACAAACTACAGATTAACAACAGCAATCCCACCTCCTTTTCATCTCAAGCAATGGAATCAGACATTTCAAAAGAGTAGTTGGGAATACATTGTCATAAACTAGGTTGGACCTCGGCTCCAGCATATAAGGAGGTTAGCAAATATTTGTAAGCGACAGACGACGATATACTTGCCCAATAGGTAAACCAATCAAGAGATATGAGCAAGAATTTATTGCACGCCAATGCCAAGAAGAAGAACATCACGATGATGCCTTCTCTTTATGGCAATCCTTTAGCAATAGAGAACGAGTTGAACATGATAAAGGAGGATGCTACAAATCATGACAAGCCCTATAGATGTTTATTGTTGGAGTTAGAGACTTTATGGGGTAACATCATTGCTTATAGGAAACCTTTTTAAATGTTCGTGATGAATCGACAGGTATTAAAAAATCCATCTTCAGATGCGGCGTTAGAAGATTAGTGGAGAAGCTTAGCCATGCAAGCATGTACAAAAAAGGTATTTATTATTTAATTTTTGCACACTTACCTAATACCTACGTCTTCAAGTATTTATTTCTTGATTTTTGTTCATGTCACCAATATCTTCGCCAAGAAGAACAAATATTGTTGGACTAGATTTTACATGAACGATGTTAATCCCAAGTGTATTGATACGATTTTCACTTGATTGTCAAGAATGTGCTAAACAATTTTAAACTTTTAAATGACTGGCCATGCATCTACCTTCGCTCCAACGAGCATGAACCTCCATCCGATACACTGATAGTCAAGAGGAACGTATTTGGCAATGTACGTTATCCAAACATTACAAGTCAAGTTGTACACAACATCCTCAAATTAATCAAGGGTCCTAATGATGTCTTAGTTTTACTACTGCACTAAGGGTTCCGTTTTCAAGGAGTGTTACCTCCAGGATACATGTGTGTTTACCATTGAAAAGGATAAGACCATGGTCGAGGACTTGAATAAATGAATAGAGAGGTTCTCAACTAACTACCCCAACAAAACCCATACATGAGTATTTGAAAAAGTTCCCTCTCGGGAAATGCAACAGCTCTGAGGGAAAATCCAATTCAATGTCAGAGTTTGAGGACAATCCTGAACCAAATATCACAACGGAAGTTATCTCAAAGAGCACATAACTTTCCGTTGAGTATGGAAACATCAGCAGAAGAAACTAAAGATGTTGAACGATCTCCAAAGTAGTTAAAACCTTCTTCACCTCGCTCAGAAGGTAACAATGAAGATAAATTGTTAGAGTGACAAATAGTTGTAAATGAGTATAACATAAGGCATTTTTATATGTTTTGTGTATATTTGTATAGAAATAAATTCTCAAGGACTAAAAAAGCTTTTAGTTCAAACATGGGTTACACATTAACAAAGTAAATAATATACCTTGGTAATTATAAGGCTAGCTAATGATCATTTTACATATATAATAAAACAGTCGAGAACAAGGATTTTTCAATAGTGGCATGAGATAAGAGAGGGGTATGGCAAAAATTACTTGTGTCACATGTTAGATGACAGAGTTCATGCAGGAAATGTACACCAATGTAGCTTAAAACATCGTCACTGTGAGACCACTTATCTTGGCAAGTTGCATAAGGAGTTTATTGCTAAGGTTTTTGAATCACCATTTGTAACTTTTTCAGTTTCTACATCACCATTTCTATGGCCTTCAGTTTTAGAACCACTTTTTCTAGCACCTGCAATATCTAAATCTTGTAAAGATGATGTATAAGTAAATGATAAAGAAATCAGCAACAATATAGCGTCAAAAGATAAATGTGAAAGGGACCAAACAAGTGAGCTGTATACCATTCAAGAGGCAACATTGCCCCTTGTTACCCATGGCCATATTGTGTTGCTGGATGTCAATGACATTCTACTTCATCGATAAAGGCCTGAGGACAAGGGAAAAAAAATCAAACATGGAGTATTCATTCGTTGTGATGGTAAATTTTGACATGCGTCTAGAGTTGAACCATCTCTTTCAAAAGCTCAAGGAGATGGTGCACTTGTGGAGATTTAGTCATGCATGCAGTTTCACAACTTAACATCACTGCTAAATTTGCTTAACAATCACTGAGTGTTGCAAAAGAGGTGATTCGTAAAGATTGAATTTTTGACCAGTGAATTTGTTATAAACCTCTCAAATACTACAATGTGAAAAAGGAAAGCAAGACATACTTCTTCAAGAATGAAAGAATAATTAGGCTTTATTGGGAGATTAATCAGTTAAGAATAATGAAGAATGCACATATCTTAGTAATAGATGACTCTCTTCAAAAGACTATGCTCAACCAAAACATTACTTGTATCCAACCAATCACTTTCGATCAATATTCTGATATTATACCATGAATAAGCTAGTGAACTACTTGAATACATGCTTCAGAAAGAAAAATCTTGAAAAACTTTTGCAAACAATATTCACTATATAAAACATATCTTAACGCTTATTTTAAAAATAAAGAAGATCAATTGGGTGCTCTACAATGTTATTATCAAAGAACTTACTTTTTAGATAAGCCTCTATGTACTCCTGGTCTTATCATAGTTTACGTATTAACAAGAATGACATTTAACTACATTTGTGAGAGTGTTAGGTGATGGCAATAACATAAAGATATTGACCAGAGTGATTTGATCAATCCAGAGGAGACAAAATAAGAAGATTCCTCTGTATGGTAAAGAGAAACTAATTACAAATAGATTGACGGGTTAATAAGAAAATAATTTCATTTGTAATTATGTTGTCTATGTCTGATAATATTTTTTAATTATTATAAAATATTTTTACACTAAAAAATAATATGAATATTCTAAAATATTTAGGAATATTCTTATGTTGTACTTTATGAATATCTTGAGAATAATATAACTATAATAATTGTTTTATCATATAAATATTCTCTATATTATATTTTCTAATGATGATAAAATTGATTTTATTAAACACTAAGTAAGGTTAATTAAGGATTAATTATTAATTAATTAATAATTAATACTTCAGTATTAATTAATAATTTATTTTATATTCTTATTTTCATATATCATTCCCATTTTAGTTACAACGTCCTTCCTAGTTCGACGAGCTTATTACACATCACCAACAACATATATACTATACATTTTTTTATTATATTATTAATACAAAAGCATTCTTTATATATTTTCAACAAACACACCTCTTGCCCAATCTTGGAACCTTTATTTGTGCATCTATCGTTATGTTTGAGAACGTATTTCAATGTAGACCAACTTGTTAACAATTTGCAAGAATGTACTTGTTATAGTTTTAACCTGGGGGTTGACAACTTGGGTAAAAATTATTAAATATGTGGGCAAAAAGACCCAAGTGGACCTAGTCATCATGACCAGGGGCCCTCTCATAAACACCAATTGGCCCTTTGCCGAAGAGGGAAAAGTTATGACATTTGGTATTAGAGCGGTCCCGGGTTCGATTCTCATCAGGAGATGAACTTTGAGTAAAGCTCACGCCACTAAGGTTGGCGCACTTGTCCTTACCTAACTAAACCCTCGATCACATATGTACAGCCAAGTGGCTCTGTGAACTTCTTTGGCTCGATTGACATGTGATGCGAGTAAGCCAAGCGGTCACACAATGTGGGATTGCCTTTGAACTAGGTGCGAGTCAAGCGTAAGTAAAAGCCAAGCATGGGGATTGCCTTTGAACTAGGTGCGAGTCAAGCGTAAGTAAAGCCAAGCATGAGTAGAAACGCTTTTGGTTGCACCTTCTAAGAGGAAGGGCATGAGTAAAAACACCTTTGGCTGCACTCCTGGAGGAAGGCATAGTAGCAACCCTTGAGTCTGTGGATGAGGGCATTCACTTTATCAAATGGGTGGAGAGTGTCATAGTTCTAACATGGTGGGTTGACAACTTGGGTAAAGATTGTGGGATATGTGCACCCCTTATTTACATATATTTATTGAGTATTATAAGTAAGCTTATCATAACTTTTATAACTTAAGAAATTTAAATTTTATAAATACCATTAGTAGTTTATATGATTTCTTTGTATTTTCTTTAGGGTTTTTATTTAAAATCTTAGTTATTTCTTAAGGTTTCTTATCTTTATATTTTATCTCTTTTTCTTCTTTTTGCTCCTCCAAAATCTAGTTAGTACTATCACAACTTTTCTCTCCCTCCTTAAGCCAACTAGGCAAAAAGGCCAATTGATGTTTATGAAAGAGCCCCTGGTCACGATGACTCCCCTTTAACCAACTAGGTAAAAGGCCAATTGGTGTTTATGAAAGGGCCCTAGTCATAATGACCAGGTCCGCTTGGGTATTATATGAGGTGGGGTGATGTGACGCGAAGTGAGTTAGTGAGTTTCATGTCAATTTTAATTAGATTTATGATAAATTTAATTAGGTTTATGGAGATTTCAATTAAACTCCATTGCGAGCCTCGTTGACTGTCTGCTGACTCATTTGGAGCATTTATTTTACTTTGTAAACTTTTAATCAACCATAGTGCGGGCTGCCGTATTGAACAGCTCTACAGCATGATCATATAAATCTGTCCCAAGCGGAGGCCTCCAAAGAGTGGTGGGCCGCTAAGAAACAAATCGTGCCCTCATCCTGCATAAGCGGCAGATTCCTCTGCACGTCCTCAGATTCCGGACTGCGATCGATCATCTGCAAAAATCAATGGAAGTTACACGACACTGCTTAGACTTAGACTTGCCATCTGCTGATTAAAAGTCAAGATGTCTCCACTTGTTTTTCCTTCTTGCCAGCGAGCAAACATGCATTCTTGTTGACTTCTTCGAAACAAAACAATGAATATACAATTGGAATTGCGAACTGACTAGCTTCACACTCGGCACTCTATGCTCAGCAGTGTATGACGTTCTTGAGGATGTTCACTAGGAAGACTTCTATGGAAACGACGTACGAGAGGCTCACCTCAATCAAGCTTGTTCCAACATGGAAGCCAATTGTACGTGTCCTATTGGTGACCTTCCTTGTTGGTCCTCCACTTGTGCTCATTTTCCTAGAAACAATCCTGGACTTGAGAATGAAGGCAATCCTCAACTTGAGCTTCTCCATCAACAATGTAAGTAATTCTCTTGACACCATCAACACCAATGACGACGGTCTAGATGATTCGTGTTTGAGCAGACAACAGCAGAACTTGCTTCGGAGCCCCTCTCAAATTCATGCTCTCCCTCAGGAATTCGCGGCTGCATTTGCAAAATACCAGAAGATGCACGCAGCTTGCTACCACCAACGCAACTTGAGCAGATTTTTGGAGAGTCCGGATCTGACCGACCCTTGTAAATACCTCGTGCTCCTCCAGGATGGACAATTCGGACTTGGAAACCACATCCTGTCCCTGGTCTCAGCTTTTGTGTATGCACTCCTAACGAACCGAATGCTCCTAGTGGACAGCAGAGGCCATATTCCAAGACTCTTCTGCGAGCCTTTCTTGAACTCATCTTGGCTTTTACCTGATGAATTTCCATACCGCCATCTTCTAGCAGCACCTCTGGGCATCCAAGAGAATTTCCAGCATGGAAATGTTGTCCATCTGATGCTCCTGAGCGTGCAAACCCCTGAAGAGGAGCAATTCTTCTGCTCCGAGTCCCAGTTGAAGCTCGAGCAAGTCCGGTGGATCGGTTGGAGCAGCAACCAATACTACATTCCTCGATTTTTCACCCTTCCAAACTTCTGGAGGCCTCTAGTTTCGATATTCCCAGATGTATCAATGATTTTCACGCACTTGAGCAGAACTCTCATTCTCCCCCAGAACCACATATGGCAACGCATTGTTCGTTTCCACTCTACATACCTGGCTGGAAGCACCATCAAAGTCGGTGTGCAAGTCCGAACTCCAAAACGGGCGGAATTCTATCCTGGGGCGTTCACTAGGATCATAGACTGCCTTCTCCACAACAAGCTTCTTTCAAATATCTCTTCTGGAAGTGGACATCCAAGAATTTGTTAACCGCGCCTAAGACCAAAGTTTTTGTTACCTCGTTACAGGGGAGATACTACGAGAGAGCTGAAGACTATGTATACGAACCATGCAACAGTCGACGACAGCCTTGTGGAAGTGCACACTTCGTCTCACGATGGAGAAGAGTCGCAAGCTTATGAGCAAGCTGTAAATGCTCTGGTAGAATGTGGCTGCTCAGCTTCTCAGTGACAGGATTGTGACGAGTAGCTGGTCGACTTTGGGTACGTTGCGCAAGGGCTTGGGGGACTACGGCCTCACATCCTGAATATAAAGTGGGATTTTGAGAAGGACAAGCTTCCGTCGTGCTCACTTGGACAGTCTCCTGAGCCATGCAACCAGTTTCCCTTTAGCTCTGTCTGCAGGAGAAATGCAAGTGACGACATTGGGCAAACTGAGTGGATTAAGGCTCACATTAGACGCTGCCAGGACGAACCACATGGCATCCAGCTTGTTCAGCAGTAAGACCTATGCTAGTTGTTTGCAAATCAAATAACATAACCTATTATTACATGAATCCATAAAAGAGGAAAAGAGAGCAGACCTGAGAAACTCAATCTTCATAAGCTGATGATTCGAATGACATTGCTAGGTACATTGTTCAGTAATAAGTTCACAACTATGATGAGCAGATAACTTGTACAGTCTGAATTGTTGATCAGAAAACGACCGAAGGAGTCATGAAAGCTTAAGTAACTGCCTATGTATACATCACCTGGGAGTACCCATCTTAGTATAACTCGGTCGCTATGGTACCCAACACTCTATGAATGTCAGTGTTGGAAGAATCAATGGCCAATGCCTGCATGCACATTATGTTCATTAAAGCTGAGATACACACATAATTAGCATTACCTCTCTGAGATCAACTAAGGCATCTGCGAAATCTCTCAAATGAGCCTTCGCACATCCCCGTCGTGATAAAATGCAGCTCTTGACCCTTTTATTCCTGCAAGTTGATATATTCATGTTAGTTCATAATGTATGTGTATCAACCGCATGCACTTGCCATTCTGAAGCTTCAGCTGGATTCTTCGCAGCAGTCAGTAAATCAAGCGTTTCCATGGGAAGAAAATCTTTGTTGATACCAATCGGTTTAGGAGATGTAGATAGAGCTACCAGCTTGTTATCTTCAGCCTTGATCACGTTGTTCTCCAAGCCGCCAACTTGGTTACCCAGAAGCTCAACTACTCTCGTACAGTCGCCAATACACGCTTGCATTTGGTTCATTTGCAAATAACATGCAGCTCGATTGGCATAGCACCTGCAAAAGATAAGCCAGTGAGGTGGTGAACATGTTCATATACATGTCTTGTATTTCTCACAACACACACGCGCGGAAATGAAATCTAGAACATGGAAATATGCATATAGTTATTTAAAGCTAACGAGAAAAGAACATACAGGATGAGAGAAGCATCCTTGCGTATTGCATCCGTGTAAGCATTAATAGCACTCGGATAATCTCCACCGCTGCAAGAGATGTTGACAATTATTGAGATAATATAGCCTCCAGGTAAAGAGATTAGTTACCTGTAAAACTTGTCGCCTTTGTCTTGCAAAAACAACGGCTCCTGTAGAATAGATGAGATAAAATCTTTATGTTTTGCATTTACCTTTCCGAAACATCAATGACATCATTCGACACAGGAGAATGCTTCTTTAGTTGTAGTTGCTTTTCTGTGATAGGCAAAAAACTCAAGTGTATTACGACTTTTCTCAACGCGGAGGGTTTAACTTATGCACAGTTAGTTATGTACCTCTGCTTTGGCGAGCTGGAAGATGATTGGGAAGCACTTTGGGTGTAAAGGCGATGAAAACTTTAAAACTTCTTCGTGGGGCAGGCAAGATCCTTTCACCAGATTTCAGAGTCGCAATCTTGGCGGGAACTATGCCTTTAGGTTCCACCTTCTGCACGTCTAGTCAGTAAGCTAGTTAAAGTGCAAGCTTTAATTGATCTGCTCGCATACCTGATTTTGTTGAACTACTGGTGCACTCCCTTCTTTCCTAATGAGTGTTTTCTCTGCATCTCCTTCCATGGCCGCTATACCAACTCTATCCCATTCATGTAGCAGCTCCTTATGAGTAAAGGACTTGCCAATGGTGTCATCCTTGGTGGCTAAGTCGGTTTCTTGCTTTTTATCAAGCTCGTGTTTCCATGAATTCAAGGTATGCTGCATCAATGAAAACTAGAAAATGCATCACAGACTCAAACAAGAGAAACTTACGCGTTCCTCTAGTAACTCTGCCTCCTTCCTTGCCTCAATTGTGTTTCGCCTGACCTTCACAACAGTTAGTCGAGTGTGTCAGATAAAAACACAGACACACACACACACAAATATATATCAATGCTACCTCATCAAGTTTCATTTGACTGCCAACTGCTACGCGGCGTATATGACATATCTTTGCTTTGGCTTCTTCTTTCGTCTATCGGATTTACAAGTGAAAATAAGGAGGCTAATAAATACTTCACAAAATTTAAACCTTTCGTGCTGCTTCTCTGGCAGCATCCAAAGACTGCTGACGCCTCTCCAGGATAAGTTTCCTGTCTCCACGTCTTGTAAGCCTTCCCCACATCCCTTCAAATTTCTGCATAAGTTATTAGATTAGGACGCACAGAATGTGCATTCAAAAAAGTACTTTGAGCAGGAAGAACTTGACAACACTCTTGTCCACCAAAGCAGAGCTCTTCTGTGAATCAACATCCTCAAAAAGATCCGCTTGAAAGAAATACGGTAGGCAGTTCAGTTTTATGTAACAATCTGTAGCTGCAAAAGTTTGAGTGAAATCAATAAAAGTATTTTCAAGTCAACAAATCACTCACTGATGATGTCCAATGCGGACTGAGATACGGATTGTAGCAAAATCTCCACTGTTACCCACGTCGGAGTTTCACTCCATGAGTAAGCTGGCGTGATTGGCATCCTCACTAATAACTGATTCCTAACCAACAGTACCCAGCATATTCTCTTCTCATGAATATAAAAGCTTCCATAAGTGGAAGCCTGTCTAAGCATGAGGAAAACCTCTATCATAATCCTGGGGCTGGAATACACGTACAATGCCAGTGACTAAAACACCAGCAACGCGTACCTTGAATGATCTTCAGAACCCGTACACTCGGCCGTATACTTCCCATGCATTATCCTCATTTTCTGCGTCCTCGTCCTTCCCATAAGCAGAATAGATATTGGATAACAATATATACGGTGAAGGATCCCCAGAGTCCAGGTCAACCGTCCGTTGAGCTGCATATTTCCCGCTTTCAATGTTCCCATGCAACTTGCATCCTCCCAGCAGTGTCATCCACGACGTAACATCCGGTTCAAATGGCATCACCATTACAAGCTCTTCCGCTTCCGTCAACCGCCCAGATCGTCCCAGCAGATCCACCATGCTGACGTAATGGTCTAGTGTTGGCTCCATGCCATGGTCGTGTCCCATAGACAGGAACCATGTCCTGCCTCTATCCAGAAAACCAGCATGGCTCAAAGCATGCAAAATGCAGGTGAAGCTGATGTTGTCGGCCTGTAGACCTTCCAGAAACATTGCATGGAAAACCTCGATAGCTTCCCCATGATGCCCATTCTGAGCATAAGCCATCACCATAGCATTCCACGAGATAATATTCCTGTCCCTCAGGTTGTCGAATACCTCCCGAGCCGCAACAAGGCTCCCAAACTTTGCATACATGTTCACCAGCACCGTCCCCACGATTGCATCGGATCTGTCCAGTCCAAGTCTGCGAACCTCAACATGGATACTTTCACCAACCTCAACCGAACCAGAGATTAAACAAGCCGTAAGAATGTTTGCAAAAGTTATTGCATTCGCTCGAACATTCTTTGACTTCATTTCCTCATAAAGCTCAAAGCGTCAAATGAGAGACTGTTCTGAACATAACCCGCAATCATTCCATTCCATGAAGAGTCGTCACGGCTCACCATCTCGTCAAAAGTCTTCCTTGCTAGTTCTGGACTCCCAAGCTTGGCATACATCTTGATCAAGGAGTTATGAGTGACTACGTCCGAACAAAAATTGCTATGGGCGACTTTCTCGTGGATCTGTGCCACTTCTTGGATTGTAGAGCATGCCCCGATGATGCTAGCAAACACATAATCATTCGGAGCTGGGCATTCCGCTTCTCTGGAGTTATATATGTAGAATGCCTCCTTGTTCAATCCGTTGTGGACATACGCAGCGATCATTGCATTCCAGGAGGCGTCCGTCTTTGTGAGAATCGAGTTGAAAAGTCTTTCCGCTTCTTGAAGACGTCCGCACTTAGCATACATGTTGATAAGTGCGTTCTGTAAGGTGGTATCTTTATCGAAACCCGAGAGCTTTGCACGGAAATGAATGAACTTACCGGTCTGAAGGTCCCCAAGATTTGCACAAGCACCAAGAATGCATGAAAGGGTGCATGCATTTGGAGTTACTCCCTCTAAGTCCATCTTCGTGAGAAGCTTACTAGCCTCTTGGTTATGCCCGTATTGTGAAAGTGTAGAAATCATCACTGTCCAGGTGACCACGTTCCGCTCCCGCATTGTGTTGAACGCCTCCTTTGCACTTTCCAAGTTGCCACAGCTTCCATACATGGTAAGAAGAGCAGTGTCCACGATCACGTTCCGTTCCAAACCGCCAGAAACGAGCTGTGAATGGATGAACTGGCCTGTGACACGAAAATTATCACCGAAACAAAACTATACCTCTACAACAAGTACGATGCAGTGTACGATAATAAGAATATTATAAATACTCACCGATCTCCAGAGCTTCCCGTCCGAGGCTCGCACATGCACTTAGGGCAGTGGAAAAGGTAATCATGTTCTTCTTCACGCCTTGGGAATTCATCTGGTGGTATAGCTCAATTGCCTTATGGATATTCCCAAGTTGAGTATACCCACTGATATGCCCGTGTTGGGCATATGCAGCCATCATGCAGTTCCAAGACACTGGAGTCTTGTCTTCTATGGCATCGAACACAGCTTTTGCCTCGTCAAGTCTCCCGCATTTAGCATACATTGTGATCAGGGAATTGTTGGAGACGGTGTCCGGAATAAGCTCGTTCCGTGCGTTCATTTGCTGGTGAATTTTCTTCCCATCTTCTAAGGATCCCAAGTTGGAACATGCCGTCAGGACTGTGGAGAAGGTAAACTTGTCGGGATCCAAATCCATTTTCCGGTACAATTGCAAAGCCTGGCTGGAGAAGCCATTCTCCACATAGGCACCCAAGATGAGATTCCAACTGTAAACACTCCGTCTGCGCATTTGATCAAAGACCAGTCTTGCTTCCGGCAGGCGCTTGCACTTGCCATACATCTGTATCAGAAGCTCACACAGAACAACTTCTGTTGAGTAACCAGAACGACAGATGTGATCGTGTACAAGCTTGCCATCCGCGTATGAGCCAGAATTGGCGCATTTTCTGATTAGTGCTGAATAAGTCGCAATGAACGTGAACCGCTGTGTTTGATCGTCCTGCTCGTGTTAGCAGTGCATCCACAACGCTTTGTGCTTGATCTGTTGACGGTGACCGATTGCAGGAAGACACAAATTTGGCCTCAACTGGCTGCAGGAGACGCGCCCACTTGGTTTCCCTGAAATTGAGCGCCAGCTTCCTTGCCATTCCTTAATTGACCCTTAACACATTATTATTAAGACCCACACAGGGATGTTCATATTAAAACTTTTAACGGTGCGATATAACATATACATTATATATGTATATTCATATTAAAAATTTAAACGGTGATTTTAATGAGAAGCAATATACTTTATCTTACTTTATAATTAAGATTCCGCACATGTATGTTTAATTATTTAAATTACTAAAGATATATAAATATTAATTATTTTGAATATACAATATGAAATAGCAGATATATATTCAAAAATGTCATATGTATTCAACTATAAAAAAAAACCCTGATTATATACAGGAGACCTCTGTCACGTGGCACACATGTAACACGTGGCATTGACACATGGGAGCCAGATCATCACCCATGTGTCACTACGCATGTGTATATACACATGCGTATATACAATATGTTATATATTACAAATATAACTTAACAATATATATTGATTGGATATATTTAACAAGTGTGCACTTCTGTTTATTTAAATTATATGTTCAATATTTCATCATTAAATTTTTAATATGTATATAATATATATAAATATATATATAATATTATATATATATATATATATATATATATATATATATATATATATATATATAATACAAATAGTTTTAAATAAATAATATGCATTTATTAAGTTCAGCATTTCAATGAATATAAATATTTAATATTGATGTGTACATAAATTCAATGTACTATTTAAAAGTGTTATTTATGTTATAACTAGACAACAAAAATAACTCTTTTGGTAATTTTCTAATGGAACATGTTATTCTTAAATTACTAAGAGAAGACATTTAAATCTAATTTATAAATTAAACCTATCATTTGAAGTTTTCGATCGTTATATTTACTGTGTAATTCTTAAAATTCATATTGATGAAGACTTAAATGGATAATTTTGAAAAAGTTTTTTTTTTCCTTTTGATCTTATTTGTCTTGTTTCTTTTCAACATGGTTATTATAAATAATAATTTTTAAAATAATTGATTCATATTTTATATTAAAACGAGTATTTAATTTTACAAGCTTAAGTTCTAATTCTTTTCTTATTTCATTTGAATCAAATCCATATGTGCATACAACCTTTTTAAGATTAGCTAACCCACTTTCTTAATATTATCACATTTTATTGGTGAACAATCACTTAATTTCTTTTTATTTCTTAACATGTGATTTAAATGTTGTTCTCAATGATATAATAATTATTCATCATTAATGATTCTTTCACATATAAGTAGCATTAGTTTATTCTCTGAGTGAAGTCTAAACTAGTTTTTAAAAAAGACAAAGATTTGCACAATGTGTTCCAACAATTTTATAAATTGAAATAAATACCAAATGAATTTTGTTTCTCAATTTATTATTCAATTTTATAATTTTTAAATGTGAATTGATTTTACCATATTCAAACATAACACACTTGGTGCGCTATGGCCTACTCTTTAACTTAATTTGGTGGGCTATGTGTGTGCATTGGGTTTTCACATTAAAAAAGGCATTTACTCGCACAAAGTGTTATGAGGTCTAGAGTGCAACCACCCATTTGAAAGTCAATTACTCGTGAACCTTTAATATTTCATTAGCTAGTTTTGTTCCATAAGAGTGAAAATTGATCATGTTAATGGTGTTAGTCGTAATTAAGGATGGTGTCAATTTTCTTGTTGGGCTTATAATATTCTTAATCACACTTATTTATAATGTCGAATTTTTCTTGATTAGTGACCTTTACCTTAATTAACATCTAAGTTAAAATCATCATGTTTTTATTAAATATGAACAATACTTTAGTGAATATTTTATGGGATGTATAAAATGAATAAGTGTTAAATAAGGAGGCATTTAATAAATACTTTTTCATTTTTAAGTCCTTAGTTTCTTCTTTATTTTTTATTTTACGCTTTGTAAATATCTTAATTATAGTTGTATTCACTTACATTACAAAGTTTCACTTATTATACTTTTGTAACTATTTTTATTGACACGGATTTCAATTTCTTTGATTTTGGGAAATGTGGGCATTAATGTGATGCTAGTTAAGGGACCTTCACACATTGCTATACATTGTTAACTATAATTAAAATAAGGTTCTAAATAAGCAATTGTTCATTTATAATTAAGTTTCCAAATAAGCAATTACTCATTCATCTATTAATTTATGAAAATGCAATAAGAATCTTATGGATCATGAAATATTGGGTTTGAGTTCATTTTGAAAGCAAGGGTAAAAGAGATTTAAAATAATGTTTTTGGCTATCTATCTAAATAAATAATATGGTTTACTAAAAATTAATAGCTGGTATCGTAGACATCTTTTAACTTAATTTATTTTTTTATAATAAGAACAATCAGGTGTGTGCATCCCCATACTCATAATGTTGAGACCTTAAAGCTAGCTAGCCCGCCCCCCCCCCCCCCCCCCTCTACTCCCCTCCCAACTATATGCCAAGGGTTGTGATTAATGGGGGTCTCAAATTTCTATGGAGACACATATTTTATAAAAGCATGATAAATGTTACACAATGTAGGTTAACAATAACCAAAAGAAGGGTTTAAATAAGTAATTGCTCATTCACTTAATTAATTTGGGAATATGATAAAAAAAATTATAAACCATAAGGGGTTTGTTAGGGTAAAATGAATTTACATAAGCATTTTTAATTATCCATCTGGGTAGATAACATGATTTATTGGGCATATCCTAGTCCACT
Organism: Selaginella tamariscina; assembly: GCA_003024785.1. Lineage (NCBI taxonomy): Eukaryota > Viridiplantae > Streptophyta > Lycopodiopsida > Selaginellales > Selaginellaceae > Selaginella > Selaginella tamariscina. The sequence continues at coordinate 25,120 of PUQB01000432.1, forward strand.
ACGTAAATGACATGGTTTACCAAGACTGTAACACACATGTTGTATAGAGATATGTGTAGTCTTATGTTATTTCATCTACATTGACTCAAATACATTTGCATTTTAGAACTTATGCAAAAGAGTTGTTGTCATAGTTTTTATTATGACTCGACTCTTTACTTTGAAGGTTGAGTGTTGTTACCTACCGAGTTGTGTTGACGAACCCTAAGTGTAGAAGAAATAGGCCCATGTAGTGCACTTGGTATCTAGTGATAGTCCGGCTAGTGTTAGTAGGTGTCATGACCTTGTGCAAAGGGCGAAACCTTTAGAACAAGGGTGGAACCTTGAAAGGAGGAGATTGTATTTAAGAAAGAAATGAATACAAAAATAAAACACAAGGCCGAAGACTGGTGTTGAATGATTCTGAGAAACCTGGAACTGGAACCCTGTTTATATATCTGAGGTCCTGAGAATTGTATGGTCCACAACTGGTCTGGAATGTGTGATCCACAACTAGTCTGAAATGTGTGTCCACAATTGGTCTAGAACATGCGTATGAATATACGCCTTGCTGTTGATGGTGTAATTCAGCATCCAGGATCATACGGACCAGTTGGTTAACACATGTGTGTGTTAGTCAAAAGGTCTCGAGTTCAAGTCCTGTGAAAAGTAAAAAAAAACCCATGATTCTTATACTGTCTCCCCTTTGATGATGAGCACCGCGCGTCACTGGTTTAGGTTTTGCAGGATATCGTTGATGGAACTCGGCAGTGCGTCACTGATTCAGGTTTTGCAGGATATCGCGTCACTGGTTCAGATTTTGCAGGATATCGTTGATGGAACTCGGCAGCGCGTCACTGGTTCAGGTTTTGCAGGATATCGTTGATGGAACTCGGCAGGAGCATGAACAAGATGAGCAACAGGCTCCCAAGTGCGTTCTCACCAGGTGGATAACCGATCCAGTCCACGAAATAGTGGAACTCGGCAGGAGCATGCTCAAGATGAGCAACAGGCTCCCAAGTGCGTTCTCACCAGGTGGATAACCGATCCAGTCCACGAAATAGTGGAACTCGGCAGGAGCATGCTCAAGATGAGCAACAGGCTCCCAAGTGCGTTCTCACCAGGTGGATAACCGATCCAGTCCACGAAATAGTGAAGCTGACCACGGAGTCAAGAATTGCAGCAACCTCGAACTCAGGTTCACAAGCAACTGTAACTGGAGGAGGTGGTCATTTGCTTGTGCCAGGTTTTGCAGGATATCGTTGATGGAACTCGGCAGGAGCATGAACAAGATGAGCAACAGGCTCCCAAGTGCGTTCTCACCAGGTGGATAACCGATCCAGTCCACGAAATAGTGAAGCTGACCACGGAGTCAAGAATTGCAGCAACCTCGAACTCAGGTTCACAAGCAACTGTAACTGGAGGAGGTGGTGGAAGAAGTCGGCCAGGTTCAGAAGGAGCATGATAAGGCTCCAACAAAGAAACATGGAACACAAGATGGATCCGGATGGTTGGATGAGCAGCAGGCTCCCAAGTGTGTTCACCAGGTGGATAAACCGATCCAGTCCACGAAATAGTGAAGCTGACCACGAACAAGCTTGAAGTCAAGAATTGCAGTAATCTCGAACTCAGGTTCACCAGCAACTGTAACTGGAGGAGGTGGTGAAAGAAGTCGGCCAGGTTCAGAAGGAGCATGATAAGTCTCCAACAACGGGATGGATCCGGATGGTTGGTGGAAGCTCAAGACGAAACGTCACCTCAGAGAGTTTTTCGATGATGCAAAATGGCCCCAAGCGTTGATAGTCCAGCTTGTCACAAGGACATGTGGTTGGCCAATGACGCCAGAGGAGCCACCACTTGGTCACCAATTGTGAATGCTGGAGGAGAGGAACGGAACGATCAACAACTTGTTGCAAATCCCGAGCGCGTTGAAGATGATTTGCTGCACTTCTTCATGGACCTGTCGGAGATGCTCAACACGATCATCGGCAGTAGTGGTGAGCCAGGAACCACGGGCAAGCTGTAGGACCAGTGAGGATGAACACCAAAGAACACGAAAATGGTGACACACTATGGATGAGTGTGTGTTGTTGTACGCGAACTCGGCAGCAGGAAGGAGATCGACCCAATCATCTTGCAAATGAGAAATGAAACACCGAGATATTGTTCCAGAGTCTGAATCGTGTGCTCCGATTGTCCATCTGTTTCAGGATGATGTGCAGTAACAGCTTCCCGGTGATACGTAGCCGATCTAGGAATCTCCAGAATGCCGAAGTGAACTGGGGACCTCGATCCGTGACAAGTTCATCAGGAAGACCATGAAGACGAAAACCTCCCGTACACCAGATCTGCAGCATCAGGACCCGAACATGTCTTGTTGCAGGGAACAAAGTGCGCCATCTTAGAGAACCGATCAACAATGACTAGGACAGCATCAAACCCTCTAGAAGGCGGTAAATCCGTGAGGAAATCCATGGTGATGGATGACCATGGCCGCTGAGCAATAGGAAGAGGCTGTAGTAGTCCAACCGGTCGATGACGAGGAAGCTTTGTACGCTGGCACGTGTCACAAGATCGCACAAATCTCTCAACATACACGCGAAGCCGAGGCCACCAGAACACCCGTTGTACCAGCTCGATCGTCTTCCAATGCCAAAATGTCCTGCAGCTGTGTTGTCATGGCAGTGTTGGACAGCTCGCAACCTCAGTTCTCCGTCCGGAACATAGATTTGGATGTGGTGGTACAAACCCATTATGAAGATGGAAAGCAGCATAATCTCGTAGTTGTGACCCTGAAGACAATGGCTGAACTCGTCGAACATGTGCAAGGACATCACGAGCAAACTCGTCTTGAGGGAGATTTTCTCGGATTAGATCCAAAAACGAAGTGTCAACTGGAGCAGAAGAACGGGAAAGCACGTTTACCAACAACTGGTCGGAGCTCAGGATGACTTGTTCTTGTTGATCAAATCGGATTTCACCTGGTACTGGAGCTAGGTAACTGCGACGAGATAAGGCATCTGCTTTGCCATTTAGACGACCGGGACGATGAATAATCTCGTATCGGAACCGGGACAAAGACTGTGCCCATCGCGCCTGACGTCGATTGAGAACTCGTGCTGTTGCCCAGTACTGGAGGTTCTTGTGATCACAATACACCTTAACACATGCGGGGAACCTTCAAGGAATCTGCGCCACTCCTCAAAGGCATCGACGATCGCAGCAGCTCCTTGTTGTAGACATCGTAGTTGATCTCAGGTGCAGTGAACTTGCGGGAATGGAAAGAATGGGATGGAAAGATGATCTGGACCTTCTTGGGACAACACTCCACCAATGGCGAAGTCAGAGGCATCAGCTTCCACGAAATATGGCTTCGCAGGGTCAGGATGGATAAGAACAGGTGCCGAGGTGAACGCCTTCTTTAGGAACTCGAACGCCTCCTCAGCCTCAGAGGACCAGACAAATGGAACATCCTTGCCAGTCAACTTCGTCAATGGCAATGCAATCTTGGAGAAATCCCGAACGAAACGTCGATAGAAGTTCGCAAACCCGAGGAAACATCGAACATCACGAACATTTGATGGTCTCTCCCACTCCAATACAGTCCGGACTTTTGCAGGATCCATGTGAACACCTTCAGCTGAAATGATGTACCCCAGGAACTCGACAGACTGCTGACTGAAAGAGCACTTCTCCAACTTGGCAAACAAGTGGTGCTTCCGGAGCCTCTCCAAGACTAACCGTACATGCCGTTCGTGTTCTTCTCGAGTCTTGGAAAATATCAGGATGTCGTCTAGGTACATGATGACAAACAAATCCAAGAAGTCCCGGAAAATATCGTTAGCCATGTGCTGGAACACAGCAGGTGCATTTGTCAGGCCGAACGGCATTACTACGTACTCGAAATGTCCGTAGCGTGTACGGAAAGCTGTTTTCCACTCGTCCCCTTCTCGAATTCGGATGAGATTGTACGCTCCTCTTAAATCGATCTTTGTGAAGTACCGGGCACCAGAAAGACGTTCGAGCATGTCGGAGACGAGCGGGAGAGGATACTTGTTTGGAATGGTGACCTTATTCAGATCTCGGTAGTCCACCACGAGCCGGAGACTTCCATCCTTCTTGGAAACAAAGAATACTGGAGCACCAGCCGGTGATCGCGAATGACGGATAAATCCGGTGACAAGATTCTCCTCAATGTATTTCCTCAATGTCTCCAACTCTGTTGGTGAGAGACCGTAAATGGGACCGGAGGACGGCTGCTTACCCTCAACGAGATCGATAGGACAGTCGTACTCACGGTGCGGTGGCAAGGCAGAAGCTTTCTTTTTGTCGAAGACGTCTGCGAAATCGGCATACTGCTTTGGTAAGGCAGGAGGAACAGAAACATCCTTAGCAGAGCAGGGATAGACTTTGATCGCGAACACGGATGCTGGGTCATGTCGGCTATCTTTCTTGAACTGCTTCAAGGTGATACTCGAAGTGGAGGAGGAACTGGAACAGGATCGGAATCAAAGAGTGTGGCTGGAGTTGAAACAGCTGGGAAACTGTTCATGAAACGTTCTCTCCAACCAGGATCCACCAACTCGATCCACGGCAAACCAAGGATAATCGTAGAGTCTGGAATAGAAACAACACTGAAGGAGATGTTGCACACAGCACCGCAAGCAACGACCTCAACGAACTCCGTGTCATTTATTACCGCTCCAGATTTGATATCTCGTCCATCAACGACCCGTACAGAACCAGGAGTCTTCAAAGGATGTAGACGGATCCCGTGCTGACAGCAAAATTCTTGTCGATGAAATTTGCGTTCGCTCCGCTATCCACCAAAGCTTTACCAGAGAACTCCACCTCTGGTGTCTTCAGCTGCACCGGAACATGGAACGGCTTGCACACCTTCGTGGATGGAATGGATCCAAGATGAGGAAGGGAAGATGTTATGAGTGAAGAGCCTTGAGGAACATGAGTTGTTCCACGGCAATCCAGCCGGACGGCTCCTATTCGGGCTGGATCTTCTCGTTTCCCGGCAGCACAGCAAGGGCCACTTCACGAGCTTGTTTTGGACGTCGATGACAATTCTCCAACTTGTGGTACGGGTCCCCACAGTACAAACAAAGCTTGTACTGAATCCGCTTCTGACGTTCGGTTGGCAAAAGCTTGCCTCGGCGTGATCGCCCTAATTCCATCGGGGATGGTTCTACTGAGGAAGATGATGAATCAGCAGATGAGGGAACAGGGACTGCAGAAATGGAAGAAGACGGCACCAAGAAGAAAGAAGGATGCCGACGTTCTTGTTTCCGCTCGATCAACCGGTTGTCACAACGAATTGCCAACTCGATCATGCTGGTGAGGGTTTCGGAACCGCAAAATTCAGCAACATGTCTTTGACCTCGTCCTGCAACCCCGACCGAAAACCTCCTTGAGAGCACGATCTCCCCATGTGACATCACAAGCAAGAAGTTGAAACTTCGATGCGTACTCTACTACCGACATACCCCCTTGGTGAAGCTGACGGAGTTTGGTGATGGCAGCACTCTCACGATCCACGTCACTGAACATCGCCGTGAACCGTTCCACAAACTCGTCAAAATTCCCAAGGATCGGATCATTGTTCTCCAGCAAGGCTGAGAACCATGAAAGAGCAGAACCAGAAAGCAGCGACCCGATCAATCCAACCTTAATGGGTTCTGTGCTGTAGCGCCTCGGCTGCATCACGATCCGCAGACGAACTTGATTGAGAAAACCTCGGAACTTCGATCGGGTACCATCGAACTTTTCGGGCATGCTGATCTTCGGCTCTGGAGAATTCGCACGCTGTCGGAGCTGATCATTCTCCAGGTGTAGTTGTTTGAGCTGCTGCTGAGGGCAGCAACTTGCTCATGAAGAGCATGCTCGGACATGATGAGTCGAAGAAGAAAAATCAAAAAGAAAAAGAGAAAAATCAGAAAAGAAAAAGAAAAAGAAAAAAAAAAATCGAAAAGAAAATTGAAAAGAGAGAAAGAAAGAAAATGGGATCGATGACAAGCGGAAACAGAAGCTTGTCACTACCTCAGAATCATTCAAACTGTCACGACCTTGTGCAAAGGGCGAAACCTTTAGAACAAGGGTGGAACCTTGAAAGGAGGAGATTGTATTCAAGAAAGAAATGAATACAAAATGAAACACAAGGCCGAAGACTGGTGTTGAATGATTCTGAGAAACCTGGAACTGGAACCCTGTTTATATATCTGAGGTCCTGAGGATTGTATGGTCCACAACTGGTCTGGAATGTGTGATCCACAACTGGTCTGGAATGTGTGGTCCACAACTGGTCTGGAACATGCGTATGAATATACGCCTTGCTGTTGATGGTGTAGTTCAGCATCCAGGATCATACGGACCAGTTGGTTAACACATGTGTTGTTAGCCAAAAGGTCTCAGGTTCAAGTCCTGTGAAAGGCAAAAAATAACCCATGATTCTTTAGAGTAGGTATTTGCAAGAACTCTAAGCGGAACTAGCATTTCCATTTAGAAAACTCTCCCCCGGTTTGACGTTCCGGTTTTTCTCAAAGAGTATAGCTTGTCAAAAGGGTTTGACGTTCCGGTTTTTCTCAAAGAGTATAGCTTGTCAAAAGGGTTAGAACCTGGAGATCATCCTGTACCTGACGAAGGTACTGGAGACGATCCTGTACTGATCCTGTACTGCAGGAGCAGAAGAAGGAGAAGCATGAGGAGTAAAGTCAAAACGTGGATGATAGCCTGTAAGAGCAAAGAAAGGTGTTTGGCTTGTAGATGCGTGAATGGAGACGATCCTGTACTGATCCTGTACTGCAGGAGCAGTGTAAGAGCAAAGAAAAGGTGTTTGGCTTGTACTGCAGGAGCAGAAGAAGGAGAAGCATGAGGAGTAAAGTCAAAACGTGGATGATAGCCTGTAAGAGCAAAGAAAGGTGTTTGGCTTGTAGATGCGTGAATGGAGACGATCCTGTACTGATCCTGTACTGCAGGAGCAGTGTAAGAGCAAAGAAAGGTGTTTGGCTTGTAGATGCGTGAAGGAGGACGATCCTGGTGTTTGGCTTGTAGATGCGTGAATGGAGACGATCCTGTACTGATCCTGTACTGCAGGAGCAGAAGATGTTTGGCTTGTAGATGCGTGAATGGAGACGATCCTGTACTGATCCTGTACTGCGCAGGGCAGTGTAAGAGCAAAGAAAGGTGTTTGCTTGTAGATGCGTGAATGGAGACGATCCTGTACTGATCCTGTACTGCAGGAGCAGAAGAAGGAGAAGCATGAGGAGTAAAGTCAAAACGTGGATGATAGCCTGTAAGAGCAAAGAAAGGTGTTTGGTTTGTAGATGCGTGAATGGAGACGATCCTGTACTGATCCTGTACTGCAGGAGCAGTGTAAGAGCAAAGAAAGGTGTTTGGCTTGTAGATGCGTGAATGGAGACGATCCTGTACTGATCCTGTACTGCAGGAGCAGAAAGGAGAAGCATGAGGAGTAAAGTCAAAACGTGGATGGTAGCCTGTAAGAGCGAAGAAAGGTGTTTGGCCTGTAGATGCGTGAACGGAGTTGTTGTAGGCAAACTCCGCCATAGGAAAAAGGTCCAACCAATTATCTTGTTGGTAACTAATGAAGCAACGAAGATATTGCTCCAAGGTCTGAATTGTGCGTTCTGACTGCCCATCAGTTTGCGGGTGATATCCTGAAGAAAGATCCGCTTTAACCTGTAAACTTCGGAGAAGCTCTCGCCAAAACTTGGACATGAATTGTGGACCTCGATCAGAAACAATGCTCTCAGGAAGACCATGATGTTAGAACACTTCACGGATCACCAACTCAGCAGTTGGTCTGACCTGTAGCTATCTTGTTGTAGGGTAGGAAATGAGCCTGTAGTGAAACGATCAACCACCACAAGAATTGCATCGAATCCATGAGAAGGAGGAAGATCTGTGAGGAAATCCATAGAAATGGATCTCCAAGGAGCAGAAGGAACAGGAAGAGGACGAAGAAGACCAGAAGGTGCATGACGAGCATCTTCGACCTGTTGCAGGTGTCACAATCCGTACAAACCTTTCCACAAAACCTCGCAACCCAGGCCACCAATAGTTGCAGTCACCAACTCAACTGTCTTGGCCACACCGAAATGTCCTGTAGCCGGGGTATCATGACAATCCTGTACCACACGAGTCTTGCAAAACACCAATAGGAACGTACAGGAGACCTTCCGGTACAGGAGTCCGTCCTGTATGGCAAACAACGTGTAGTCTGAATGGGAACTGGAGGAAGAGGAGCTTGCAATGTCAGGACTAATGTGTGAGAACACATTCCTTGCCAAATCGTCTGTAGCCAACTGCGAACGGATGTCCTGTAGAAGTGTTGAATCTGCTGGTCTCCCCGGTACAGGAGTCCGTCCTGTATGGCAAACAACGTGTAGTTCTGAATGGGAACTGGAGGAAGAGGAGCTTGCAATGTCAGGACTAATGTGTGAGAACACATTCCTTGCCAAATCGTCTGTAGCCAACTGTGAACGGATGTCCTGTAGAAGTGTTGAATCTGCTGGAGCCTGATGAACTTGTAGTGCTGCAAGCCAAAGTCGATCAGGACCCAACAACACTTGCTTTTGACAGTCATATGTAGGATCGCCCGGGGTCGATGCAAGGTAAGAACGCCTAGACAATGCATCCGCCTTACCATTCCGAAAACCAGGCATTGTAGATAATGACGAAATCAAAACATGATAGGAACTCCGCCCACCTAGCCTATCGCCAACAGAGAACTCGAGCCGTTTGAAAATACTCCAGGTTCTTGTGATCCGTAAGACTTGTACATGATGCGTAGCACTTCCAGGAAATGCCGCCACTCCTCGACGAATCCACAATGGCCTTGAGTTCCTTGTCATGAATCTCGTAATTAATCTCCGCCGAAAGGAACTTACGAGAAGTGAAAAGCTACAAGATGAAGCAACTTGTCTTCTTCAACTTGTGATAGGAGATCCTACTGCAAAATCGGAGGCATTTACTTCAACGAAGAAAGGACGAGAAGGATCAGGATGTGCTAAAATCGGAGCTGTCGTGAAGGCGTCCTTGAGTGTTGTGAATGCATGTTCCGCCTTGTCGGACCAAGAGAAAACCCTGTGCGCTTGGTGAGTTTCGTGAGTGGAAGTACACGCTTGGAGAAGTCCTGTATGAACCGCCTGTAGAAGTTTGCAAAGCCAAGGAAACATTGTACATCTCGTACAACTTGGGCCTCTCCCACTCCACGATGGTCTTCACCTTGTGCATGTCCATGGAAATGCCAGCAGGAGAGACGATGTAGCCCAAGAACTCCACAGAATCCCTATCGAAAAAACACTTCTCCAATTTCGCATATAGGCCATGCTCGCGAAGCCACTGTAGAACTAATCGTACATGCTTGTCATGTGCCGCCTGGTCCTTGGAGAAAATCAAAATGTCGTCGAGGTAGATCACCACAAACTGGTCCAAGAAGTCACGAAAGATGTCGTTCACCATGTGTTGGAACACGGCTGGGCATTGGTAAGCCGAAGGCATCACCGTGTACTCGAAGTGTCCATACCTTGTACGAAAGGCAGTCTTCCACTCATCGCCTGGACAAATCCTGTACAAGGTTGTAGGCCCCTCGTAAGTCGATCTTTCTTTGCTCCTCGCAGCCGATCGAAAGTTCCGGGATCAATGGCAACGGGTACCGATTCCAATGGTGACTTGATTCAAACCCCTGTAGTCCACAACCAAACGTAAACTCCCATCCTTCTTCTTGACAAAGAAATAGTGCTCCTGCAGGGGACTTTGAGTGACGAATGAAGCCGGATGCCAAGTTGTCCTCGATGTACTGACGAAGAACCTCCAACTCTGTGGGTGACAATGCATAAATGGTCCAAACGGTGGAGTCTTTCCTTCCGCAAGATCAATAGGAATCGTAGGACCTGTGAACAGGAAGAACTAGCCTTGTGCTTGTCAAAAACGTCCTGAAAGAGTGATACTTGGATGGTAGGGAAGAAGGAGGAGAAGGAAAGGAGCAGGAGAAGGAGATTGAAAAACAGAGAGTCAGACACAGGAAAGGTAGAAGAGGACGTAGGAGTTACTTGAAAGGCAAAAAGGTGGAAAGGAGCAGGATCAATGGCAAGTTCATGCATGGTAGTGGTAAGAACTCGGAGAAGAAGGAGGGAGCTGTGACTGAAAAAGAGGAAGGATCTTGGGGGGTGGAACAGAAGCAGAGTAACAAAAGAGGCAGGATTGGGAGAAACCTGAGTGGATGTTGACGAGTGTACAATTGGAAGAATCCTGTACAGAAGTCCGTGGTTGCACAGGAGTGAGGAAGCCTGAGTGTGCTGACGAACCAACAAGGAGGTGGATCCTGTTGAGGAGGAACCTTCGACACTGATACAGGATTGGAAGAACCCTGTACAGGAATGCAAACTTACAGGAGTGGAGAGAGCCTGCGGATGTGCTGAGGAACTGACATGAGGTGAATCCTGTCGAGGAGGAGTTCAACACTGGTACAGGAACAGGCACGGTCAATCCTGTAGCTTGTACTGCCTCAGACACCAAGGATGTATCCTGCACGCAGGAAGGTACAGGATTGATCTGGCTGCTGGAGAGGAAAACGTGAGCGTCCTAGACCTCATCGATCTGCGGATTTGCAACAACAAACCATGGCATGCCAAAAATGATGGGAGTCGACCGAGTCTTGATCAAGTTGAAGGAAATCGAACAGTTGAATGCGCCATGACTGCAAGAGAGAGGTGTGGTAGCGTGGGTAACTGCGCCAGAAGCAATCAAACGACCATCGGCCACCTCTACAGGAACTGCAGCTTCAACTTCACCACCGGAATGCCATGCTGAGCTGCAAAAGTGTCATCCATGAAACATGCATTTGCACCAGTGTCTAACAGGGCAAACTCCTTGAGCTCTCGGTTATTGAGGCGAATGTGTACAGGAAACTTGAGTGATGGAATGGTATGAGCAGCACCAATGGAGCCTGCACCTACGTCCAACTTCGCGGCTCCTAGACGAAGTGGACATTGAAGTTTTCCGACTGAACTTCAGCTTCGGCTTCACGCGTCTTGAACTTTCTGGCTTTATTAGGACATTCCGCCACCTTGTGTCCTGCTTCACCACAATACAAGCATAGGTTCTCACCCCGACGACGTTGCTTCTCAGCAGTTGAAAGTGGGCCACACTTGGATTTGTTAACCTCCATAGGAACTGCTCCAGAAGGTGTCGTAGGAACATGTGCTACGGCTACAGGATTGGCTGGCAGGAACTGCTGACGGAATTTTTCCTGACGGCGCTCGAACAAAACAGTTGCATGATCTCCGCTAACGTTTGAGCATCCGGTAATGTAAGGAGAAGGTTCTTCACATCATCCCTCACCCAAAACAGAAGTGTTCGATCAATGCAGTCTCGTCCCATGGAATGTTCGTGCACAATTGCTGAAATTCGGATGCATAAACGGAAGCTGGTCTGGATTTTGTTGTGAGCTTCCGTAACTTCGTGCATGCAAATGGTACTTATCGGGATCTCCAAAACAGGCTTCAAAGGCAGCCACGAAACCTTCAAAAGTCTTCCATCAATGGGTCGTCACGCTCCAGCAAGGGAGCAACCCAAACCCGTGGAGATCCACTTAGTAAGGATGCCAAAAGGCCAACCTTTTGTGCATCTGTCGAGTAGCGACGTGGCTGCATGTGGATCAAGAGTCGGATCTGATTCAGAAACCTTGGAAATCTGTGCGATTGCCACTGAACTTTCTGGCAGCTGACTTCGGCTCCGAAGAAAGTTCGATGGAGAGGAAACCACCAATGCTTGAGAGAGAGCCTACGTAGCAGCCTTGGAGGATGCGTCAGCAGCTGCATATCCTGTAGCATATCCTATAGGCATATCCTATAGCATATCCTATAGCAATATCCTATAGGCATATCCTGTAGGAATATTCTATAGGTATATCCTATAGGAATATCCTGCATGCATATCCTGTAACCCGTATCTTGCATTTTGCATCCTGTATCCTGTATCCTATAGGATATCCAGTAGCTATGTATCCTGTATAGCTACAGGATATATAAGCTACAGGATATATGTATCCTATACAGGATACAGGATACAGGAATACATACTAAGGGTTAAACATTGGTTATCTATAGGATAAGGGTCACATTCTTAGCTCATGACTAGATTAGACCCTTATCCCTTATCCTCTAGGCATATCCTGTAGCATATCCTATAGGCATATCCTGTAGGAATATTCTGTAGGTATCCTATATGAATATCCTGCATGCATATCCTGTAACCTGTATCCTGCATTTTGCATTATGTATCCTGTATCCGGAATCCTGTTATCCTGTATCAGGTTGTGACAGCTTGCACCGGAAAATGTAAACCCTTAGTTTTTGTCATTTTTAAGGTAAAAAACATCTCTAAAAAACAAGCTTTGTTTTTGTAAAAAAACAGTTAACATACTAAGGGTTAAACATTGGTTTGTTTTACATAGTTATATACCCTCATAATATTATTTTGTTTTACCCTTGTTTTTACCCTTGTTATACAATAATAATCTTCTGTTTGTTTTTTATATAATTTATTTTATTTAATTTTAAATTTATTGATTGATTTTAATTGTACTTAATAAAAACTCTTTACTTTCATTAATTAAATTAAAAATAATAAACATTATTGATTCTGGTGATCTCTCTGTGAATCCCCTCTCTCTCACACACACCAGTCCACCTTTCGGGAAGCGTTTCTTCATGGTGAGGTTTTGCATCAATGAGGCCTCTGCAAGAAAAGAAACTAATGTAACCAGGATTCACCAGTTATACTGTGTGTGTGTATAACTAGATAGATAGATATGCTATTATAATATTATTGCAGTAAGTGAAACATCATCCAAACAGTGAGCAAAATAAAACAATCAAGTAAGACGTATAAGCATGTACATTTGTGTATATAAGTATATACAACGTCTCTTCGTAAACAGGGCGGACCGCATGAATCACTCGCGAGGCCTGTAGATTAAACCCTCTGCAAAGAAAAATATATTAAGTAAAATTAATAAACATAAGACCTAGAACAGAGAGGAGTCCGAGAAGATGTTAACCAAAGCCTATGTGTAAGTATTGCATTTTTATTTCATTATGTATTTATTCTTAAGTATGTATATGCAACACTTGGATTGAAATTATCCTTTAGGGCGTTCTCTATTGGGCTTCTGTATTACCTAATTCAATGTCAAAATACGCTTACCGGCAGGAGCAAGCCCTCCATGTACCTATCCCTAGGAACAACCTAACATTAATGAAACGTATATAATAATTTATACTGTAAGTATTCTCTCTCTATATATACAAACAAGCACGCACGCACAAGGATCCGATGGGAAAAAGATAAAGCCGGCTTACCGGAAAAAGCTTGAAATGGAGAAGAATCTGAACAATATCAATTTAGCAGTCTCGGTATGTAAAAAGCACATCCCAATCTTGAAATGGAGAGGAATCTGCACAATCAATTTAGCAACACATCCCACATACAGACACAAACACGTTCTAATTTATATTTATGTGAACCCAGTTCTGTCTTTATAAACGAAAGTCAACACATACACACGACAGAGACACACAGATAGAAGCTCAAATGCTCCTTGTAACGAAAAAATAACTTAAAGCAGAATATTTATTTATCACACGCAGGCACGCACAAATTCATATTATGTTAATCTTTGACGCATCACATACACCACAAACACAATGTATATGATATATGACACAGAAAGAGGCTTCAATAAGGTAGCAAAAAAATCATATTATATATATACTTTATGTCCTAAACACGAATTCTATCACGTCCACATCATACACACACAATGCACGCTCACAACACAATGTATATTTATATATTGATTGCATTTGAGTGATTCTTCATACCGAAAAAAGTTCATGCCTTGTAGCGAGATAATCCAGAGGAATCTGCAAAATATTAATATCACACACACATACACTTATTTTGCATACTTAAATATACAACAGCTTATCTCACAATGCAGAGAACACAATGTATCTGTATATGTATAGATCAGAGAGAGAAAGCAGTGTGATTTGAAGCTTGGGGATAGCAAGGTAGTGCAAAGGAATCTGCTGTATAATAATTTAGCAATCTTCACAACATACACACATACAAATTTCTTAAACACATACGAAATTCGAAATACACACGCATGCACACAGAATGCGTATATACGTACGAGCTTAGGAAGCTAAATAAGAAAAAATACATGAATGCAACCTGACTTAAAGCACTGATCCGACAAGCATTTATTATATATATATATATATAGACACACACACAAATTATATAGACACAAATTTTTTCTAATTTTTTAGACTTATAAACGTGTATGTCTGTCTGTGTCTGCGTGTATAAATGCATATATAGACTTAGATGATAATTTGCTTATATGTATAGACAGGAATTATAACTGTCTGAACTGTCCATACATACAGTGTGTGTGGGTGTGTGTGTGAAGAACAAAAAACTTACGACTGCATCTGTTTGTCCATCGATGAACCAGAGCCCTATATCCCCTTTCCAGATAACAAGAGTGCTGGACTCGGACAGTTGTACTTGACGCTCCAGTGAGTGGCTCCGGAGGCGGAGGTGGGGGAGGGGTCGGTTTCTCCCCACTGGGACGATCGAAATTGGGTCTTCTCCATGGACCTCGGACCACCCATTGCACAGGCTTATCCTTGTTGGCATTGCCACATTGAGCCCGGAGTGTGAATGGAACTTCCTCGGAAAGCCCAAATCCCCTGAACTGGGATACCTGAATAGCGGTCGACATTCCCATGCCGCCGGATCTGCGGAGCACGCTCCGCCGCTTCACAGAAAGAACCCTAAAGCATATTCTAGGATCCCCTGTTTAGGTTAGCTTACGTGTATTACATGTAAATATTATATAATATTTTATAAATAAAGTAGCGAAGAACAATAACTGTATAATGTATATATATACTAAGAGTTTCATAAATATCTATTATAATTTAAATATGTGAGTCTATACATCTTACAGACATTATTTATATATATGTGTGTAGAGAGGGAAAAGGGAGATGAAATCTATGCATGCACACATGCTTATATATATATATACACACACGTGTTCACCTTCAACATACGCTAGTGTCCATGCATATAGTCCCAAATTTTCAATTAAATATTATACGACTAAACCACGTTATAAAACTCAGAGACAAAAAACCAACATGGGCACATCATATACACGTCCACAGACACACACACCCACATATATGGAATTAAACATTCATAGGCACACCATTTCAATATATTGCAGAATTTATAAATGCATCTCTCCTCTTTTGTCCACACACACACATACCACATAAGTTAAACATTATGTAATTCAAAATGAAATATCTTTTGTTAAGCCATAATTATCGAGTTTGCATGTAGGATGTATGTGTGTGTGTATAGTATATATATAAGTGTGCATTCCTGATATAATTCAAAACTAAATAAATTTTATTATGATATATTAAATTAAATAAATCTTTTCTTTTTATCCTTATTTACAAAGTAGAAAACTATCCTTAATTTAGTTACAGAGTATAACTTATTATCAAATTACATATGCCATGATAAAATAAAAAACATAATCTAATAAGAAAGTAAATAAAATATTTTTCACTGTATTTTAATGAATTATAACATAATTTATACATGTTACAAACCCAAAAACCAACCCTTGTTCTTGGACCCTTAGTACTTGTTAGTCAAAATTTTTTTACCTTAATATTTATAAAATTAGGCATAGTTTTTTTATTTTATTTATTTACATTTTCTGGTGTTGACGTGGAGGAGGAAGCTGGAGACAAGCCTCAACCTCTACCTCTTGGAACGTGCATTCCGACAAGACCTCCTCGCCAACGTTAAGGGTAAACTACCCCGAAGGTGGGACGTATCCTTGACATCTAGAAGTTAGGGCGGCACAATAGAGGGTTGTGCCTTGACGACACAAACTAGAGCTTGCATCGGGAGAAGAGTAACGAGCTCAATCATGAACCCAGGAACCCTCACTCCTATATACTACCTTATTTTATGTCACAGAGCCCCCCCCGCCGTTTTCCTATTTACATAAGTGAGCTAGCACTGAAATCTCATTCCCAGAGGGAATATACTTGGTGAGTTATTTATCGACCCCTAAACCCTAACATGTCAAACCTAGGGGTATTTTTAAACATATTTGACATGCCAAACTCACCGGAACTAGCCATTAACCAACCGACACCGAAAAACCAAGGTAAGAATTTCTTAGAAGGTAAGTTTTAGCTTCGCCTAGAAGTTTCCTGCAAATACCTAATGACACCCGGCCGGACTATCACCAGATACCCAAGTGCACTAAGCGGGCCTGTTTCCTACTACATCTAGAGCTTATCAACATAGTACAGTAGGTAAACAACAGTCAACGTCCAAAGTAAAAGGGAGTCATAGTAAAAACTATGACAGTTAACATCATGTGTAAGTAACATTAAGTCTTCAAAAATGACCTCAAGAGTCTGACTCAAATGCTCCAGGCACGAGACTTAGGGTCCTACCCTAATTCCTCTATAATGATTATCCTTCAACCTTAGAGGATACCCTGAGTAGACTTTAGGATCATGTTCAAAGAGGACCTAGACGAGCTCATGCCTTAACCCCACCAAATAGATGTGTCTTACATGACAGTTAAGGTATTGTCCCTTACCCCTTGAGGAATCACCCTCATCTAGGAGTACAACCCCTTTTGGATCATAAGGGATACCCTAACTCACAACTTAACTTTTAAGGGTTGAAGTGGCCAAGTCATACTTAAGACTTAGGGTTAGTACTTAGTGAGGACACAAGTGTATGCCGTAGGCGGATATGAGTGTAACTCCCTAAGACTAGGTAAGTACATGACCTTGGGAGTGCCTCACAAAAGGGCTATGCTAACGAACTTTAGATTGTTCAACCCCTAGATATGTTCACACCCCCAAGGTGAACACCCCCTAGCTAAGTAGCACACCCAGTTACGAGACCTAACCTTCCTTGAGCAGATGCCCTCTTGACCCATGGAGGACGATCAATGAGTAAAGACCGACCACAAATGAGCAACAGAAGGACAATGTTGATAGAAGGTATTATAAGCTTAATTAGATAGCAATGGTGGCATTGTCCTCGAGATGGTGCAATCAGAACAAGTGTCAACATGCAATCCCAAACGGTAGTTGGGCACACATGGACAAAGCTTACCACTAGGGATTGGGCCACATAGTCAAGAGACACCTGAGTATATAAGGAACAAGGTTGAATTGAGAAGGAGACTTCATGAGCTTCGTGAGCTTCCCAAGTTGTGTAGAGAGAGAGAGAGAGAGAGAGAGTTATTTGTATTCGGCTTCTATTTTAATATACACTACTTGTTCATTATATGCTTCTTGAGCGCCTCTACTGCTTCATTAACTCAAACACCATTGATTGTTCCTCAATTGTAGTCAACAACACCTCTCGCACACTTTGGTTCATATTTAGTGATGGAGTGTGCTCCAGACTCCCCTTCCTCTTCCAACTAGTTGTCCTCCTCCTATCCCAGAGGACCTACTCGAGTTATAGTGTTCTTCAACATTCTATTTGCTAAGTCAACCTTATGGATCGTCACCTCACATGATAACCATAAAGAGAGCAACAATGTTTCAATACTCTAATTGAATGCATGCATCAAGAAATAGGCGATCGTTTAACATTCGACAACAACTCTCTCAATGTCACCCTTGCATAATTGATTGTCAGAAGACATGGCGAACACACTTCATTTTTGTATTTCAAAATCTTGTTCTTCTCATAAATGATTGTCATCTCTATGGGCCAAGTGTGGTAGAATGTGGTCACCAAGGCATTGTTACCAACACCCACCTCTTTACTTGCTTCAAACGATGGCTGGCATGTCCACCCCTCTCAAACAACATTCACTTAAAGGAGTGTTTGTAAGGTTCATAGATGATGCAAAGGGTTTATCAAAGATGGGTGGCATAAGAATGCTTGAAGTACTTAAGTTTTATAATTAAAATATATTAAAAAAAGTTTAAGTCACAACAAAACTTATGTACTTAATTAGATTTTTTTTATTGGTTAGTAAGCTTTAATATTTTAGTTTATATTTTATTTTTAGTTACGACCTTAGTGAGGCTTAAATACCTTTGATGTAATATAGTTTTAAATCTATTTTAAGTTTTAAACTTCATTTTGAAAATAGTAATCTTAGAAAAAACTAATTTATTTCAATTGAACATTTCGATCCATATATGTATGTGTTTTTATTTTTAATTAAGTGTTAAGATTGTCTAAAATGAGAACAAATTCTTCATGATTTAAAGTGGTAATATGAAATACATGTATATATAATAATATAATATTTAAACATAAAATATAATATCCAAAAATATGAGTTTTGTTACTATTTCATGTATGTTACTTAAATAATGAATTTAGTTTTTTTGATATGTTCCACTTCTTGTTGTGTGTATATGTTTATGTTATTTAAAATACATGTCATTTACATCACATAAGAATGTGTACGTTCGTTCCTATTACTGAAATAAAGTGTTAAAGCTTTTTAATACAATAATATATTTCACCATCTACGACCTTGATATGAATATACATTTGTGCTCTTTATCACACACACACACGTGTGTGTGTGTGTGTCATGGTTTTAAAATAATACATGTGTCTATAAAATTATATCATTTAAAACTTTAACATATATATTTTTTGAAAATGCATCGACCCTTTTATTTGTATATGCTGCACCACTTCAAACAATGTTCCTTGTTACTAAGAAAATACATACCGTGAGTTTACCTTCAGTACATGTGTACTGAGGTTGTGGAAATTTATACACTCCATGTCTGTACAACTGGGGTCCTACTGTTTATCATGTTGAAGGTCCTGAGAGTAGCTCGTAGTGTAGTAACACTGCTTTCCAAGCCCACAAAACAGCATTCACTTATCAAATTTGCCACAAGATGTTGTCTAGCTTACAAGAGATTACGGCCGCCTCAAACTGCAACATCACTATAAAATAGGAGAGAACATTCCACATGTCCAGCTCACAACAAAACGCCACTATCTCACATCTTTCATCAAGAGAAGAACACCTATGCATTATCAAACACCTCCAGAGGTGTCTCCCAGTTAGCTCCACTTCCGAAAAACGAATGTCCTTTGTAACAAAAAGAACAGAAGCCTCCTCAATCGACCCACATCACACAAACACACCATAAGGACACCCCATAAAGGAAGGATCTAAAGGTTATAAGCTACTCTCTAAAGCTACCACATCATCGTCCACCATGGCCAACGACAATGATATCCATTCTTATCTCAACATTAATATAAATATATAAATATATAAATATGTTCTATGTACATAAACTATATTTAAGAAATAATAATCATATGAGATTATTATTTTAAAGTTAGATATTTAAATAAACATATTAATATATATTATATATATATACAATTCAAATTAAGCTAGCCTGACTTAAATTCTAGGTTATATATGTTAAGCAAGATACGTGCATAGTACGTATACATATAGTGAGATCTAAAAAAAATTCAACCCATATAAGCTCGTTGAAATCTCTTTATTTCGCATATGCTTAAAACTATATTATATATATTTATATATTTATAAATATGTATTTATATATTGTACTCTAAAATCAAATTATTATTAATATATTTTAATTCCATAGGATTATTAGTTATTAAATAAATTTTATATACATATTAATATATTTAAAGTACATATATGTATATTCATATTAAAGACTCGACGGTATTCCATTTTAACACAATACACACACATGTATTAAAGCATTCAACTAAAGTATATATCGTATGATTATTGTTATTATCCTCCAAATATAAGACTAGTATATCTTTAACATATACTATTGTTTATATTCTTTGAATATATAAAATATTTTAATTTCTTTTACTATTGGAATTTTAAATATATTATTTTATTAATATAATTTACGTTGTTTATTTTTAAAATAAAAATTAAAAATAAAATAAATATAACCATTTAATGAAATATATAGATCCACCTAATCGTAGAATATTACCAGTGTATTGCAAGTTTTTTTAGGATTACCGTTTAATTTAAGGTATTTAAACATAAAATATTATTATAATATTATATTTTCTTATAATTGAAGCTGACATAAAATCTAAGTCATGCAATTAGAAAATATATTCGCTTGTGTTGGGATTATCACCTAGATCAAGTCGCTCTTTGTAAGGTCAGGATTTATTAACCCACTTCCCCGTATCTACAATGAGCTGCTTTGTCATGAAAAAGCTAAGTATAAGAAATATTCTAGGGAATATACCTATTAAGTAAGTTTTAACGCTGACGTATGGTCACTTGAAAATCGAGGAAAGTCTACCGTATCAAATGACAACGATTTACGCGAATTGTATATGGACGTTTAAATTAAATCTGTAATCTTAATTTTTATTGGGCTAAAGTGAAATGTAAATAAAACTTTCACATGTTGCTTATCATGAACTTGTAGTGTGAAACAATAACAATAGTCAGAAGATTTATTAATTTTGTTACTATTACGCATGTAATATGTATTTAAATGTGTGCATGTGCGTGCGATTGGAAACACCACAATCACCATTCACCACAATAGAGAGCTGCTAGTCTGTCTTATGATTGTTACTTACTGATCATGACTAGCATAAAGCGGGTCAGCTAGCACTCTAGATAGAATTAGTCTTTAATGCATTCCATCTTGTTCTACGGTTTGTAAAGAAAGCGCGGTAGTGTTCTCG
This sequence comes from Selaginella tamariscina, assembly GCA_003024785.1. Taxonomy (NCBI): domain Eukaryota; kingdom Viridiplantae; phylum Streptophyta; class Lycopodiopsida; order Selaginellales; family Selaginellaceae; genus Selaginella; species Selaginella tamariscina. The sequence goes on from PUQB01000432.1 coordinate 45,970, forward strand.
AGTGCACTCAAGTCATATATAGTCAGTTATTTTTGAAACTTCTTGCTGACAATGAATAGCATCAACATACCTGCAATTGCTGACTACAAAACTTTACAGAGCTATGTACACAGTGTCACTGAAATTCAGTCAAGGAATTTGAGGAGGAGGAGATCTTCTCTTGACCATCATTTTTCCTGGAAGGGAATTCCCAACTGGATTAGGCCCTGAGGGCACAGAATGCAGCTTCTCTACTTGGAAGCTGCTGCTGCTGCTGCAGTCTGATCCTTTGCACTGAACGAGCTTATACGTCTCGTCTGAACAAAAACAAACATTATTTCTACTTGCTAACATGATGTTGATAGATACCTGCAATGGGAGGAGGAAGACGAGCAGAGGCCATATAGAAACAGAGGAACAGTGCAGAGAGAATCGTTATCCTTGACATCTTCATTGTTCATGGAGAGTTGGATGTGTGCACGTTACCTAAGAATAGAATTGAAAGCTGCAGGAATAGACCAGTAGTTCAGCTGCCCCAAGCTGGAAATTCTCACACAAGAAGTTGGTCCAGCTGGAAAACAACGCAGTTGTTTTGCAGATTTATACCGACTCAAGCTTGTGGTTATGCTAATTATTGGCTTAAACAGGCAGGTTTTGAGTCGTTTCGTGAAGGTACTGTTTCTCGAAGTTGGCAAACAAGATGAAAGTGGAGGGAAAATTTTTAACATTTTAAAAAATTGGGGTGTGACGCAGGTTGGAGCATCCGTGTCTCGTGCCACCCGACACACCATGCAGCGTGCCTTTGGTTTGGTTGTTGCGAACGATTAGCACGTAACGGTACCAGAGTTTCTCCACACAGGTAGATTTAAGATTGGTTTATTGTTGTTACGTATACGATCGATGCACGTAAACCACGTGTTTAGGCTAGTACTTTTGTGAAACGCGCTGGGGCCGAGAAGACAGAAATATTGTGCTCCTCAGCAACACCTCTTTATGACTTTATCATGGACATAATATCTCGGAGACGATGACCATTTGTTTCACAAACAACCTTGGGTCTTGTTCCAGTCAGTCACGGCTACTGGGACATGTCTTCATCATTCATTAACATAAAAGCATTCGACACAAATTGCTGATGCATGTTGTGCTGTCAATGTAATTTGTCCGAAACGAGTAGGTCCGGCGTATACTCGTAAACTCATTCCCCTATACTCTCTTTCACCGGACATATATTTTATTAATTTAAAGCATATAACTTGTGGGGCTCTCCCTCTGCATGTTCCAAGCATTTACTCAGTCTATATATTATAATAATTGAAACAATATATTATAAGATTTTTTATTGTTTTCTAACTTGGACTTGTATGATACTTGGTATGACAACTCACCCCAGATGTTGGTCCGTTTCCCGTCCCCACTGACTCATCCTGACACATTGAGAAGTCCCACTTAAACTAGACAATCCCTTAGACTTCCAGAATGCATAGAAAGAAGAAAAAGAAAAAGTTTGACACTAGATTTTTTACAGTGGTAACAAGCCATGGGAGACCCCATGTTTGCCTCGCAACTGACACGCCTCCATTATACATTGTTAAATGTACATATGTCTGACAAGTGTGTAAACTTCTCATGAAAACTTCCTCCCAGAAGCAGCAGCAGCAAACCTTCTTAATCCGACAGTGACAATCCATCTTCTTCACGGATCGTGTCTTTATCATTCTTTTTGTGACTGAAACCCGTCCCTAAAAGTCCATCTTTCCTGCTTGCAAGTCAAATGTACCAGCCACACATTGTTACATTTATACAATGCACGCCATATGCTCACGAATAAACCAATGTACACTGTTTATATCAAATAACACGCTATAAAGCACGAGACAACCACTTAATATAATATGGTTAATACTGTCTATACTGATTGTACGTCTTATCAAGTATCTGCTGCTAACGTAATAGTGACATATCTCCAATATGATGTAAGTTCATGCCCATGCCATGATCTAGATATCTTATGAAAAGAACACATACATTTGATACAAGAGGAACATATATGTGTAACTTGTCAGGCAGACTGTGTGACTATGTTACGAGGTCTCGTACAAACAATTCTTGGCTGAGTTCATTCTTTTCAGTGAAAAGTTTTCACCATTGTACCGCCGGGTAAGCGTTGATATGACTGTGTGTACACAGGAGGTCATAGAGATGTGCGAAATTGAGGTTATTAAGACATAGAGATATGCGAAATTGAGGTTATTAAGACATAAGGTGGCGTTCTCGTTCGTGAGACTCTTCAATGCTACTCGAAACCGTGGCGTGAGCAGTGATTGTAATTAGTTACAATTTTTGTAAACTAGTTTGTCAACATCAGTCAAACCGGCCGCCGCGTGAGTATCATGTCCAGGATTGCCTAAACCCAACTAGCGGAATTCAATGGCGGTATACAAACGCAGATGCTACGAATCAAGAATTGCTGTTGCCATATTATGGTTTTGATGATGCAACTTACGACTCAAAAATCGAAGGTAAACGAAGGTAAATTTGTCTCAAGGAATGGACTTAAACAGACGCGAGAGAATCGAGAATAAGATTCTGGCGACTAGAGACACAATATACGCCTTGATTACTCGTGAGTTGATGACGATGTTTACCCAGGTGCTTAAGAGTTTCTTGGGAAGAGATCGCATCTTTTACACTGGTTACTTCTGTAACAAGTATGAAACAATCTGCTCACAGAACAATGGCACGTAGTGCTTCCATAAGCGCTTTATCTCTTTAAAAATAAGGAGAGTGTATTTTAAATTATATGTTACATAATTTAGTTTAAAATATGTATTAAAATATATTATATTTAATTAAAATTACATTATTAATTCTTAAATTAAATTTATAAATTATAAGTTAAAATATTTTAATTCTAATTTTAAAATTAATTCCTATTATTAATTTAAATATTAAAATTTATAAACTTCCATTTAAAATTATCTAGAGCTTGTCACCAGATTTTGAATATGTTTTTACATGTGTTTTATCATAAATTTGATAGTTTTTTTCCTGTTTTTTTTCATTTTTTCTATCAAATACAGGCATTTAAAAAATTTATCTGTCAAATAAACGGTTATTTTGTATTTAGATCTTTTAAAAAACAGGCTTACATAAAATTCGATTGTCAAATGAAAGACGAAAGAATCTTTTAGAATATTCCTTTATTATTAAATTAATATTAATTATTTGCTTAATTTTAATTAAACACAATGAATATTCCTTGTACATTGTACTATAAACAAAAACAGCAACAAGGGGAGGGGGGAGGCAGCATTCACAATAGTGTGAGTTTGTGAGAGGTCTTATATGGAAGATTATAGTGTAAGCAATGCTGTTATGTGCTTTTCAAGGTGAGCATTTATGTATTTTTATAAGTTTAATCTTATTTTACTATTTTTTGTTAGTAATAAACATCAAAAGAGGGGCAGAACCAAAACATTTTGCTTCTTATTTTAATATTAAGAAGCTATGCAAAGTGAGAATAAAGCTATTGCTACTGTCAAGCCACAACCAAAAGTAGGATAAGAACAAGGAAAGCTTAACTCAAGAACAAGCATGTCATAGTTTTTATTATGATTACCTTTTACTTTGGATGTTGACTGTTGTTACTTATTATATTATATTGATAAGCCCTAGATGTAGAGGAAACATGCCCATTTAATGCACTTGGTATATAATGATGGTCCGATTGAGTGTCATTAGGTATTTATAAAAAAAACTTAGCGAAGTTAGCACTTCCATCTAAAAAACTCTTACCTTGATTTTCTGTGTCCTTATTGGGTTAATGGCTAGTTCCGGTGAGTTCGGCATGTCAAATATGTATATGTTTAAAATACTTCTAGGTTTGACAAGTTAGGGTTAAGGGTCGATAATAACTCACCAAGTATATTCCTCTGATAATGAGATTCTGTGCCAGCCATCAAATCAAACATCTCCTTAGCTTCTTCGAGTTGAAGTTCTTCACTGTAAGAAACTATCATAGAAGTCAAGGTAGCTAAGTTCCACCGAGGCATCAAATTCAGTGTGTTCTTGCTTTCTCTAGATGCCTGTTATGGGCATATGCAGCAAGCACAAGATTACACTCATATATCTCAAGCGAAGCAGTTTTTTGATTGGATGCCTTATAAAGATGTGGTTGCATGGACTGCAATCCTCGTTGCATACAGTAGGAGTTTCCATATTCATTCAGTTCCTGTAGAGTTGGATTCTAAGGCATATTTGGAGGAAGCCAAACATACATTCGATGAAAGAGATGTTGTCTCGTGGAATGCGATGTTATGGGCTTATGTGGAGAGCGGGCATGCATTAAAAGCTGCTCTGTTCTTCAACCAAATGCGACTTAGCCTGGAATGGATATGTGGAATATATTGTAACAGACTTACAAGGACTTACAGTTGCACATCCGTAAGTCGGTCCACCAAAAGATTGACAATGTATAGAAGAGTTTCCTTCATGGAACTTGTCAGATTACTGCTTGGAAAATTCCAAGTGACATCTCGGCGCAATTCACGGCTCAGGCAGCCATCCGGAGGCGGTCCGTGCACAGGGGAAGGGAAATTCAGGGTTCGTTGATTTATCACACCCTACGGGAATATTCTTAGCCCTAAAAACAGAGCATGAAAGCGTTTAGGTCGACATTGAAGCTCAGGCATGGCGGCTGAGCTTGTCGCCGATTACTTGAAGAAGAAAAAGTCGCTCGAAAGCCTTTATAGAAGAGGCCAAACCGGTAAGTTTTTAATTTTCAGTTAAGTTCTCAGCATATGGTTTTCCACAGAAACCCGTTGGCGAGTTTGATGACGATTTGGAATACATCCACAAGGTCCACTTTGGTCAAATTCCCAAACCAAGGCAAGCTATATATCTACACAGAGAATGCATGATTATACATGATCTTACATTTGCATGCAGCTTTGGGTCAAAGCAAGCTGCAGATGTCACCACCGAAGTGATTGATGTTTCTGGAGACGAGAAACCAAAGAATGAAGCAAACAAGAGAAGTACTGACGAGGTGAGGAATGGATCAGCTAGTAAGAAATCCAGGAAGAAGAACAAGAGACAGAAGACGAACGGTGGAGCACCGAAGGAAATCCTCACTGAAGGTAGACGAAGCACTAAAGGATACTCCCATTGAAAATGCACCATTGATAGAAGAAGCACTAAAGGCTACTCCCATTGAAGATGCATCAATGGTAGAAGAAGCACTAAAGGATAGTCTCATTGAAGATGCACCAATGGTAGAAGCACTAAAGGGAGATGATGCGATTTCCAATGAAGCCACAGTAGTTCAAGATAATAAGGATGTGAGGATTGAGGGGATTAATGGGGATGGACGTGCTAAGAAGACTAGAAAGAAGAAGAATAAAAAGAAGGGTGTTCAGGAGCAGATTACGAAGGCTGAAGGGACTACGAAGGGTGATGAGCAGATTGTGAAGGGTGATGAGACTATGAATGGAGATGAGCAGGAGCAGACTGAGCAGACCACAGAGTCTTGTAGATGCAATGAAGTTTGATGTGACAAAGGGTGATGAAGAGAGCAAGGCAACTGCTGTAAAAGAGGAGAAACCTATTGAGGTCGTGGAAGCTCCTTCGAATAAGAAGAAAAAGAAAGGAAAGAAAGGTACAAACATATACTGATATTCTATATACCTTTATATGATATCGTGTACGGATGAATGTATATTGTATCTACACTAATGGGTTTATTATCTTTATAAGGTGGTGAACAGCAAGCAAAGGCTGATGCTCAAGTTACAAAGGAAGAGAGTAATGCAACAGTTGAAGAGCTGACCAAGGAAAAGGAGAAACCTGTTGGGAAGTTCCCTCCAAAAAAAAGAAGGGAAAGAAAGGTAAGCATCATACGAATTCATACCTACATATTCATTTACATTTCTGTATATCTGTTCCAGTCGTAAGAACGGACACAAAATGTGTGTGTGTGTGTGTGCGTGTGTATGTGATAAATTATGTGATTGTTCAAACAGGTGATGAGCAGGTTGCGAATGCAGATGCTGATTTGAAGGCAGAGGAAAACGTTGGTAATGATCAAGACAATGTAGAGAAGATGGAAGCTGATGATGCAAAGGTGATGGAAGCTCTTCCGAAGAAGAAGGGAAAGAAGGCTAAGAACGAAGGTACATGATGCATGCACATGTATGTATGTGTGTCTAAGTCTCCGTGGACTCTCTCTCTCTCCCTCTCTGAAACTGTATCAGAAAGGCTACCATACTTTATCCTTATCGCATTCTTTCAACAGACTCACTGTAGTGGATGTTTTTTAAACAGTTGAAGAGCAAATTACGAAGATTGAGGATGAGAAAGCAGCACAAATTGATAAGACGGATAATGAGGATGGAGGCTCTAGCAAGAAGAAGAGAAAGAGGAAGGGTAAAGAAGTCACTCAAGAGAATAAAGGTAAATGTCATATATGTATGTGTATGCGTGTGTTATCCTCAATGAATATAGCATTATTTGTGCATATATTATCTTTGTTCTCTATATTTGTTGTTGGTCTCTCTCTCCTCTCTCTCTCTCTCTCTCTCTCACACACACACACACACAAACACCGCTTGTATGTACAAGTGCTCCTGGAAATAGGTGAAGAGCATGGCGAGAAAGAGGACAAATGTGAGGAGACTCCAGGAAGAATAAATCAGAGTAATTGATATTTTTGTAGTAGAAATTCTCATCAATTTGGAAATGTTTTGTCTTAAATATTCAAAAATTAATAAACAAGAAGTAAAAACGAGTGATTATTTCCATCCCAATATAAATACAATAGCAAGTGTATATATAAAGAAAATCATCGTCCCAAGTTTCGTTTCGGAAGAAGCATGGAACTTAATAGCAAGACTTTAACGTTATGTTGCTTATATTGATCTTGTGTACACACATATAGAGAGAGAGAGAACGTCGAAGAGAAGATTCTGATTTCTCTGTCAGTGAAACTCGGGCACAAAGGGAAAAAGGTTTGGCTCAGTCTGTTCAATCCCTGTAAGTGGGATGGAAGCCCATGTACCAGCAGATATATCATAAATGTATCCCATGATGGAGTCGTGCGTGGTTAAAGTCACGCAGATCTCGTCCTTTCCAGCAGAAACGTGGTCGATATATGCAAGGTCATCGTTCAACTTCTTATTTGACAGAGACTTACACGTCTTGTCTCTGTCATCAAACACTTGTAATTCCAAGGTTTCCTCCTCACGTTTGTAATACACCACAACAACTTTCCCTGCAGGTTCAGCGTCAGTTTGTGTGTGTGTGTGTGTGTGTAAGACTTGCCTGAGCAAACAACCAGCCAAGGATAGAGAAGATAATCATAGTCGACCAGCCAGCCAGCAGAAGATTCTCTGTAGTAGCAGCCACTGGTATCGAACACGTCGGTTGAAAACAAGTTGGCAGTGTAGGAATCACCAGATGCGGCGAAGAAGTAAAGCGTACAGCCGCAAAGAGCAGCAGACTTGCTACTCAACGGATGGTATCCATTCACGAAGTCACCACCTAGTCGCAAAACGCTGCTACTCCATCTGTCAGTCTTTGAGTGGAACACTCTAATCACAGGATTTTCTATGCCACCATCTTCATCTCTGACAAACACAATAATGCCAGAAGAGTCCTGGAGAATCTCCGTCCCCGAGTATAATAATATCTCATGACCATGTCCAGGCACATCATGAGGCAAGAAGGTCAGGTCATCTTGAAAGAGGGGATTGCTTATCGCAACACATCCGCGTGCATGATGAAAAGTGCTTGCATAAGCGACCAATCCAGAATCGGATGCCATAATGTACGTGTCCGTAGCAATACCACGTATGTAGCCGGGAAGAGGTAGATGGAGCCATGCTTGGTCCGCCGTACTGTAGATTGACAGCTTTCCTTCTTCTTCATAAGTCGTCACATAGCACTTGCCATGGGTCTTCACGTGTTTCACACCCCTACATCGACAATACACTGTAGGTAGTGTGTGTGTGTTATAAATACAATTACGTACCTGCAGGCCTCATTCCAGCTCTTGGACACGGACCGAAAACGGCACAATGAAGGGACTGGAAGGTATTCCACAAGCAAGAGCTGAATGGCCAAAGGTAGCTCTCCCCAAATATCCGGGTGAAGTGTCGTGGTTGGTGTATTCTTGTCAATGAATCCCCTCCATTGTCTCTTCTCCTCATTACTACTGCAGAAATCGAAGAACATAAACAAATAGGAAATAATTGTAACCAACTTACTACTGCAGAAATCGAAGAACATAAACAAGTAGGAAATAATTGTAAACAACTAAGATAAAAATTGTTGTTGGTGGTGGTGTGTGTGTGTGACAGAGAGAGAGAGAGGAGGGAGACGTACCTGCCATGTTTAGAGATCGACTTCTCTAGTACCGAGTCCTCACAGCTGTTTAAATATAAAATGTTAACAAACAGAAAAAGCTACACGCGTGCGCGCACACAAGCTAGTGACTTACCAAGGCTTAAAGGACTTTTCTGTGTTAATTTATCGTTGTCCGAGGACAAGACTTATGACCGCACGCACGCACGCACACGAGTTAAGTGCCTTACCTAGGCTTTTTTCTTCACAGGTTAACTCATTGCTGGCCTCTTCCTCAATACTGTATAAAACAGAATTTTAAACAAGCAGAGAGAGAGAGAGAGGGAGAGAGGAGAGAGAGAGAGACGTGCCAAGGCTTAGACTCGCTGCCTTCCAAAACAAACTTCTTGTAACGTATGGTTTCCTGTTTTCCGTTAAGGCTGCTCAAGAAAAGTGGTCACATACACACACACATAATGACGTACCAAGAATTGGAACTTTCGTTGACGCCTTCTTCCTGTTTTAGCTGCCCGCTGCTCAGGAAAGAGATTAACTGTGAGAGCATGTGTATGCACATGTAGACATACCAAGCCTTCCTCTTGCGTGTGCATACAGTGTTTCCGCTGCTTGAAGTGCAGCAGCTCGAAAATAAATTATTGTTATTGCCATTGCTTGCGGAGAAAACAAAATGTATAAGTTGCGGAATGGCTCTCCTACATAGAATAGACTCACCGGCGTGGATTGGAGCCGGCAATCGATTCTTGAACGTGTTCGTGAATAAGTATGCTGTCCTGTGTCCAGGTGCAGTTGCTTCGGAGATGACACATAAGTGACAAGAAAACAGGTATCAAACACAAAAACTTACCACTGCAGGCTGTGAATCTGGCCCATGTGCGCACCCATGCTATTAAACTGTACAAATTAAACACTATCAGATACGGCTAGGGTTCTTAAATCGATGTCGCTCAGATAGGGCTAGGGTTCTTAAATCGATGTCGCTCTCCGTGTTCAAAGGCCGCTATATACCGGGCCGGGATGATGATGCGCCAGTGGAGAATCCGGTCCAACGATTCAGGCGGCAGGTACAGCAGAGAATCAAGAACCAGGTGCGGCGAATCCGGAGGTTCAGAATGTAGCTGAGGCGGACGCAGTAGCAGAAGCGCAAGACGACGAAGCAGCTCAAGAGGACGACGACAACGAAGCGCAAGACGACGAAGCAGCTCAAGACGACGACGACAACGAAGCGCAAGACGGGTACGTAAGGAATAAGGTAAAAAAATTTTTTACAAAATATTCTTTTTTATTCAGATCTCCAGTGAAAGGAGAGCAACTTTTAATTCAAAATCAAGCTTTCCAGATATTTTTGATTGGTCTACAGGCCGGATTCTCTTATCTGAAGAAGAATTTAAAACTATTCGCTTCATATAAGCGGCAGAAATCTGTGGGTATGTTTTTATATTATATATATAATATATGTATATATATATAATTATATATTAATTTTTTTTAATTTGGAGGGAGTTCTCTACTCTCCCGTAACGGGAGACTCCATCAAAATACGTTTAAGGAACTCGAGGCCTTCAAAACAGAACAAGTTGTGTTTACCTCGAGGCATATATCCGGGTAATAAGGCGGCGAGAGGTTACTTGACAAAGTTCCAACGTCGGTTGTCAATGTTTTTATAACAAATATTTCACACACACTTTGAGGAAACAGTGAGTATTTAACACACTCATTTTGTTTTTTATTTCTCTCTCTCTATATATATATAGTTGGTACGTTTTAGATGTTCTGTTCGTTTTTACACTAGGAAGAATGCAATTCCGAATGGATGGGTGGGTCTTGACATTGGACCTGACTCCATTAAGACGTTCAACAAGGCAATGGACACAATCAAAACGGTCGTTTGGAATGGTTCGGTGGGCGTTTTGAATTTGAGAAATTTGCAGTGGGCACTGAGGTCAGTAATGAATTCTGCACTGTGTGCGTTGTAAGACAGTTTATTCGTCACAGTTATGAGTGTGTACATGTACAGACACAAACGCACATACAGCCTTTGTATACATGTGAAGAAATAGATGGTCTTTCTATGTGTGTGTGCTTAACAATAACGTGAGGAATGTGTGAGGCAGGCTATTGCCAAGAAGCTGGCTGCATTGAGTGGCCAGGGAGTTACTACGATCGTTGGAGGGGATGACCTGGTTGCAGCTGTAGAGAAATTAGGTGTTGCAGACAAGATGAGTCATGTATCCAAAGGAGTAGATGCAATGCTTGATCTCCTTGAAGACAAGGTTCTTCCTGCTATTTCCGCCCTTGATGAGGCAGCCACCTCGCCAGTGGAGGTTCAGAATCCGGTTCAGAATGCAGCGAGGCAGGCAGACAACAATGTAGCAGAAGTGCAAGACGACGGAGCAGAAGATGACGACAATAACTAGTACGTAGCAGGAATAAGATAAAAATAATTTTTTTACAAAATATTTATTTTATGCAGATCTCCAGTGAAAGGAGAGCAACTTTTAATCCAAAATCAAGCTTTCCAGATATATTTTGATTGGTCTACAGGCCGGATTCTCTTATCTGAAGAAGAATTTAAAAACTATTCCGCTTTCATATAAGCGGCAAAAATCTGTGGGTACGTTTTATATTATATATATAATATATGTATATATTTTTAATTATATATTTTTTTTTTAAATTTTGTAGGGAGTTCTCTACTCTCCCGTAACGGGAGACTCCATCAAAATACGTTTGAGGAACCCGAGGCCTTCAAAACAGAACAAGTCCTGTTTACCTCGAGGCATATATCTGGGTAATAAGGCGGCGAGAGGTCTACTTGACAAAGTTCCAACGTCGGTTGTGAATGTTTTTACAACAAATATTTCACACACACTTTGGGTTGAAGCCCCAGGAAACGGTGAGTATTTAACACACTCATTTTGTTTTATTTGTCTCTCTCTCTCTCTCTACATACTACATACATATATATATATATATATATATATATATATATATATATATATATATATATATATATATATAGTTGGTACGTCTTAGATGTTCTGTTCGTTTTTATATGTAGCAATGATTTTGACTTGTTTCTTTCATCTGACAAATCTGTGTTCGTTTTTGCAGTCCCTCTTTCTGCTGGTAAGGTTTATTTATGTTTTAACTCGGGTTATACACATTTTTATTCGTGACTGTGTGCATAACTTGGCTACCTTGTAGGGGCCCGTGTCCAACCCAAAGAGGCCGTTTGCAGCAATCATCGGAGGATCTAAAGTTTCATCAAAGATGAGAGTGATCGAGGCAGTGTTGGAGAAATGTGAAATTTTGTTGTTGGGTGGAGGAATGATGTTCGCATTCTTCAAGGCTGAAGGCTTTTCGGTGGGATCTTCCCTTGTGGACAACGATGAGATTGAATTTGCAATAGACCTCTTGGAAAAGGCAAAGGCCAAAGGTGTCTCATTGATTCTTCCTAGTGATCTGGTGGTTGCGGATAAGTTTGCTGCTGATGCGGAGTGCAAGGCAAGTTTAATCTTATTACTGTTTCCTTCTATTATTTATGTGTTGTTTTGTTTAGATTGTATCAGCTAATGCAATTCCGAATGGATGGGTGGGTCTTGACATTGGACCCGACTCGTTCAACAAGGCAATGGACACAATCAAAACGGTCGTTTGGAATGGTCCGGTGGGCCTGTTTGAATTCGAGAAATTTGCAGTGGGCACTGAGGTCAGTAATGAATTCTGCACTGTGTGCGTTGTAAGACAGTTTATTCGTCACAGTTATGTGTGTGTGTACACATACAGCCTTTGTATACATGTGAAGAAATAGATGCTTAACAATAACGTGAGGAATGTGTGAGGCAGGCTATTGCCAAGAAGCTGGCTGCGTTGAGTGGGATGAGTCATGTATCCAAAGGAGTAGATGCAATGCTTGATCTCCTTGAAGACAAGGTTCTTCCTGCTATTTCCGCCCTTGATGAGGCCACCACCTCTTAGGTAGGTCTATATAGTTTCTAATCCACTTCCTCCTTTTTTTGCTGAGCATACGCAATATGTTAATACAACAACCAATATTATTTTTCCTATCTTTACCTCGTTTTTCTTACACACACATGCATCATCCGTGGGTTACATCAGACTATCTTATTTCCACTTTCTCTTTTGGCGTTAATCTTGACACGTGTATACGTGATAAATACAATGGTTTCTAGTCTAGTTTATATTGGAGTGTGTGTACATCAGTTTTTTTTTTATCACAATGGTTTCTAGTCTAGTTTATATTGGAGTGTGTGTACATCAGTTTCTAGTTTGTAGAAGTGAATTCATGTACATAAATTCATGCAGTAAGCCTCCGTCCTTATAAGGTTAATGTTATAACTGAGTTCTCAACCTTGTGTAATATCACGTGATTGCTCATTAATATCTTTGCAAACTTCTAGAGAGAGATACACATGTATGTATAACACGTGCGGTTTGTTTACTTTATTACAAAGGGAAAATGCTATGTGGTTAAAACAGAATCTTCAGAGGTACATTCTTTAGTTAGCTGTAAACCACCACTTTGCCCCGTGCAAGTCAATATAATATATGCAGCTGTAAGTATATGTATGTGTCCAATTAGATGTGTGTGTGTGTGTGTGTGTGTGTGTGTCCTAGGTAATAAAACTGTATATTCTCTATTTCATTCTTAATAATGACCATTGTCTTTCACGTTACACAAAAGCTGGAAGTTCACAAGACGTGTGTTGTGCACCTACAGACTGTACACACACAGACATATATATATATATACACACACGTACGCGCTTGTTTTGAGCAGCGAGCTCACACACACAAACATTATTTTCAGCGATAGTTGTTTATAAGTTATTTGTTCGAGATCTGTGTGACTTTAACCACGCACGACTCCATCATGGGATACATTTATGATATGTCTGCTGGTACGTGGGCTTCCATCCCACTTACAGGGATTGAACAGACTGAGCCAAACCTTTTTCCCTTTGTGCCCGAGTTTCACTGATAGAGAAATCAGAATCCTTTCTATGTGTGTGTCCGTTTACAAACCTCTCTCTCTCTCTCTCTCTCTCTCTTATATATATATATATATATATTCTCCACTGAAAAACATATACACATAGTGAGAAGCATTATGAATGTGGATTTCTCAACATAGTCCATAAATGCAAGAAAGGAAGAGAATTAATTATTATACATAAACAGTCCAGAGTAAAATGCTTTAATTGGTTTTGCATGCAGGAAATTACTAATTACTAATTCGTCCCTTGAAGAATGCTTTGTTGATAAGGCCTCTGTGCCACAAATCTATACAAGCAAATGATATAAAAACAATGATGATACAAGGTTGCTCTCTGGCATTGTTTGTAGGATACTCTTGGCTCGTGCCACATACCCATTCCAAGCATATGCTATGAGCAAGATATTCCATGAGACTAAGTCCCTCTGGGGCATTTGGTTGAAGAACAGAGCAGCTTTTAATGCATGCCCGCTCTCCACATAAGCCCATAACATCGCATTCCACGAGACAACATCTCTTTCTGGCATTACATCGAATGTATGTTTGGCTTCCTCCAAATATGCCTTAGAATCCAACTCTACAGGAACTGAATGAATATGGAAACTCCTACTGTATGCAACGAGGATTGCAGTCCATGCAACCACATCTTTATAAGGCATCCAATCAAAAAACTGCTTCGCTTGAGATATATGAGTGTAATCTTGTGCTTGCTGCATATGCCCATAACAGGCATCTAGAGAAAGCTAGGTGCATATATGCATTGTCGTTAGTATGTCGAATTTAAAGTCTAGATACTCGATGATACGATCGTCTTTGTATATAAGGTTTATTCTATGAAAATAATATAATGGAAGAGGTAGATGGAGCCATGCTTGGTCCGCCATGGTGTAGATTGACAGCATGCCTTCTTCTTCATACGTTGTCACGTAGCACTTGGCATGAGTCTTCACCTGTTTCATCGCCCTAGTGTGTGTGTGATATATTATGTACCTACACGCCCCATTCCATGTCTCTCCTCCAAATTCGACAATGTAATCAAAATTTAAAATGTGGTGTTAAATACATAGAAAGGGAACATGTGTAAGTTTTGATTATTTAGTTTGGCTTTTTAAATGTAAACATAAGTATCCAATGATACAAAGTGTCATGACCGTGTCTACAATGATATGTCTTGTTAAATACACACAGAATGGGAAAAAAGCAATTTGTCCTAGTGAACCTCCGACCTTGTGGTTAAGAGCCACACGCTATAACCAACTGAGCTATTCAACACATACGATTAAATTTTCATTTTTTCTATCATAACCTAGTATGGAAAAAAGAAAACTCATCCTTTGCGTTTAGACTTATCATTTTGCATATACAAATGGATGGATCCAATGCAGGAATCGTTACTCCAATGTATAATTTTATTCTTTCCCCTTCCTAACAATGCACTAACAGGCAATTTATGTTTTATTTAGTACTGTGGTAGAGCATTCAGTGCTCTTCAAAATGCCATGCCTCAACAACACCAAGGAGCTTGAGAAGATCATCTTGGACAGCCTTGACGAGCTTAAGACCAAGTTTCCTAACTTAATCTCACTCTCCACAGGTAAACTTATACTAAAATAGTATTCGTGCACACACACGCGCACACACGCATATACACATGTTAATTAACTATCGCTAAATCTGATTAGGCCGACTGTTGAAAGAGGAGGAAGGATGCACACATGCTATATATGTTCGTTTTCCGTCATACAAGGCACTCGTCGACTATTATGCATCTGACGCACTTATGGATGTTATAGAGAAGATGATGCCAGCTTTAACCGTAAGTTAACTTAGTTCAGTGTCATGTATCCAATCGGTTATTTGTCACAGGGCGAGTACACTGTTGATTACAATGCTTTCATAGAAGAAAACCTGTTAAAGGTATATTTCCATTATATCAACAGAATATAGTTATATATATCACTTTACTATTGCAGGAGCATCAAGATGCTGTGTTCATATATGTTTCTTCAAAGTTAAGGAAGGAACAAGTGCTGAAACAGTGGAGGAAGCTATTAAATCCATCTACGATCTGCATGAGGAAATGCCTAGCATTGTGTTACAAATAGGAGCTGGTATGCGTGCGTGTGTGTTCAATTGCTATATCGTTCAGGTGCGAACAATTATGTGCGGGACAAAACGTTCTCCCATGCCTTTGTTGCTCGTCTTGCCTCAGGTGTGTTTGTATATGTTATCTTTTACTCTATCTCTTATTACAGAAAAATCTGTGGAAGAGTTTTATAGTCATCCTTCTTATTCGAAGGTAAATTATTTAATCATCTATTATCCAGATTTAGTAATTACTTTTCTTATTAGGTAATAGAGGAAAAAATCAAGCCGAACTCTGTCCTATCTGCTGACTTTGTTCCGTACTCTCACCGCTGGGTAAGATTACGTTAATCCATGGTTATCTTTATGGATTAACATTTTAATCCAGGCCGAATTAAAAACAAGTTTTCTTTCATAATTAACTATTCTATTTTAAAATCGGAATTCAATTTAAATTCAAATTCAAATTTGAAATAAGGAATATGCCTTGTTTAAACTGGTTGAGTTGCTATGCGACAATGGACGGACTACGTAGAACGAGAATGTTGGATTCAACACATGAAGACTGCAGGCACGCTTGAGAGAGCGCATTTTAAATTAAAGCTACGTTGAATCATGTCATCCAAATGTATGGCAAATGGGGGAGTGGAACAAGCAATAGAGAGTTTGGATAGAATGCACATAATCAACGACTTCTCATGGGCTTGTATGTTCCTTGCATATACCCAAAATGGGCATCTAGAGGACGCCAGGCTTTTACTGCCCACACAGAACGTAGTTCTTTGGTCCAACTTAGTGAATGCTTATGATGCACAGAAAGGGAGAGTTGATGAAACCAGGGAAACATTTGATCAGATGCCCCAGCCGGATTTGATAGCTTGGAACTCGCTCATGGAAGCATATGCCTGGAATGGACATCTGCAATCTGCAAGAAATATGTTCAATTCCATGCCGGAAAGACGCATAGTTTCGTGGACTTTGTTTCTGAATGGATACTCGAGAAGTAATCAAGTAGAAGAAGATAAGGAGGTCTTTTGATAAGATGCCGCAAAGGGATCTTGTGTGCTGGAACGCTATGCAGAAGGCTAAGGAGCTTTTTTATATGCCTGTGGGACGTGTATCATGGACGACAATGATAGATGGATTGCACAGAAATATAATGTGGATGAAGCTGAGAAACACTTTCATGAAGTGCCGGAGCGTAATCTTGTCTCCGGGACATGCAATGCCCACAACGGGCATCTAGAGAAAGCCGAGAACACGGAACTTAGCTGCCTTGAATTCTATGATAGTTTCTTACAGTGAAGAACTTCAACTCGAGAAGCTAAGGAGATTTGATTTGATGCCAGAATGGGACTTACTTTCGTGTACTTCAATGCTAGGTGCATATACTCAGAACGGCATATATCTCAAGCGAAGCATTTTTTGTTTGGATGCCTTATAAAGATGTGGTTGCATGGACTGCAATCCTAGTTATTATAACTTTGACGTAATTATAAAAATGTCCCTCTAGTCCTTTGAGAATATTTATAAAAAAATGCCCTTTAAGTTTAGTGGAAATCACATAAATTGTCTTATAAAACAATCTCATAACCATTCTCATAAGATAGAATTACTCTATGTAGAGAAATAAAATGAAGGCTGGTAATACCTTATGATGAAATAAAGACCAATAATTTGATTATAATGATGAATTCAATGACTAACCTGTTAAGGGAAAAGAAAAAATGAGGATGATAAGCAGCATCCAGATTTATGACTTGAATTTTTTAAATTACTTTCTCAAACATCTCAGTATAAACCACCTTTACAAGTTTACCAAGTGAATTTTCATGAATAGCATTTTTCTAAACATTCAAATATTTTCAAACATGATTCAGGGCTTTTAGGCATGTACTCCGTGAGATGGCCCATGCATGTTTATTGCCTAGATCAGTCAGGTCCAACTGGTGAATAGGCTGAGGTTACGTGGGTCCGCAAGGTGTGACTGGCGGGCTAGTGTCAAGCCACGATCCAGGAATAAGGAAATGAGCAGGATTCTGAGAACATGAAAGTTTGATTCAGGAGCAGGAAAAACTAGGAACTCAGGAGAGAAAGGAGTAGAATAGGAACTGGGAGCAAGACAAGAGTAGGAGGCAAAGAGTAAAACAAGAATAAAACAAGAACAAGGAATAAGAATAATCGTAGAATGACTGGTGTTAATAATAACTGATTGTACAATAATTAGGTCAAAGCTTTTATGCTCACAACTCCAAGAGCTAATCTGGTCATGAGCTAATCTAGTCACTAGCCAAAAATGGTGATTCCTTATCCTATTAGAATATCTTGTAGGAATATCCTATAGGCATATCCTATGGAATATCCTACAGGAATATCTTGCAGGCCGAATCCTGTATCTCGTATTCTGTAGGCCGAACCTGTATGCCGTATCATGTATCCTATATCGGGTCGTGACAGCACCTCCTCCTTAAGGACGAGTTCACGAGTCTTAGGACCTGGTTTAACATGATAACACCGATGGAAGGCAACAACCTTGGACAAAGCATGGAGTAAGTTGGATGTAAGTTCCCAAGTGTGATCAGTAAACAAATAACCTTTTCAATCCACCAAGTATTGAAGTTGGTGACGATGAAGACAATAATTAAGGATGGTTACTACTTTACTCAAGTTCATCATCAATGACCACATGAGAGGGAGGAGAAGGAGAACGACCAGGAAGAGAAGAAGGATGATATGGCTCCAACAAAGAAGTGTGAAACACTGAAAATTTCATCGTAAATGATAATTCGAGTTGGAAAGCTACAGGATTGACCTCAGCCGCAATCTGTAAGGGCCCAATCGTTGAAAATTCAACTTAGAAGAAGGCCTGTTGGTGCGAATGCCGACAAAGAAGCTAAACAAGGTCACCAACCTTGTATGTAGGTGCTGGTTGACGATGAGTATCAGCATGACGCTTGTACCGTTCATGTGCCTGCTGAAGATGAACCGGAGAGTATCATGTACCTGACGAAGATGTTGAAGACGATCCTGTACTGCAGAGCGGAAGAAGGAGAAGCGAGAGGAGCAAAATCAAAATGGATGGTAGCCTGTAAGAGCAAAGAAAGGTGTCTGGCCTGTAAATGCGTGAACGGAGTTGTTGTAGGCAAACTCCGCCATCGAAAGAAGATCCAACAGTTGTCCTGTTGGTAACTGATAAAGCAGCAAAGATATTGCTCCAAGGTTTGAATCGTGCATTCGGATGCCCATCAGTTTGTAAATGATATCTTGAAGAAAGATCGCTTTCACTTGTAGACTTCAGAGAAACTCTCGCAAAAACTTGGACATGAATTATGAGCCTCGATCAAAAACAATGCTCTTAGGAAGTCCATGATGTTGAAACACTTCACGGATCATTAACTCAATAGTTGTCTGGCCTATAGCCGTCTTGGTACATAGAAATGAGTCTGTTTAGTGAAATGGTCAACCACCACAAGAATTGCATCAAACCCACGAAAAGGAGGAAGATCTGTGAGGAAATCCATAAAATGGATCAGTAGCAAGTTCATGCATGTAGTGGTAAGAACTCGGAGAGGAGAAGGAGGGAGCTGTGACTGAAAAGAGGAAGGATCTTAGGGAATAGAACAGGAACAGAGTAATGAAAAAAGGCAGAATTGGGGAAAACATGTGCGGATGTTAACAAGTGTACAGGATTTGAAGAATCTGTACAGAAGTTTGTGGATGCACAGGAGTGGGAGAGCCTGCAAATGTGCTGACAAACGAATAGGTGGATCCTGTTGAGGAAGAACCTTCGACACTGATACAGGATTGAAAGAACCCTGTACAGGAATTTGTGAACTTACAGGAGTGGAGAAAACCTGCGGATGTGCTGACAAACGAATAGGAGGTGGATCCTGTTGAGGAAGAACCTTCGACACTGATACAAGATTGAAAGAACCCTGTACAAGAATTCGTGAACTTACAGGAGTGAAGAAACCTGCGGATGTGTTGACGGGCTGATAGGAGGTGAATCCTGTTGAGGAGGAACCTTCAACACTGATACAGGAACTGCACGGTCAATCCTATAGCTTGTACTGCCTCAGACACTAAGACATATCTGTACGCAGGAAGGTACAAGATTGATCCTGTCTGCCGGAGAGGAAAACATGAGCGTCCTGGACCTCCAGTCAATCTGCGGATTTGCAACCACGAACCATGGCATGCCCAAAATGATGGGTGTCGACCGAGTCTTGATCAAGTTGAAGGAAATCGAACAGTTCAATGTGCCATGACTGTAAGAGAAAGGTGTGGTAGCATGGGTAACTGCACTAGAAGCAATCAGACGACCATCTGCAACCTCTACAGGAACTGCACGCTTCAACTTCACCACCGAAATGCCATGCTGAGTTGCAAAAGTGTCATCCATGAAGCATGCATTTGCACCAGTGTCTAACAGGGCAAACTCCTTGAGCTCTCGGTTATTAAGGCAAATGTGTACAGGAAACTTGAGTGACGAATGGTATGAGCAGCACCAATGGAGCCTACACCTACGTCCAACTTCGCAGCTCCTAGACGAAGTGGACATTGAAGTTTTGACTGAACTTCAGCTTCAACTTCACGCGTCTTGAACTTCCTGGCTTTAATAGGACATTCTCCCACCTTGTGTTCTGCTTCACCACAATACAAGCATAAGTTCTCACCCCGATGACGTTGCTTCTCAGCAACTGAAAGTGGGCCACACTTGTATTTCTCAACCTCCATAGGAACTACTCCAAAAGGTGTCGCAAGAACATGTGCTACAGCTGCATGCAGGAACTGCTAACGGGATTTTTCCTAATGACGCTCGAACAAACGATTGTTGTAGCGAACGACTTGTTGCATGATCTCCGCTAACGTTTGGGCATCCGATAACGTAAGGAGAAGGTCCTTCACGTCATCCCTCAACCCAAAACGAAAGTGTTTGATCAATGCAGTCTCGTCCCATGGAATGTTCGTGCAAAGTTGCTGAAATTTAAATGCATAAACGGAAGCTAGTCGGGATCCTTGCATGAGCTTCCGTAACTTCGTGCATGCAGAACAGTACTTATTGGGATCTCCAAAGCAGGCTTTGAAGGCAGCCACAAATCCTTCAAAGTCTTCCATCAATGGGTCGTCACGCTCTAGCAAAGGGGCAACCTAAGCCCGTGGAGATCCAACTAGTAAGGATGCCAAAAGGCCAACCTTTTGTGCATCCGTTGAGTAGTGACGTGGTTGCATGCGGATCAAAAGCTTGATCTAATTCAGGAAACCTTGGGAATCGGCGCGATTGCCACTGAACTTCTCTGGCATGCTGATCTTTGGTTTTAAAGAAAAACTCGATGGAGAGGAAACCACGGATGCTTGAGAGAGAGCATGCGCAGCAGCCTTGGAGGATGCATCAGCAGCTGCATGTGCCGCGTTGGTGGAACCTTGCAAATCTGTGACCACTTGGCGCAAAGTGGCCAACTCATGAAGTAACATTTGTGCTCGCGTTGAAATTGCTCAAAATCTGCCATGATCCATGGAAAGAAGGAAAAAAGGAAAACAAAGGAGGAAAGCTAAGGAAAAAAAAAGTAATAGGGAATTAGGGAGCTATGAAAGGAGTTACTATCAAACTGTCAAGCCACGATCCAAGAACAAGGAAATGAACAGGATTCCGAGAACATGAAAGCTTGACTCAGGAGCAGGATAAGAACTAGGAACTCAGGAGCAAAACAAGGAGCAGGACAATGATTAGGACATGAACTGGGAGCAAGACAAGAGCAGGAGGCAAAGAGTAAGACAAGAACAAGACAAGAGCAGGAGGCAAAGAGTAAGACAAGAACAAGACAAGAGCAAGAGGCAAAGAGTAAGACAAGAACAAGACAAGAACAAGGAACAAGAATAATCGTAGAATGACTGACTGGTGTTGATAGTAACTGATTGTACAACAATTAGGTCAGAGCTTTTATGCTCACAACTCCAAGAGCTAACTGGTCATGAGCCTAATCTAGTCACTAGCCAAAAATGGTGATGCTTATCCTATCGGAATATCCTGTAGGAATATCCTATAGGCATATCCTACGGGAATATCCTGCATGCCGAATCCTGTATCCCGTATCCTATAGGCCAAAACCTGTATGCCGTATCCTATATCTTGTATCGGGTCGTGACAGCTAGCCCTAAAATAAATAACATTTTATTATTCCTTTGTTGCAATCGAATAAGAAAATTACAAGTTTCTAAATCTTAAATGACTCTATAAACTTATTAAAAATCAGTTCCAATTGTTATCATTTTCAATATCAACTGAACCATATGCAAGATGCAATAAATTATCACGAACATCCACTATTGTTGCAATTAACAATATGTCCTTATACTTTATTTATCAATAATGTACTATTCAAATCAATAATGACATGCAATGATGAAAATCATTCAAGTTAATTCCCAAAAACCAAAAACATTCTTGTAACCCATTTTTCATGATATTATTAAATAATTCCACAGTGCCATGATTAACTCTTACTATTTAATCATAAAAAAATTTCAATAGCTTGTGACATTCCTCTTAAGTATCATGAATTACAATCATGACAGTTTCTTTTGTCAATCAAGCAATATGATAATTAATTTATACATCATGCTTATGTCTTACATCTTTAACAAGTTCAAAAGGTTTATATTTTGGCTGATTTAAAACCTTCTGAGTATATTTATTTGGCAATAACCTTCTTATAATAAAAGTGTCCACTACACATCGACTTCACAACAATCTTCATATTAAATCCAGCCGTTGATGTATACAACATCCATGAATAACTCTTTTTTATACATTTCACTTTAGATCCAAGTTTATCACAATCAATTCTACATGATCGAATAACATCAACACTTACTATTAATTGGCACTCCCCGATGGAACAAAATCGAACTCCCATGCACTCACTTTGTCATAAACCATACCCTAACTTTAAATCAGTTATAAATTTAATTAGTTGGGTAAACTTATAATTCTATAAAGTAGTATAATAATATTAAAAACTTGCTACCTGAGTTGTCTAAATGGCATTTTTATAATTTTCAAAAGTACAAGGGCATTATTATAATTACTCAAAACCTCATAGGTATTTTAATAAGTTTCTCAACTTTGAATACATTTGAACATGATTCTTTTACTGTTAAACTATTTGGTACTTAATTGAATTATTTAACATACATGGTTTTATATTTTTGATAAGGTATATTATAAATTGAAAAACAAATGTACATCACATGTGATTATGTCAGAGTTTTAACCCAAAGGGCCAACAGTGGCTGCCAGGTGGCCATTCGGCGTCATCACCCTGTGTGAGCAACGCTAAGTTTCCCAGAACAACCCCAACGACCCCTAAGGTTAGACTCTAATGCCCAAGTGGACAGGAGACTTAGGGTTTAGCCTAAGTCTCCCTAGAATGTCTGCCCCCAGAACCCTTGAGGGATAACCCTAGTTGACTTAGGGTTTAGCCTAAGTCTCCCTAGAGTGTCTACCCCAAAACCCTTGAGGGATAACCCTAGTTGACTTAGGGTCTTGCCCTAGAAGACCTAGACAGGCTCATGCCCTAACCCCCATCAAGGAGACGTGTGTTCCACACATACCCCTGGACAGAGCTAAGGCATCGTCACTTACCCCTTGAGGAATCACCCTCATCCGGGAGTACAACCCCTTTAGGGCGACAAGGGGTACCCTGAACCACGACTAACCCCTAAGGGTTTGAGTGGCCAAGTTATACCCTAGACCTAGGGCTAGTACTTAGTGAGGACACGAGTGTGCGCCGTAGGCGGACACGAGTGTTCTGCTAAGCAAACTCCCTAAGGCTAGGTTTGGGATAACCCTAAGCACATGACCTTGCGAGTGCCTTACGAAAGGGCTTCTGCTAATGAGCTTAGGTTGTTCAACCCCTGGATTCCAAGGAGAACACTCCCCTAGCCAAGTGTGCCAAAGCACACCTAGTTACGAACCTAACCTCCCTTGAGCGGATGCCCAAGGCTTAGCACCCTAGTGCAAGCACAAGCATGCCTGTTTGCTAGAGTATCCAACCCCTTAGACAAGCCCATGACATAACCCCAAAGGGCGTGCCTCGGGCGTTGTACCATGTGACGTTTAGCCCAGTGTCACATCTCCATGTGACACTGCCTTCCGATGTGGGCTATCATGCCATAGCCCTTAGATTCAAGAGTTGCACCAAGCCACAAACGTGGCTCCTAAATGCCAACTCTAGAACCCCTCAATACCCTCAGACCGGTAAGGAACCTGTCAAACAAGATCACGCCCACAGTTGGACAAGGACACGAACGTGCCTTGCTGTGGTGTTGCTCCTAGCTTGACGTGGAGGAGGAGGCTGGAGACAAGCCTCAACCTCTGCCTTCTTGGAACGTGCATCCCGACAAGACCTCCCAGGCATGGATTCGCCAACGTTAAGGGTAAGCTACCCCGAAGGTGGGACGTACCCCTGGCATCTGGAAGTTAGGGCGGCACAACAGAGGGTTGTACCTTAACGACACAAGCTGAAGCTTGCACCGGCAGAAGAGCAACGAACTCATTCATGAACCCAGGAGCTCTCCTACATATACTCTACCTTATTTATGTGACGGAGCCCCCCCCCCCTCTTTTCCTGTTTGTGTTAGTGGGCTGGCACTGAATTCTAGCCCCTTAGATAAATTAGCAATATGAGCCTATAACTCACCCTTACTCCTACCCCTAAACCCTACCCAAGGGGGTGGGGGTTTTAGGGCGTGGGTTAGGGCAACCCTAGGGTTAGGTCAACCCTAGGGGTGTTCCTAACCCTACTTAACACGCCGAACTCATATGCAAAGACCAATCAACCTATTCGGGACGTCAAAATTGGGGGTGGGTTTCTAGAAGGTAAGTTCTAGCTTCGCTTAGAGTTTCCTGCAAATACCTAATGACACCCGGCCGGACCATCACCAGATACCCAAGTGCACTAAGCGGGCCTGTTTCCTACTACATCTAGGGTCCATCAACATAGTACAGTAGGTAACAACAGTCAACGTCCAAAGTAAAGGGTCGAGTCATAGTAAAAACTATGACAGATTACCTATACTATATACATAATACACTCCTATATATTGATTGATATATTTGTATTATATATACATATATGTTCATTATCTTGATCCATTGGAAGATTAAAAAAACTTTTAATAATGTACATTAGGATAATAAAATGGTTAATTTAATGCTATTTTGTTTAAATTTTTATTTTTAAAATAATATCGTAACTGTTTTAATTAAAATAATTTAATTATATGATATTTATATAAATGTATAGTAATTATTTATTTTATTAGCAATATTCTAGTATAATTTTTCTTGTAGTTACAAAATGATCAAGTGAATTACTAAAAACATTTTCTTTTTTTTGACATCTTACATTTAGCTTGCATCTCGTCAAACTAGGTGTAGAATTCCTCTTTACTACCAAGGTTGTCACCGTCTTGGAGTAAGTTCTCTATGATATCCACGGCCTCGTCTCGAACTGCTCTCCAGTATAGATCTATTGTCAACCACTTCAACCACTTCTTATCTTGTACTCTAGGCACTGACACTGCCTATGAGGAATGTTAGTGACTCTTTGGAACTAGTCGTCACCCAATGATAAATTGATGTAGCAAGGAACTTCATCTGCTTGTCATGCTTCTTGTAGACTTGTTGCTTAACTTCAATCTATGTTCTTCCACTTCCCTTGGAGTGCTTCATAACTTTGTCAAGGTCCTCCTCAATCTCATTCTATAAATGAACACGCTTTATAAGCCCAATAAAGAAAATAAATCTGATTACCTTAAACATGATCTTTGCATAGATCAAATTTGACAAAGAATGCCATGTTGACTTGCTTGCTGCGCTTTCTCTCCACCATCGAATGTCTGTGTGGTCTGTCTCACTCAATGAAGCTAAGATCTTAGAGGTACCCTCCACGTTAGCACAACATGTCTTTACTACCAATAAGAGATGCAATAGTGTGGTTTCGACAGAAGTGGCGAAAAAACTGCAATAAGTAAATTAGTACACGCCATGGACACAAGCTTAATTAATTACCTATTGATATGCTTGAACATAGCGACAAGCTGGAGATCATTCGCATCGAATTTCTAAATAAAACTAGCTTGGACCCAAACATCCCATTGCTTTCTCTCCTCCTCCTTTGTTGCCTCCTTGTACAACCTCTACAAAGCCTGTAGCATATGGTTTTTATCCATGTTATAAAGAACTTCATAAAGAGCACATGACACCATGTTTGGAACTTGGGATTTGCCAGGTCACTTTCAAAAGACTCATGTAAAGCGAGCATGTCCAGATCCTTGACTATTTCATGCAAATCCTCCTCAATGATTGGTTTACCAATTAAAATGATAAATTGAGTAGTGTTGCAAAGGTATCCACTTACTCGCCTGAAACTGGCCATGAGTTGGTCCAAGTCCTTTGGGTTTACATGACGTACCGCTTTGTTAGAATGGAACTAGCACACTGGCACATCCAGAGGATCTCCCAAGTCATTGATAGAGATACGTTGAAGTTAGCTAGTTGAACTTTCTACTTGTAATCTAGCTGAAATGTTATACACCTCTTTTTCCTCCTTTGGTACTCCCTTTGCCTTCTTCTTCTTTGAAGACTCACTGTCATGTGTCCTACCACGGGCCCTCTTTTGACCATTTGATCTAGTGACATGTGATGTCGTGACATCCCTTGCTTCAAAGTCACTCTCTTCTACATCCGCATCGACTACTACCACTCCGAACTCTAGCAATACAACATGTATGAAGATACCAGTGCACATGTCAGCAAGGTGTTGTTGATCATCTACTATTATCAATGAAACAAGTACCTTAGTTGATTGTAGCACTATGATTAAGGTTGGGCACTCCAAGGCTATGTCCATAATAGAACTAAAAGATTGATTTTCTAGCACTATCAGATTGTGTTGTGGTTGCACTAGCCTTGCCCCCCCGTCTTTTCGACATTCTGCTTGTCAAAGCCGCTCTTACCTTTGTTTCACGCTTGGACGGTTCATGATCTTTCTTCTCTTGTAACTACCAAGAAGCTCCCATTTACATCTCTTGTAGAATATAAAAAGAATAAACAAAGTGATAATATATGTCAACTAGGGAAGGTAATTCCAATCACTTCACCCGAAAAAGGAATTTTTTCAACTAGGGTTGTCATTATCGAACACCCCAATCAGTGGATATAGACTATTTACACATATGAATGAACAGGAAAGGGTGGATTCCCGACTGGTGGGGTTATTGTTGAACCTCTAGGTTGACACCAAACAAAAAAGATATCAAACAGGGGGTTGAACAAGGGGCTGCATAAGAAGAGATAACTTTGAGTACAAAGTGTTTATAATACTAATTGGGGGACAAGACATTATACAAATACCTTCAGGAACGTGGAACATGTGTGTTAGATGATGTGGTTTTGCCCTCGACCTTCGACTTGTTACAAACATCCCTACCCATGGATCATTAAGACAAAGGTTGTCCATGTGTAGCCTATTCATAAAGAAACAAACTTAACACCCGAGGAGGTTACAATTTTACAAGAAGCGGGATTCAAACCAACAAGTTGTCAAAGGAGTAGGAAAAGAACTACAACCAAGCCAAAAAGTTTGAAGGACATATTAGTGATGTGGAAGTGGAGCAATGTGGAAGGTAGGAATCGTTATTGTCTCCTCAGTTAGTCATATGGTGAAGGTAACCATTTCCAAGTTTCCATCATGTAATTGCATAGGCTTTCAAAAGTCAAAGAGTTTGAGCCATTGTTCGGATATGTACTTTGTCTACAATCACATTCTTGGACTAAACCCAAGCGTAACATACTTTCTCCAACGGCATGTTCTTAACGGACATTGAGGTTTATTGCTTCTTGGTGACTTGTAAAAGGAACTATGCACCTCTAGTTATTAACATGTAAACAGTTTAATAGGTATGTGATAGGTTTAACTAACTAGACTCCACTGAACATGTCTTCTTACACTAGCAGATGTCAAATGTGGCATTCACTTGAATCAGTAGGATTATGAGACTGTAGGTCTTTATCCTTTCTAGTTAGGAATTGGCAATTTTAAGCCCAATCAGCATATACATAATGCATTTTATTCTTCAATACAAAGCCTCATTATTTTTATGGAATATTCCCAGATATTTAGGACATATCCAAGAATAAGCTCGAATATTCTCCAAGCCTCCTGTCCTTTTTGCCATCTTCTCACTTTCCCTTTTTAGGTTACACATTAACCTATGTTAGTAAGGGTTAGTCCTAAGTGTGTAACACTATATGTCCTCGGTGCCAAGGACTCCATCCTCAGTACGAGGATGCCACTCTTCAACCATGTCCTTGGTGCTGAGGATGCTCTTCTTCATGGTTCTCTGTCGGTCGAGTTTCCATAACTCTGATCTTCATAGGGTTTATCGGCCAAATGATTATGCTTCTAACAGATCATTCCCTCGTTGCTTGCCAATGTGACTAGGTACTCCTATAAGTCTTTGTTAATCTGGGAATAATAAGCACCCCATCCACTGGAGAGAAAGTTTCTTGAAAGTCATTGCCTGTAACTTGAGACTATTCCTTTGCAACAAGTTGTGCTTATAAGTACTTATCAATCAATTGTGTTATCAACCTTTTCTTTTAATTTTAAAAAGTCCACTTGCACTTGATAACATCCACTTTTAGATAACTCACAAAAAACCCATGTGCCATTCTTTATTAATCACTATCCACAATGCTCCATTTAACCTATGCACATCCTTCCTTCCCTTTTGGCAACCAATTTCGAGAATCCTTCCCTTTTGGCAACCATAAAATAAAGTTGATAAGATTCATGAAACTTATGTAGAGCTCTCTGAGGACGTTTGTGTTCCCTGTCTGTTCCAGCCATTTAAAAGTCTATCTATCTTGTACTCCGTCTGTCCCAAAATTTCTTTTGTGAGCCACAAACAGAAGACATTTCAGCAAAGCACGACCTCCCTTCGTCACACGACCATCTTGTTTATGTGTTTTGTGACTTAATGAAACAGCTTGGTAATTTGGATATGTGTTTATCTGCATAAGAATCTTTGGTTCATTTTTTGAAGTCTTCCGCATGTGCGCGTCTCTGTAGAAACCCTAAAACAAAAACGATGACCTGAGCAAAAGTGCTAATTGTTGGTGCCATGGTTTCAGCAAATGAACAAGTTTGAGAGCAACATCCAAATATAACTAATCAGATGTTACTTACTGGATTCAGAGTAATCAGAAAAAGCAAGTGCAAGCTGTGAGTGAAAGTATAAACGCCTGACATTATTTAACACACTGTACAGTATAGATGTCCTGTTTTCATCACCTACACCAATCTGCAGGACGTGTAATAATATGCTTAAAAACAACACTTAAACCCGGTTAGTAATCTCCTGGTTAACTGTGTTTGACAAGAGTAAATCACACACACAGCAGAAGTTGTGGTGTGGGCTTACGTCTTGTTTTTGCTGTGAACCAGGAAATGTTGGAGCACATTCTTGAGCTTCTTGAAGGTGATAGGCTTGGTGAGAAAGCCATCCATACCATATTCAACACACTGTTCCTCGCAATCGGACAGAGCATTTGCAGTCATTGCAACTATTGGAAGCCGCTTCCGCTCTAATGCATGCTTGGACGTGGAATGATTTCCGTTAATCTCCCAGCTGCCTGATTTCTCGTAGATTCTCACTCGTCTCGTCACTTCCAGACCATCTAAAACCGGCATGCAAATATCCATGAGGACCTGAACTTTATAATCAAATTAGTAAAACCTTTTTTAACTCCTCGGCATACTTACAAGATCATAATTCTTTTCTTGGATGGCATTTAACGCTTCTTGTCCGTTCACCACCACATCAGCTGTCAACCCTAACCTCTTAAGCATTGACATGGCGACCATCGTATTCACCTGAAGAAATAAGCATTAGAGAGAGAGTGTGTGTGTTTGAATTTTACGACACCTTATTATCTTCAGCCAGAAGCAGCCTAGGCTTTCTAGTGCTAGAGCTAGAAGCCATTTGCAACTCCTTGGAGTCCTCAGCATCTCCCATGAGTGAGCACTCAATGCGTGGAGGTCCGCTGGAAGTCCGTCTCAAGCGGCCAGGTTGAGCATTTGAATGCTCTTGCTTCGCAGGCCTAGACTTGGAATTGCCATTGGCTCTTTCTGACAACGGACAAGATAGGGTGCTGCGTACTGGAAGAGAGCAAGACAGTCCCGCTTGCAACTTGTGAAAGTGTGCAGTTGTGTAACATATGTTCTTTCTCTTGTCCACGCTTGTCTCGCTATGACCCACATCTTTCCTCATCCCAATGCACTTGCAACACACGGTGAAGGAGAACACGGAGCCCTCACCTACTCGGCTACTCACTGATATGCGTCCACCCATCAAGTCCACCTGAGAAAACATGCTTAATAATGAACTCATCTATAATATACAGAAATACCACACATCAAATGTTCTAGACATTTTGCATGAAAGAGGTGCATGCAATTCAACACTGTACATAAGAAAGGCGAGGCAAGCAACTAAGAAGAGTCTTGGGCTTACCAACTGCTTGCATATTGCTAGTCCCAATCCAGTTCCTCCGTACTTCCTTGTCGTTGAAGAATGAACTTGCGTGAATTTCTCAAGAGCGATGGAAATGCCTCTTCGGGAATACCTGCATGCAGTTGATCCGATATCATACAAGAACTGTATTGGGTGTCGTACCTATCCCGGTGTCAGCCACGGCAAAATGCAGCACGATACTATCCCCAGACACATCCAGATCATTGTTCTCGTACGTGATCTCTTCAGGAATCACGGCAAGTGCCTTCTTTGTCTGTAAAAAACAATTAGCTGCCGATTAGACTCACGAACAAGTACTCACTAGTTATTAAATTCAATTTTATGTTTCACCCTGTAGTCTGTAGCTTGCTGCTCTTCCAGAATTTCTTTCCTTCCACTCTCTAGCAGAACGTCCCACTTGTCGCTCGCATTCGAATCTGTGGAAGCCTCTCTTGCGCTCGTACTCCTCTCGGGAATGCTGAGTGCGTTCGAGTCTTTTGCAACCCTAGGCATACACGGACATGTCCTTCTTTGGAATTTACAGCATTAAAAACCTGTAACAAAACTATGAGAGAGAGAAACACCATGAACATCAAAATCCCCGTACAAAGTTGGTGATGACTTGCTTCAGTCTCAAAGGATCACCAATGACCTACAGGGGGTGATTAGATCATAACCAGGAACAAGAAACATTACCATGGAAGGGACTTCATCTGAAATGTCTACAATAATTTTAATTCCCCTGTCTTTCGTTGCCGCTGTTGCTGTCCGTACCACGTGTTTAACTATATTTCTTGGGTTGAACTCTCTCTCTTCAAGTTTCATTGTACCTTTGAAACCATATGTTGTGAATACAACTTTTAATAAGCACGTAAATGCAATACCTGATTCAATCTTGCTCAAATCTAGAATATCTGAAATGATAGCCAGAAGTACATCTCCACTGAAAACCATAGCATCGACAAGCTCCTTCTGCTCAGCATCCAAGGAGGTAGTTGCTAAAACTTGTGCCATTCCTGTTGCAACTTCTGTTTCCACGTGAAATTTAACGGGATTTAGCAAACTTACCAAGGACTCCATTAAGCGGAGTTCGAATTTCATGGGACATTACCGCTAAGAATGTGTTTTTGGCTTCGATAGCTTCGCCTGAAAACCGCAAACTTTGTTACTAGAGCATGTAGAGAGAGAGAGAGAGAGGCGTGTTAACCTGCTGACTTAATTGCCTGCCGAAGGGATTGCTCGGTTCTTTTCCATTCCTCTGTCTGTATTTTCATCTGCGAAAGCTCGTCTCCCATGACAACCTGAAACGATACTTGAGCGCTGAGTAAGAACCTTATAGAAAGACATTGGAACTTTACTTTACAAACATACCACTCATGTTACCTGAGAAGTATTGTCCATAAGAATTGTAATGACACCTTGAATCCTGTTTTTCTTGTAAACCGGCTCACAAACCACCATAAGGGAGCTAGTTTTACCTTCCTTTTCAACTCTAAACTCCCTTTTCTCAGCGTCACCACCAAGAAGAAGGTTTTCCTTCATCACTCGCAGTTCTGGAAAGAGCTCTGCATCCTTCTTTCCTACCACATCCTGTAGTCGAATGTTTTTTTGTCATCCTATCTTTGACTACTAGTAATTCATACCTTGAGAATGGAATCAGAACCACGCCCGTTATAAAGCCTTCATAACCAATTAAGTTAACAACTTCCAAGCCGGCACACAAATACGCACACAGGACAACTCTACTCAAGAGATTGATGCCCTCTAACTAGGGACTACTCAATAAAGTGCACGGACACACACAAGCTTGAACTGACACAAACATGCACATGGAGATAAGTTGTAAGTCACTGTGCATATAACTTACTTGCTGCAGGTACATTCCAGATGTTCATCATAGTAGTTGACTGCAAAGGGAACTCCTTCCAGCAGAAGTTGCAAAGCATGTTCAATTTGCTTAAAAATGCCAGGAACTTTGGAATGATGACGAATTTCCCTGTCCGAAGAAAAGGACCTTATGTGCGGCTTCCACTGTGAAACATCATACGACGACTCCAATAATAGGTCAGGAAGACCACCGGAAAGCCTCTTAACTTCTTCACGAAGACTTTTATTCTCTTCAACAAGCTTTCTAATCTCATCTGCACGGTCATAAGATGAGAAGAGACCCTCCATGTATAAACATTCAATCTGTACCATGCGAACCAAATGAACATGTAAGTGCACAAGGGGGAAATTACATACTTGTTAGCTCAGATTGTCTATGACCATGGACGACGACCTCTGTGTACAGTAAGCACTCCACATCGATCCGGGCATTTAATTATCTCAAAGTCACTTTTCCGTCACGAGCAGAAGCCACTGGAAACTTAATCAAAATCTCCGCCATATCCACACCTTCTAAATACGTGCCCTACGTGTCCTTAAGCAGTTGATTAAGCCACGTGATGTCTTAATCACGTGGCTGATAGTGGTTTCAACTATTCACTATTTACTCTGTGCGTGCGCGTGCACAACCATCAATAGTCGTACTCCTCTATAGCTAACATTTGATTGAACCACACGCGTAAGGACAAACATACTTATATATGAAGCAGATCATCCTTGCACTTGTGCAAATGAGCTGACCAAAAGAAATATTCTCAGCAATGTTTCTCTTGTGTAGGTACAAGAGAAAGAATTGTTTCCCTGTACTCGGTGGCATGCAACAAATTAGGATAACATATTAGCAAAACTTATGTTGCTGTCATCAAAAGGTGCTCGGTACATATTAGCGAGCAGCACATAAGGCTCAGACGTTGTCGGGGCCATACAGGTGACCTGCCTCGCAGCAACTTGGGCTCGTGAAACATCCTCTTGTGTACCACAGGCTCCTAAGAAGACTCTCCAGGCAACTTCATCTGGAAGAAAAGGCATGTTCTTCAGTAAGTCTTCAGCATTTTTCAGCTGCCCGGACCGTGCAAAGCTTGCAACCAAGCAGCTGTAGTGCTCTGCGATAGGTCGCATAGCATAGTCTGAAATCATTGAGATAAAATATCTAGGGCTTGTTCAAGCATGCCTCCGTAGCTGCATGCTGCAAGAAGACTCACAAAAACAACTTCATCCGGCTTCACACCCTCGACTTCCATCCTGTGGAACAGCTCTATGGCGTCCTCCGTGTAGCCAAGGTGGGCATACGAAGCAAGCAACGATGTCCATGAGAAATGGTTCCGCTCTGGCATTTCATCAAACAGGCACTTGGCCGCTGCTATATGCCCACTCTGGGAATTGGTTGCGACCATGGTGTTCCAAGTAACAACATTCCGCTTTGGCATTTTCAAAAAGATGCCGTGTGCTTCATCGACCTCTAAACTCTGCGCA
Source organism: Selaginella tamariscina (assembly GCA_003024785.1). Lineage (NCBI taxonomy): Eukaryota > Viridiplantae > Streptophyta > Lycopodiopsida > Selaginellales > Selaginellaceae > Selaginella > Selaginella tamariscina. The sequence continues at coordinate 79,355 of PUQB01000432.1, forward strand.
TACCCACCTACCATAGTGGTCCAAGAGAAAACGTCCCGGCTCGGCATTCTCTCGAACAATATTCTAGCAGCCCGCATTTGGCCGCTGTGGGCACTTGCTGCGAGCAGCGAGTTCCAGCTAACAAGGCTCAGCTTTGGCATCTTCTCAAATACTTGCTGGGCTTCCCGACATCGGGCAGTGTGGAGGCAAGTTGCTATGAGCAGATTCCACAGCACCACGTCTTTCTGTGGCACTCGGTCAAAGGTTCTCTTTGCCGACTCTAGATCCCCTGCCCGGGCATATGCTTGAAACATGCCGGCCCAAGACACATTATCCTGGAACGGCATCCTGGAAAACGCTAACTCGGCATCGGCGATCTTGCCATGTTTTGTGAAGGCGAAAATAATCGCATTCCAGCTCACCAAATCAGTCATGGGCATCTTGTTAAATGTCTCTTGGGCCAGCAGAAGATGCCCGTTCTCGGCAAATGCGGTGATCATCGCGTTCCAAGGCATCGGGGTCCTCTCAGGCATAAGATCGAACAGGCACTTGGCAACCTCGATGCACCCAGACCGCTGATATACCGTAATCATTGTTATCCAGGACACAATATCCCGGTTGGGCATTCGAGCAAACACGAGCTTGGCGGAATCCAAATACCCATTCTCGGCATAGCCCTCCAAAATGCAGGTCCAGCAGAGGACATTCCTCTCTGGCATTGCATCGAACAAGTTTTTGGCCTCATCAACGAATCCGTTCTGTGCGTAGGCAGCAGTGATGATTGTCCAGGAGAAGGAATTGGGTCGGGCAATAGAGTCAAAAACGGATCGAGCCTCCTGCAGGCTGCCACATTTGCCATACATGTGCACCAGCGTATTAGCAAGGAACCTATTCTCTGAATGGGGGCTCTGCCTAATTTGCTCATGGATGCGTCGGCCTGCTTCCAAATCCTTGGCGTCTGTACAGCCTCTCAGAAGAGCTGCCAGACGGTCATGCTCTCTCAGCGCGTTGCTGCCAGCATAACCGTGAAACCTTCTCACAAACTTCATTCATAACGTAGTGGGCACGTTTACCCTTCGAGTTTTGGTAAAAAAAAATCTACGGAAACGACACGCAAGGGAAATCCTCCGCTAGAGGAAGAAGAAGAAATCTTCTGTTTTTTTAAGTAGCGCTGCGTCTGGTTTATTAGTTTAAAAATGACCGAGGTTTTTTTGCATTAGAACGCTTTTTTGATGCATGTGTGATGCCGCAGCAGAATCACAACCACAGAACAATCCTGGTCAATGTCAGTCTGGATCAAAGCCAGGGTTTAGAGCCGCTGTCGTGGGCTGTAGCGGTTGCTTCCCGACCAGGGGATTCTGTCATCGTGCTGCACCTTCTCAAGGATCCAGATTCAGGTCGCGACCCCAATCGCATTTTCTACGACAACTCACTAAAACCCATGCGTCATTTTCTGCAGCAGGAGTTCGATCAATCGAGAAGCAATATGGCAGAGCACGGACCGTCGTTTTGAGTTTGCTGGAACAGTGCCGGGAGCTTTGCCGGTTTCGTCAGGTAAGACAACCGGCTTCTGCTTCCACGGAATAAGCTTTCTTCTTCTTGTAGGTGACTGCCGATGCTAGGATTATCCCAGCATTATCTGGAGCAGTGGCGTCAGTGCTTGTGCAACAAGCCGCTGCCCTCGGAGCCGAAATGCTTGTGTTAAGCTCGTCAGATGTTCTTCCAGATTCCAAGTGGGTTAGCCAGTCTTCAGAATATATATATATATATATATATATTATAAAAATATAAAAGGTGGGCTTACATCGGACAGACTTAGCGGCTTCAAGGAATCCACGGCGCTTGATCCTGCACCACCGGACGGCTGTCTAGTCTTTGTGACGGAAGAAGGAATGAAGAAAAAGCGCAGTTGTAGCCAAGGTAAGATTCTTACTTAGTTTCAGTCCGCTTGTTGTTCTCTTACTTTAACTCTTTCCGCAGAAGACGAATCCGCTCAGAGCCTCCTTCTCACGGATCGAGTTCGAACCTCTTTCGAAGATGCACGTCTTGCCGAGGACTATTCTCCACGAGGAGTTCTCGAGGGACCCAACGGCTGTTCCCCCCAAACCAACACGGGTTCGTCTAGTCCGGCATTCTCCACAAAGCCGCTTCTCGGTGATCCGGTTGAACAAACCTATAATAATAATGAAGACGACAACTTTCAAGCATCTTGCTTGAGTCTGTTCAAGCATATGAAGCGGCATCCCACGTTTCCTTCATCAAAGCCTGGTTTCTATAGATCCAGAAAGCTCTTTCCAAGCTTTATCTGTACTTCCTCTCCGAGGGGTATGAAATTTTCCAACTACAACGCTCAGAGTGCTGAATTGAGCTTGCGGTCCATATGCTCTTTGGATAAGAGCCCATGGAGGTGCTTTACATACGAGGAACTCTCGGTGTCCACAAAGTGCTTCCATCCGGGTATGTGTAGCACTGCAGAATGTTGTTTCCTTAGACTGTTTAAATCGTTTGTCGGTGTCTTTCCTGGATTTCCTCCGTACTGTATTACTGATGTTTTACTAGTAAAACATTAGTTACTTTGCATTATATTCATAGCTCGAGCATCTCATTCTTCCGGTTTGCGTAAGTCCGCGTTTGCCTCATATAAAGTTACTCTATTTTGTCTTACAGACAATCTTGTGGGGAAAGGCGGCTACTCAGTCGTTTACAAGGGAACTTTACCGGATGGGCAGCTCATTGCTGTGAAGAAGCTCATTAGAGGCGAATCGGAGCAACACTCAGAAGGCGGATTTTTGCTGAGCTCGGGATCATTGGTCACGTTTCTCATCCCAATACAATACCTTTGATCGGCTTTTGCCTCGAGGGTGGTCTCCATTTGGTCTTTCCTTTCTCTCCAAATGGAAGCCTTTCATCAGTTCTCCACGGTAGGCTATAACCTCGTGTGAACTAAAATGTTGAGAGAGCGAGAGAGAGATTATCTTAACTTACGAACTTCAGGGTCGAAATCCAAAGTTCTAGAGTGGCCGATGAGAGTTAAAGTCGCTGTAGGCACTGCAAGAGGTCTTCACTATCTCCACAAGCTTTGTCCGAGACGGATCATCCACCGAGATATAAAAGCTTCCAACATCCTCTGGGACCAGATTTTGAACCGCAGGTATTTAACTTGCCTTTAGATACCCACTCTGTTTAACAGGATAGTTGTGTGTAGATTTCGGACTTTGGTCTTGCAAAGTGGCTCCCAGAACAATGGACTCACCACACAGTCACTCCAATTGAAGGCACGTTCGGGTAAGCTGTTTTCGATTTCTTAGGTATGTAAAACATCTCATTTTCAATTGTGTAATAAACAGGTACCTTGCACCGGAGTATTTCATGCACGGGATCGTGGATGGATGTATTTGCATACGGAGTTCTGCTTCTGGAGCTCATCTCCGGTCGGAAGCCAATAGATTCCTTGCAACGGAACATAATTGCGTGGGTAAGTGTAGATGTTGCATGATGGGAGAATGTGTGTGTGCACGTTTGTTCCTTGCAACGGAACATAATTGCGTGTGGGTAAGTGTAGATGATGGGAGAATGTATATGCACGTTTGTTCAGTTCCACTTAAGGAATTGCTGGGGGTTATTTCTGCAGGCAAGGCCTTATCTAGAATCGTGCAATATCCAAGAGCTGGTCGACCCAAAGCTTGGTAATGCGTATGACAATAATCAACTTCGTTGGTTGGTACTTGCTGCCACTCTCTGTATCCGACCGTCTCCTCTTTGGAGGCCTTGCACGAACCAGGTTTGATACAGTTGGGCATTGTCAATGATACATGGAAGTGGACTATCTTTTATTGTTCAGGTTGTGAAGCTGGTGACAGGAGAGACGTTGGAGCACGAAGTTTCGTCCAACTGGAGTACTCTGCTGTGCAACTCGAGCAATGGTGCGGAGGAGTATACAAGCAATGAATATCACAGCGACATGAATAGGCACCTTGCTCTTGCCTTGAGAGTTGACAATGCTAGCTAATTGTTTTTTATTTCATTATTTTTGTAACATAACCTCATTACTGATATAATCGAATGTGTCCATTATAACACATACATTTTCGCACAAACACAACGCTGATCCTTTCATTCCCACCAGAACCTGCAGATGCATAACCTCCATAACTGTTTTGTTTTCTTTCCTCGCGCAACACAAAAGTATTTGCTTACAACACTAGCGTTACAAAGAGGCATGTTAGCGGTTTTGTGCCCAATATCCAACGCTAAATATCATTTCGCCACAACAATGAAATTTTAATTAGATTTTAAATGTGATCTCAATGTTTAATCATATTTTAAAAAATTATAAAGATTAACAATAAGAGGATATGTGTAATAAAGGCAAAAGTCATATATACGATAATATATTATTTTAAGAAATATTAATGCTTAATGTTACTTTAATAGTATTTATGTAATGTTATATATATGAGTAGTATTGCTTTCATAAATTTTCATATTAATTATTTTAATGAAGGTTTTTAATACTAGTTATACTGCCTTGTATGCCAGACTTAAAAGTGGTTGCCTTAGACTCGATCGCAATGAAATTATAACTTTAGAAATGGTGATTATAGTTTAAGATGTTAAAATTAAACTTAAGTTTAAATATTTTATTAATAAATACTCTATTTTATATATAAGTGTAAAATATAAAAGCTTGTGATATGCTTGGTCGTGTTAAAGATAACAGATTAACAAGGTGCATATGATATCACCATTGTAAGTAACTTTTTGTTGCAAGTGTGTATATATATGTGTGTGTGTGTATTTTGATGTGTATATGTGACTCTGTTTTATTATATTGTGCATATGTATGTGTCTAAGGATGTTTTAGTGTGTGCACATGTGCATATATGTGTATAAATGATTTATTGTATTTTGTGTGTATATGTATATGTAAATCTTTCATTGTCTGTGTGTGAATGTTTTATTGTGTATATGTGCATTTATGTGTAAGATATACTTGATGTTTATACTTAATTTTTTGCTCGCACAAATTCAGGTCTGAGTTAGCAACTTGTTTTACCAATTTTTTATATTTTCTAACATGCAATCACATATAAATAATGTATTTATAATATGTTAGAGTTTATCGATTGTCTACAGTAAATCTAACTTATTATGGTTAAATTATTTATAAAGATTGTGAATAATTGATATGAATAGTTAATATTTAATCTATTTAATAATTTTTAACATATCTAAAGTCAATAATTGATTTTAATAAATGTTCAAGATGATTCAATTGGTATCCAGTGAATAATCTATAACCACGACTTGTAGTGATTTAGTGACTTACAATTTAAAAGGTATATACTAAATTTAAACTTACATTATATTATAACTAAACACTTATTACAAGTGAAAAAATATTCAAAATATGCAACCAAACGAGTGTATATTCTAGAAATAAGATGTTTTATATTTAGGAAACCCACATTAATCCCTTACGGGTAACACACGTGTAACATGTGGCATTGACACATGGGAGGCCAAGGAACCACCATGTGTCATTATGCACGACATATAGTATACCATATGCTACTGTAGTCTTCTTATGTGAGCTCAACACTTAATAGAACATTTAAATTATCAATTTTAATACATGCCAATAAATTGATAGTTTGGCATCTTAATAGTACCATATGCTAGTTTAGTCTTCTTATGGCATTTTAATACTAGCGAATTCAGTTGTAATTAAATTTGTGGCCGAACAGTGGTCTAAAATCAAATTTGCTTTCATATTACCAAGTAATCTACTATAGAATATTTCTATACTATATTAGATTTTTTATTATATTTTATAAAGAATAATTGGATATTCTGGTGTGAGTAATCAATTTTTAATAATTAAATTACAAATGCAGCGAGCTTCCTTTCAGCTCCTAAAGTTTTACATTTCTTTTTAAAAGATAGGTGAATTTTAGGATGTGTTTGATCACTTACTGATGCCTAAAACGTTGACTATAACAGTGATCACAATGCTTATAGTAGTAAGCATTGTTCCTGAATACACAATACTGCCTCACATTGATGTCACTGTCCACCATTCTCACAGTCTCACTCACAAGCTTCACTTTCACTGTACTAAAAAAATGTTAAAAAATTCAAAAAAGGTAAAAATGAGTTTGACATAATAGACAACGAAATATTCTTTAACAACTGAATTACAATAAATAAAAAACTTAATTTTAATTAATTTTAATTAATTGTGGAAGACTTTTTTCTGTCGAACATAGTCATTGCTTAATACATAATAAATTTAATGATAACTCCAACTCATTAGACAATTTAATATAATGTCTTAAATGAAGAGATATCAATAAGCTTTAAATACTTATTACCTATTATGTATAAAGTTCACATATCTTGAAATCATGCATTTGAATGTGTATTATCAATTTATGAATGATGCAAAGGAGTGAATAAATGTTTAATACTTAATTGAGTGTATAACACTCTTAATACCTCAGCAATGAATGCTAAAAAATTATTTGAGAGTGTTCGCTTTAGACAAGATTGTTATAATACAACATGATCGAATATAAACAATGGGTAGTTGCATTTGGGAGTCCAATAACCTCTACCTAATGAGTTAGATAATCAAATACTACATAGGTAATTAAATACTACAATGATATACTAGTTTCCCTTTAGAAGGACATACTAACCAACTCAAAAGAGCAAGGCACACTAGTATACTTTAACATCCATGTTGTTTTTGTTGTGCTAGAATTTTAAATTTAATAAATCAAATAATTTTAAATATACTTGACCACATTGGTACACATGGCAAGCGTTTCTTTAATACATGTTGATGATCAAGATGACTTTCAACTAAAACAGAATCATAATATGCCCATATAAAATGTAGAACACAAAGAAAATATAATAAGCTATAATCAATTTTCAAAATTGGTCCTTACAAAGTACATTATAAAATTAAAATTGAATATGTATTGCCTAAACTGAGGACTTTTAAACTCATCTCATAAGCATCTTATTCATGACTTAAGTTTTTGTGCAACCTATAATGCCTCCAACGATGGTAGGTCGACATTAAACACTTTGAAGATTTACTTTAAACAAAACACTCAACACAAATATACCAAACAATCCAGAATTTGCAAGAGGTGTTTATGAAAAGGCATTAACAATAACCATTATTCATTTTGACTAATGCACTACCTTGAAATTACCTATTGTGTTGCACGACCCATTAAGTTCTTGCACTTTAACAAGAGGAATGACTACACTCCACGACTATATCACTCTCATGTAAAATATAGAAATGCTTAAAACCCCAAACAACAACAAGACATTCAGTTCATTGGTTGAATAGTTCAATTTAGTTAATTAAAGTGCTCAGCTAATATAAACCACCATATGTTAAATGAATGGATTAATTAAATTTGTTTGCATCAACACACCTCTAATATCAATATATGATGAGTCGACTCGTAAGATAAATAGTTGAATAAACTTTAAGTATTGAAGAACATAAAAAGTTATTAATTAATTAAACATCTACTAACACTTTTGCGTTTACTAAAAGGTATATGCAAATGAACTAATTCTTAAAGAGGAGAAGTCCAATCTAATAAGTGATTAATAAATTATTTTATATACAACACTTTGTTAAGAAAACATTGAATTTTTTGAACTATACAAAAAACAAAGAATCTTGTACTGCATGTAACTTTGATGGATCTACTTGCAAACCCTCAAGCAAAATGTGATACCTTAAATAAGTGGTGTTTGTTGAATTAAACATACACTTTTTAAGTTTCAATTGCAAATCAGCTTTTTGAAACCGGTCCAAAATGCATACAAAGATTATCCTCACATGAACCAATTTCATGAATCAAAACATTGTTAGTAAAGTCGACAATAATATTCAACATATTAATAAAAAGCTCATTCATCATGTATTAGAAAGTGATTGAAGCCAAAGTCAATGTAAACATCATAATCTTAAATTTGTAAATTTCAAAAGATGTACAAAATACATTTTTGGGAACATTTTCATTAATCATTATAATTTGTTAATACCTAGAGGTTGAATCAAATTTGTTAAACTATCTATTATGGCCTCAACAATTCAATAGATCTACAATATTGGAAAGCAGAGAAATATTTTTGATGATGACATCATCAAGAGGTTGATAATCCATATAAAATTGTAAGAATTTATCATGCTTGGGCAATGTGGTTGCATGCAGATGGATGACATATATGTTTGTGGGTCAAATGAGTGACAATAATTGGCATTGTCAATATCTCCTTCGATGATCAAAATTGGCACCTTGAAAGAACACTACCCATTGGTATGCAGTATAAACTCCTCACACAAGCTCTATGATACAAGTCAAACTTGAATAAATCTGAATACTCATTCTTAAATTGTTCAATACATTGTGCACATTATTCAATATAAGAATTTGTTGAGATGAACACCACCTAAGAAATGAAACCAATAATGCATGTGTGAGGCAAGAAACATTGAGCCTTTCCGAGTGCAAAAGAACATATCATAAAAGGTTCTTGTTGTAAATTTTATAGCCAATTATAAAAACAGGATTCCAATTATAAAAAAGGTAGGATTAGAGAAGTGACAGAGAAATCGCCCCTTTTAAACTGCTTTAAGCAATCATAACTTAAGATAATGTTAAAAACTTGTAAAGCAACTAGCCTAAGTGAGAAGCAAACTTAAAACCATCATTCATAATCAATGTTGTCAATCTCATACCCTAAGACATCATATATGTCATAGTTTTTATCATGACTATTCAAGGTTGATTGTTATTACCTATTAAATTATGTTGATAGACCTTAAATGTAGTAAGAAATATGTCTGCTTAGTGTAATTAGGTATCTAGAGACAATCCGACTAGGTGTTGTTAGGTATCTTTAAAAACTCTAGACAAAGTTAAAACTTATTCACCCCTTGTTTTTCATATTGGTTCCAATGAGTTTTTCGTGTTGAATATAACTAGCCCCTAGGGGTAGGGTTTAGGGATAGGTGGAACCATTAGGCACTAACCCTAAACCAATGGGATTGAAATTTAGTGGCAACCCACATTAAGAAATATGACGGGGGGGGGGCGGGAGTGTCACGACCCGATACAGATACAGGATTCCGGATACAGGATATGGGTTGCAGGACTTTCCTACAGGATTCCGGATACAGGATATGGTTGCAGGACTTTCCTACAGGATATTCCTACCAGGATTCGGACAGGATACGGTTGCAGGATATTCCTACAGGATATGCCACAGGATATGCCTAGAGGATAAGGGACATGTGGACTCATCTTAGCCTCTGCATGCATGCAGTCACTTTGCATGCATGCAACCACTTTTAGCATCATGCCTAGATTAGCTCTTGGAGTTGTGAGCATAAAAGCTCCGACCTAATTGCAGTTACTATCAACACCAGTCTTACTACGATCAATCTTGTCTTGTCTTGTTCCTCTGTCCTGTCTCGTCCTGTTCCTGTCTGCTCTGATCCTGTCCTGCTCCTGTCTTGTTCCCGGATCCTGTCCTGTTTGTCTTGTTCCTGGATCCTGTCCTGCGCCTTCCTGTCTTGCTCCCGGATCCTATCCTGATCCTGTCTTGCTCCTAGATCCGTCCTGTTCCTATTCCTAGTTCCTGTCCTGCTCTCGGTCCTGTTCCTGAGTCAAGCCTTCTGTCCTTGGAATCCTGTTCTTCTTCCTGGTTCCTGGATCGTGGCTTGACAGTTTGATAGTAACTGCTTCATAGCTCTCCGTTTTCCAGCTACTTTTTTCTTGATTCTTTTCCTTTTCCTCCTTTTTTCTTTCATAGATCATGGCTGATTTTGAGCACTTTCAACGCGAGCACCAAATGCTTCATGAGCTGGCCACTTTGCGCCAAGTGGTCACCGATCTGCAAGGTTCCACCAATGCGGCACATGCAGCTGCTGATGCATCCTCCAAGGCTGCTGCGCAGGCTCTCTCCAGGCATCGGTGGTTCCCTCTTCATCGAACTTTTCTTCGGAGCCGAAGGTTAGCATGCCAGAGAAGTTCAGTGGCAATCGTGCCGATTTCCAAGGTTTCCTGAATCAGATCCGGCTCTTGATCCGTATGCAACCACGGCGCTACTCGACTGATGCTCAAAAGGTGGGTCTTTTGGCATCCTTACTAAGTGGATCTCCACGGGCTTGGGTTGCCCCTTGCTGGAGCGTGACGACCCATTGATGGAAGACTTTGAAGGTTTCGTGGCTGCCTTTGAAGCCTGTTTTGGAGATCCTGATAAGTACCGTTCGCATGCACGAAGTTACGGAAGCTCACTCAAGGATCCCGACCAGCTTCCGTCTATGCATCCGAATTTCAGCAACTTTGCACGAACATTCCATGGGACGAGACTGCATTGATCGAACACTTCCTTTTTGAGATGACGTGAAGGACCTTCTCCTTACGTTACCGGATGCCCAAACATTAGCGGAGATCATGCAACAAGCTGTTCGTTGCGACAACCGTTTGTTCGAGCGTCGTCAGGAAAGATCCCGTCAGCAGTTCCTGCAAACCAATCCTGCAGCTGTGGTACATGTTCCTGCACCACCTTCTGGAGTAGTTCCTATGGAGGTTGAGAAATCCAAGCGTGGCTCTCTTTCCGCTGCTGAGAAGCAACGTCGCCGCAGAGAACCTGTGCTTGTATTGTGGTGGAGCAGGACACAAGGTGGCAGATTGTCCTATTAAAGCCAGGAACTTCAAGACGCGTGAAGTTGAAGCTGAAGTTCAGTCGGAAAACTCCAATGTCCACTTCGTCTAGGAGCCGCGAAGTTGGACGTAGGTGCAGGCTCCATTGGTGCTGCTCATACCATTCCATCACTTAAGTTTCCTGTACACATTCATTTAATAATCGAGAGCTCAAGGAGTTTGCCTTGTTAGACACTGGTGCAAATGCATGCTTCATGGATGACATTTTGCAACTCAACATGGCATTTCGGTGGTGAAGTTGAAGCGTGCAGTTCCTGTAGAAGGTGGCCGATGGGCGTCTGATTGCTTCTGGTAGTTACCCATGCTACCGAACCTCTTTCCTGCAGTATGGCACATTCAACTGTTCAATTTCCTTCAACTTGATCAAGACTCGGTCGACTCCCATCATTTTGGGCATGCCATGGTTCGTTGTTGCAAATCCGCAGATCGACTGGAGGTCTAGGACGCTCACGTTTTCCTCTCCGACAGCTAGGATCAATCTGTACCTTCCTGTGTCAGGATACATCCTTAGTATCTGAGGCAGTACAAGCTACAGGATTGACCGTGCCTGTTCCTGTACCAGTGTTGAAGACTCCTCCTCGACAGGATTCACCTCATGTCAGTTCCTACATCCGCAGGCTTCTCCACTCCTGTAAGTTTGCGTTTTCCTATACAGGGTTCTTCCAATCCTGTATCAGTGTCGAAGGTTCCTCCTCAACAGGATCCACCTCCTGTTGATTTATCAGCACATTCGCAGGCTTTTCTCACTTCTGCGCAACCACGGACGCATGTACAAGATTTTTCCAATCCTGTACACTCGTCAACATCCACACATGTTCTTTTCAATCCTGCCTCTTTCTGTTACACTACTTCTATTCCACCCCCCAAGATCCTTCCTCTTTTTCAGTCACAGTTCCCTCCTTCTCCTCTCCGAGTTCTTACCACTACCATGCATGAACTCGCCACTGATCCTGTCCTTCCACCTTTTTGCCTTTCAAGTAACTCCTACGTCCTCTTCTACCTTTCCTGTATCCGACTCTCCTGTTTTTCAATCTCCTTCCCTACTCCTTCTCCTTCTCCTCCTTCTTCCCTACCATCCAAGTACACGACTTTAAGGACGTTTTTGACAAGCACAAGGCTGCAGTTCTTCCTGTTCACAGGTCCTACGACTGTCCTATTGATCTTGCGGAAGGAAAGACTCCACCATTCGGACCGATTTATGCATTGTCACCCACAGAGTTGGAGGTTCTTCGTCAGTACATCGAGGACAACTTGGCATCCGGCTTCATTCGTCACTCAAAGTCCCCTGCAGGAGCGCCTATCTTCTTTGTCAAGAAGAAGGATGGGAGTTTACGTTTGGTTGTGGACTACAGGGGTTTGAATCAAGTCACCATTCGGAATCGGTACCCGTTGCCATTGATCCCGGAACTTCTCGATCGGCTGCGAGGAGCAAAGGTGTTCACGAAGATCGACTTACGAGGGCCTACAACCTTGTACGGATTCGTCCCGGCGATGAGTGGAAGACTGCCTTTCGTACAAGGTATGGACATTTTGAGTACACGGTAATGCCTTTCGGCCTTACCAATGCCCCAGCCGTGTTCCAACACATGGTGAACGACATCTTTCGTGACTTCTTGGACCAGTTTGTGGTGATCTACCTCGACGACATTTTGATTTTCTCCAAGGACCAGGCGGCACATGACAAGCATGTACGATAGTTCTAGAGCGGCTTCGCGAGCATGGCCTGTATGCGAAGTTGGAGAAGTGTTTTTTCGATAGGGATTCGTGGAGTTCTTGGGCTACATCGTCTCTCCTGCTGGCGTTTCCATGGACATGCACAAGGTGAAGACCATCGTGGAGTGGGAGAGGCCCAAGTCGTACGAGATGTACAATGTTTCCTTGGCTTTGCAAACTTCTACAGGCGGTTCATACAGGACTTCTCCAAGCGTGTACTTCCACTCACGAACTCACCAAGCGCACAGGGTTTTCTCTTGGTCCGACAAGGCGGAACATGCATTCACAACACTCAAGGACGCTTCACGACAGCTCCGATTTTAGCACATCCTGACCCTTCTCATCCTTTTTCATTGAAGCAGATGCCTCGGATTTTGCAGTAGGATCCGTCCTATCACAAGTTGGAGAAGACAAGTTGCTTCATCCTGTAGCTTTTCACTCTCGTAAGTTCCTTTCGGCGGAGATCAATTACGAGATTCATGACAAGGAACTCAAGGCCATTGTGGATTCGTTTGAGGAGTGGCGGCATTTCCTGGAAGGTGCTGCACATCCTGTACAAGTTCTTACGGATCACAAGAACCTGGAGTACTTTCAAACGGCTCGAGTTCTCAGTCGGCGACAGGCTAGGTGGGCGGAGTTCCTATCACGTTTTGACTTCGTCATCGTCTACAGGCCCGGTTTTCGGAATGGCAAGGCGGACGCATTGTCTAGGCGCTCTTACCTTGCACCAAGCCCGGGCGATCCTGCATTTGACTGTCAAAGGCAAGTGTTGTTGGGTCCTGATCGATTCCGGCTTGCGGCACTGCAGGTTCATCAGGCTCCAGCAAATTCAACACTCCTACAGGACGTCCGTTCGCAGTTGGCTACAGACGACTTGGCAAAGAATGTGTTCTCACACATTCATCCTGACGTTGCAAGTTCCTCTTCCTCCAGTTCCCGTCCAGACTACAACCTGTTCACCATACAGGATGGACTCCTGTACCGGGAAGGTCTCTGTACGTTCTGTGGTATTTCCAGACTCGTGTGGTACAGGATTGTCATGATACCCCGGCTACAGGACATTTTGGTGTGGCCAAGACAGTGGAGTTGGTGACTCGCAACTATTGGTGGCCTGGGTTGCGAGGTTTTGTGGAGAGGTTTGTACGGAGTTGTGACACTTGTAACAGGTCGAAGATGCCTCATCATGCACCCTCTGGTCTTCTTCGTCCTCTTCCTGTTCCTTCTGCTCCTTGGAGATCCATTTCTATGGATTTCCTCACAGATCTTCCTCCTTCTCGTGGATTCGATGCAGTTCTTGTGGTGGTTGACCGTTTCACCAAGCAGGCTCATTTCCTACCCTGCAACAAGACAGCTACAGGTCAGACAACTGCCGAGTTGGTGATCCGTGAGGTGTTCCGACATCATGGTCTTCCTGAGAGCATTGTTTCCGATCGAGGTCCACAATTCATGTCCAAGTTTTGGCGAGAGCTTCTTCGGAGTCTACAGGTTAAAGCGGATCTTTCTTCAGGATATCACCCACAAACCGATGGGCAGTCCGAACGCACAATTCAGACCTTGAACAGTATCTTCGTTGCTTCATCAGTTACCAGCAGGACAACTGGTTGGACCTCTTCCAATGGCGGAGTTTGCCTACAACAACTCCATCACGCATCTACAGGACAGACACCTTTCTTTGCTCTTACAGGCCACCATCCACGTTTTGACTTTGCTCCTCCCGCTTCTCTAATCTAGGCATGAGTGCTAAAAGTGGTTGCATACATGCAAAGTGACTGCATGCATGCAGAGGCTAAGATGAGTCCACATGTCCCTTATCCTTTAGGCATATCCTGTGGCATATCCTGTAGGAATATCTTACAACCGTATCCTGTGTCCGAAATCCTGGTAGGAATATTCTGTAGAAAAGTTCTGCAATTCATATCCTGTATCCGGAATCCTGTAGGAAAGTCCTGCAACCCATATCCTGTATCCGGAATCCTGTATCCTGTATCGGGTCGTGACAGCACCTCCTCCCTAAAGACGAGTTCCACGAGTCTTGGGACCTGGTTTAGCAGGATAATGCCGATGGAAGGTAGCAACATTGGAAGAAGCATGGAATAAGTTGGATGCAGGTTCCAAGTGCGATCAGCAGGTAGATAACCTTTCCAATCCACCAAGTATTGAAGTTGGCGGCGATGAAGACGAGAATCAAGGATGGCTGCAACTTCATACTCAGGTTCAGTGTCAATGACCACAGGAGGGGGAGGAGAAGAAACACGATCGGGAAGAGACGAAGGATGATACGACTCCAACAAGGAGGTGTGAAACACATGATGAAGTTTCACCGTGGATGGTAACTTGAGTCGGAAAGCTACAGGATTTACCTCTGCCACGATCCTGTAAGGGCCCAATCGTTGAAAATCCAACTTAGAAGAAGGCCTGTTGGTGCGAATGTGTCGACAAAGAAGCCACACGAGATCACCAATCTTGTATGCAGGTGCTGGTTGACGATGAGCATCAGCATGACGCTTGTACCGTTCTTGTGCTTGCTAAAGATGAACCCAGAGATCCTCATGTACCTGACGAAGATGCTGAAGATGATCCTGTACTGCAGGAGCGGAAGAAGAAGAAGCAGGAGGAGAAAAGTCAAAACGTGGATGGTAACCTGTAAGAGCGAAGAAAGGTGTCTGGCCTGTAGATGCGTGAACGGAGTTGTTGTAGGCAAACTCCGCCATTGGAAGAAGGTTCAACCAGTTGTCATGTTGGTAACTGATGAAGCAGCGAAGATATTACTCCAAGGTTTGAATCGTGCATTCTGACTGCCCATCAGTTTGTGGATGGTATCATGAAGAAAGGTCTGCTTTAACATATAAACTTCGGAGAAGTTCTTGTCAAAACTTGGACATGAATTGTGAGCCTCGATCAGAAACAATGCTCTCAGGAAGACCATGGCGTCGGAATACTTGGCGGATCACCAACTCAGCGGTTGTCTGGCCTGTAACAGTATTGTGACATGGTAGGAAATGAGCCTGTTTGGTGAAATGGTTAACCACCACAAGAACTGCATCAAATCCACGAGAAGGAGGAAGATCTGTGAGGAAATCCATAAAAATGGATCTCCAAGGAGCAGAAGGAACATGAAGAGGACGAAGAAGACCAGAGGGTGCGTGACGAGGCATCTTTGACCTATTGCAGATCTCACAACTCCGTACAAACTTGTCCACAAAACCTGCAACCCAGGCCACCAATAGTTGCGAGTCACCAACTTAACTGTCTTGGCCACACCAAAATGTCCTATAGCCGGGTATCATAACAATCCTGTACCACACGAGTCCTGCAAATACCAACAGGAACGTACAGGAGACCTTCCCGGTACAAGAGTCTGTCCTGTATGGCAAACAACTTGTAACCTATATGGGAATTAGAGGAAGAGGAACTTGCGATGTCAGGACTAATGTGAGAAACACATTCCTTACCAAGTCGTCTGTAGCCAACTGCAAATGGATGTCCTGTAGGAGTGTGAAATCTGCTGGAGCCTAATGAACTTGTAGTGTTGCAAGCTGAAGTCAATTAAGAAGCAACAACACTTGCTTTTGACAGTCATATGTAGGATCGCCCGGGGTCGGTGCAAGGTAAGAGCGCCTAGACAATGTATCCGCCTTGTCATTTCAAAAACTAGATGATGACAAAATCAAAATGTGATAGGAACTCCGTCCACCTAGCCTGTCGCCGACTAAGAACTCGAGCCGTTTGAAAATACTCCAGGTTCTTGTGATCCGTAAGAATTTGTACAGGATGCGCAGCATCTTCCAGGAAATGCCGCCACTCCTCGAACGAATCCACAATGGCCTTAAGTTCCTTGTCATGAATCTCATAATTAATCTCCGCCAAAAGGAACTTACGAGAGTGAAAAGCTACAGGATGAAGCAACTTGTCTTCTCCAACTTGTGATAAAACAGATCCTACTGCAAAATCTGAGGCATCTGCTTCAACAAAGAAGGGACGAGAAGGATCAGGATGTGTTAAAATCGGAGCTGTCGTGAAGGCGTCCTTGAGTGTTGTGAATGCATGTTCCGCCTTGTCGGATCAAGAGAACACTCCTATGCGCTTGGTGAGTTCCGTGAGTGGAAGTACACGCTTAGAGAAGTCCTGTATGAAATGCCTATAGAAGTTTGCAAAGCAAAGGAAACATTGTACGTCTCGTACAGACTTGGGCCTCTCCCACTTTGCGATAGTCTTCACCTTGTGCATGTCCATGGAAACGCCAGCAGGAGAGACGATGTAGCCCCAAGAACTCCACAGTATCCCTGTCGAAAAACACTTTCCAACTTCGCATACAGGCCATGCTCGCGAAGCCTCTATAGACTAGTCGTACATGCTTGTCATGAGCCGCCTGGTCCTTGGAGAAAATCAAAATGTCATCAAGGTAGATTACCACAAACTGGTCCAAGAAGTCACGAAAGATGTCGTTCACCATGTGTTGGAACACGGCTGGGGCATTGGTAAGCCGAAAGGCATCACCGTGTACTCGAAGTGTCCATACCTTGTACGAAAGGCAGTCTTCCACTCATCGCCTGGACGAATCCGTACAAGTTGTAGCCCCTCGTAAGTGATCTTCGTGAACACCTTTGCTCCTTGCACCGATCGAGAAGTTCGGGATCAATGGGTATTGGTTCCGAATGGTGACTTGATTCAAACCCTGTAGTCACACAACCAAACGTAAACTCCCATCTTTCTTTTGACAAAGAAGATAGGTGCTCTGCAGGGGACTTTGAGTGACGAATGAAGCCGGATGCCAAGTTTCCTCGATATACTGACGAAGAACCTCCAATTCTGTAGGTGACAGTGCATAAATCGGTCCAAAGGTGGAGTCTTTCCTTCTACAAGATCGATAGGACAGTCGTAGGACCTGTGAATAGGAAGAACTGCAGCCTTGTGCTTGTCAAAAACGTCCTGAAAGGAGTGATACTTGGATGACAGGGAAGAAGGAGAAGAAGAAGAAGGAACAGGAGAAGGAATTGAAAAACGAGAGTCAGATACAGGAAAGGTAGAAGAGACGTAGGAGTTACTTGAAGGCAAAAATGAAAAGGAGCAGGATCAGTGGCAAGTTCATGCATGGTAGTGGTAAGAACTCGGAGAGGAGAAGGAGGGAGCTGTGATTGAAAAAGAGGAAGGATCTTGGGGGTGGAATAAAAGAAGAGTAATGAAAAGAGGCAGGATTGGGAGAAACTGTGTGGATGTTGACAAGTGTACAGGATTGGAAGAATCCTATACAGAAGTCCGTGGATGCAGAGAGTGAGGAGAGCCTGTGAGTGTGCTGACGAACCAATAGGAGGTGGATCCTATTGAGAACCTTCGACACTGATACAGGATTGGAAGAACCCTGTACAGGAACACGCAAACTTACAGGAGTGGAAGAGCCTGCGGATGTGCTGAGGAACTGACATGAGGTGAATCCTGTCGAGGAGGAGTCTTCAACACTGATACAGGAACAGGCACGGTCAATCCTGTAGCTTGTACTGCCTCAGACACTAAGGATGTATCCTGCACACAGAAGGTACAGGATTGATCCTGGTTCCGGAGAGGAAAACGTGAGCGTCCTAGACCTCCAGTCGATCTGAGGATTTGCAACAACGAACCATGGCATGCCCAAAATGATGGAGTCGACCGAGTCTTGATCAAGTTGAAGGAAATCGAATAGTTGAATGCGCCATGACTGCAAGAGAGAGGTTGGTAGCATGGGTAACTGCCAGAAGCAATCAAACGACCATCGGCCACCTCTACAGGAACTGCACGCTTCAACTTCACCACCGGAATGCCATGTTGAGTTGCAAAAGTGTCATCCATGAAGCATGCATTTGCACCAGTGTCTAACAGGGCAAACTCCTTGAGCTCTCGATTATTGAGATGAATATGTACAGGAAACTTGAGTGATGGAATGGTATGAGCAGCACCAATGGAGCCTGCACCTACGTCCAACTTTGTGGCTCCTAGACGAAGTGAACATTGAAGTTTTCCGACTGAACTTCAGCTTCAACTTCACGCGTCTTGAACTTCCTGGCTTTAATAGGACATTCCTGCCTTGTGTCCTGCTTCACCACAATACAAACATAGATTCTCACTGGCGACGTTGCTTCTCAGCAGCGAAAAGTGAGCCACGCTTGTATTTCTCAACCTCCATAGGAACTACTCCAGAAGGTGTCGCATAAGTATGTACCACAGCTGCAAGATTGGTTTGCAGGAACTGCTAACGGGATTTTTCCTGACGACGCTCAAACAAGCGGTTATCGCAGCGAACGGCCTGTTGCATGATCTCCGCTAATGTTTGGGCATTCGGTAACGTAAGGAGAAGGTCTTTCACGTCATTCCTCAACCCAAAACAAAAGTGTTCAATCAATGCAGTCTCTTCCATGGAATGTTCGTGCAAAGTTGCTGAAATTCGGATGTATAGACGGAAGCTGGTCAAGATCCTTGTGTGAGCTTTCGTAACTTCATGCATGCGGAACAGTACTTATCAGGATCTGCAAAGCAAGCTTCAAAGGCAACCACGAAACCTTTAAAATCTTTCATCAATGGGTCGTCACGCTCCAGCAAAGGGGCAACCCAAGCCCGTGGAGATCCAACTAGTAGGGATGTTAAAAGGCCAACCTTTTGTGCATCAATCAAGTAGCGGAGTGGTTGCATGCGGATCAAAAGCCTGATCTGATTCAGGAACCCTTGGAAATCTCCAAAGAAATGTTGATGGAGAGGAAATCACGGATGCTTGAGAGAGAGCTTGCGCAATAGCCTTGGAGGATGCATCAGCAACTGCATGCGCCGCGGTGGTGGAACCTTGTAGATCTGTGACCACTTGGCGCAAAGTGGCTAGCTCATGAAGCAATATTTGGTACTCGCGTTGAAATTGCTCAAAATTGGCCATGATCTATGAAAGAAAAAATGAGGAAAACGAAGGAGAAGAATCAAGGGAAAAAAAGTAGCTGGAAATCGGAAAGCTATGAAAGCAGTTACTATCAAACTGTCAAGCCATGATCCAGGAACAAGGAAGTGAGCAAGATTTTGAAAACAATGAAGCTTGACTCAGAAGCAGGGACAAGGAGCAGGACAGGAACTAGGAACCAAAACAAGACAAGAGTAGGAGGCAAGGAGCAAGACAAGACAAGAACAAGACAATACAAGATTGATCATATAAAGACTGGTGTTGATAGTAACTGATTGTACAACAATTAGGTCGGAGCTTTTACACTCATAACTCCAAGCTAATCTAGTCATGAGTCTAATCTAGTCATGAGCTAAAAATAGTGACCCTTATCCTTTAGGCATATCCTGTAGTATATCTTATAGGCATATCCTGTAGGTATATCTGTAGGAATATCCTGTAGGTATATCCTGTAGGTATATCCTATAGGCATATCCTGTAGGTATATCCTATGGCATATCCTATAACTCGTATCTTGTATCATGCATCCTGTATTGGGTCGTGACAGTACTCATCACACGGTGGTTCGTTCTTTGGGTCGACCGCATGTTCATGGTCCCCAAGGCAAGAGTCACCCATTGATACCCTTTTACTCCTTCGGTTCAACTGTCAATTTTTCCAATCAAAGCCATGGGTCAAGTTTCTAAGCCCATATGGTCTAGTCATCATATACAATCTATTTACATTGTTCCTAGCTTGTGGGCTGGTTTCTGGTCCATAAAATTTCCTTCCCTCAAGTTGATCTCAAATAGTTCAAGTTGACCTCAGATTGGACCTCAGATAGTCCAAGTCCAAGCTCTTGGACCAAACCTCGGGCAGTCCAAGTTGGCCTTGGTTAGTTCAAGTAGGCCTCAAATAGCCCAAGTTCGAGTTGGCCTTGAACAATTCGAGTAGGCCTTGAATGAGACCACAAACAACCCAAGTCCAAGTTTCAGACAATCCGAGTATACCGTGGATCATACCTTGAGTAGTCCGAGTTGAGTTTCTTCTAGGATCTTTGGTTGGGTTAATTAAGGCATCCCAAGGTTTATTAACTAGTCAACTCAACTTTCTTGAAGTTAACTTCCAAAGTTAATGTACACCTTGGTTAAGGGTTGGTATGTTAACCCTTATGTTCGTGCTAGTTTTGGGGTGTAATAGCATTGGTGGGCATTGCATGACTACATGATGTAAACTTGGATTTTGTGGTTGTTAAGTAAGGCATTGGCACACCCTCATATATTATCATTGATGAGGTACAATCTAAAGAGATTGTTATATGTTGTTTCTGTTGTACACTGTCATCTTTGATGTATAACAAGCCCAGTGGCAAGTTCTTTAGAACCAACTACTACCCTCCAATACTCATTGAATTGAAAGAAAGAAACACCCAAAATCCTATGTGTGATGCATATTTCTAAAATTTCTTTGAGAGGAATCTGCAAGTTCGATTTTGAAATGAACTTTATTACATGAAAGGGATTCAATGTCTTAATTTCATACACAAAAGGGTATTTGCTGATAGCACCAACATCCATAAAGCAAACATAAAATTTAATCTTAAAACATGAGTAGATAAATTTCTTTCATAAATAAAATCATGACTTGTTTTATATAAATTAGACCAACTTATATTTAAAAAAATGTTTTATTTTTCTATTAAAAAAAACAAGTACTCAATGTAGTATTTCTTTATACATAATATAAAAGTTTTTTAAATTAACTAGTTGGTAATTATTTTGTTATTTATTTTAAAATTAATATAAAATTTAGTATTTTGATTTTTGTACATAAAAATATGTAACACATGGCATAATTTTATATATCTATACATACTTCTTAAGTGGTAGCTTTAAGATCACACACTAAGATTGAGTAATTTCAC
The DNA here is from genome assembly GCA_003024785.1 of Selaginella tamariscina. Classification (NCBI taxonomy): domain Eukaryota; kingdom Viridiplantae; phylum Streptophyta; class Lycopodiopsida; order Selaginellales; family Selaginellaceae; genus Selaginella; species Selaginella tamariscina. Next base: position 100,632 of record PUQB01000432.1, read on the forward strand.
ACCAATATACAACATTAACTATTAAATCTTTCTCTCTATACACACTTACTTACATACATTGTACTTTCTTCTTCTCATAATATTTAAGTGTATGTACTTATGCACAAAAAACTAATTAACATATGAGCATTCTACTAAAAGAGAAAGTTATACTTGACACTCATACAAGCTAGTTAACATAACTGAGAGAGAGAGAGTTATATTTAACACTCGTACAACTTGATAAGAGAGAGACACATTCTTTGTGTGTATGTGGATACTTTGTATGTATATAATTCATCACCAAGTACGTTGACATGAATGTACATGTTATGCTTATATGTACATTCACACATAAAACATATATGACTTATATATAACATGATTAATGTAGAAATAAGTGATAACCAAACAAGTAAATAATATTTTAAATACACACATACATGACCTTACTTGCTAAGCACAATAACTTACGTGTAGTACTTGATCTTCAAGATAGGGGGTCTATGATTAGTGTGTGTGTGTGTGTCCACATGCATAAGGACAATAAAATAAGCAATAGGCGAGATAAATATATAGATTATTAAAAACATAAATTCATATAAACAAGTTGTTTATTAATTATGAGTTTAAACATTTTCAAAATTCTATTTGAGAGAGTCAAACATAGATAGTGCACCTTTGCACGTGCATGTGTATGTTTTTACTTTGTATGTGTAGAGAGAGAATGTTTGTGTGTGCTTACAAAGTTTTTGGTTCATTGTTTAACATCTTTTTATTCTTCTTTTTTTTTAATTTGGCATAGAGGAAGTTGTTGAAATAATATATACTTCTAAACTTTATATCATGACTATTTAACACATCACATTTTATTTAAGGAGATCAAAATATGAATTTATAATTTCACTATTGAATCATTTTTCTTCTAAAATGAAAGTCAAATTCATACACTGAATGCACTCACCCATATCTAATTTCCATAACAAAATAGAATTATGATATTTTATAACTTTATGCAAAAATTATAACTCTTTATCCCCTAATTCCTCTTAATGAACCTAAATAAGAAATTATAATTTAAAAAAAATAAAACAAATTGGAACTTATTTGAATGTCATAATGTTTGTTCTTACATTTTTTTATGAATATTTAAACTTTTTTGATCTCACACAAACACATAATTTCTCAAGCAAGAGCATCACTCTATGTCATCAATTTACTACCACAAACCCTAACCCCTATTTAGGGTTAGAGCATGGGAATATATAACAGTAATAGATTAAAACAGCAAAAAAGTACAAAGGACAATAAACTGTATGCTAACTATACTTTGCCTCCACAGTACCTCGGAATATCCATAGAATATTCGTTATACCCTGAAAGTCTTGGACATTGAAGCTCCAGCTCATAGATATCGATTTTGTCATGCTTCAGACCTTTATCGGTCTTCCAATGCCGGGATACTGTCGCATGCCGTTCCACGAGCCAAGCCAACATACAGCACAAAACCAGATGAAACTCCAAGAAAGCCAAACCCCTTGTATAAATCTGGGCAACCACAAGTCGAGGGCGAAGTAGGTGAAAAATATCACCAAGGAGGAAGACCAACTCACACCACGCACGCCAAGAAAGTATTGGATAATGCCCAAACCACATGTACCAGCACCCAACCCAACCCCCAAGAAGCCCACAAGTCCGTCCCCCAGGGAACACTAGGAAATGCCTAACCCACACCACCCAGTACCCAAAAAAGACCTAAAAACTCCCTCAGAGCTACCCAAAACGTGATCAACCAACAAGGTTAGGCCAATGGTGAATCATCCGGAACACACACTCCCCCCACCAAGGAACCACAGTAGCACCAGAAAGTGCCTAACCCACACCAACAGTACCAACTGTAGCCCACAAACAACAAACAAACTACCCATGAATACAACACTTTAAGAGCCGCATACCTCAAACCACATTCCACTCCTTGTAAATCGTTAAGAGTTCGTCACCCCATTGAATGATGCCAACCAGAAAGACCACTAAATGGTGATCGCTCACTTGAAACCTAATGCATATGAGTCGATACCATGTTCCAGTGCTTCCTGCCAATGCAGAAACCACAAGCTGGTGCTGGGAATATATACTTAGAATTGCTTTGCACACACGTGCACAGTCACGTACCCACGCACACTTGGATTATTATTGTGTTAGTGTTTCAATTTAGCTTGGCTTTATTTTAGGGTTTACATTGACATTAAAAAGTAATATACACATATAAATAGATCTATATAAGTATATAAGTAATAACTCAACAGTCATGAAAAATTTTAACATGACTAAATCTTGTCTTAGACATGTTATTATATACTCATCTATATCTCATGTTTAAAATATGCATGTTGTTTTCTAATGGTGAAGCTCGCACTATTAGTTTGATAGTGTTTACACACAATAGGAAGTTCCCATGCATGCTTTAGATTAAGAAAATAATGTATTTCTCTTTACTTTTCTGCATTCCAACATTTTTTTTATTACATCAACTTTCTTATTCAAAATTTTCCAAACTAGCTTCTTACTTTTTTAGTATTTTAAGTTAATCATAGCTCGACTCTTATTGGTTTACAATGCTATTATAGTAAAAAGTGATGACCTCTTCACAATTTTTGCCACACATAATACACAATTCAAATGCTAAACATGCATTTCTTCTTCTTTTAATTCATCGTTTCTGTTATTGCATATACAAGTCATAATTATAGTGTCTCTAGCATGATTAACCTTATAAGTAAGTTCATCATGTTTATTTATATAAATTATATGCCTTACAAGAGAAGTAAAAAATTCGTAGACTACATTTATTTTATAGATTTGGGTATTCATAAACTCACAACAATACGTTGATAATTAAGTGCTTTTCTGTTATAAATATTGAATAAACTTAACATAAATAAAATATTCTTGTTTGTTCCACACCATTATCATGAATTAAGATGTGTCATGACATTTGTATATGATGGGAACATCCCTTCAAGCTATAAATTGTAAAACACTATAACATTGAACAAAAAAACTCAAAATTTTAAGGTTTATTTGTTGATATATTAAATTACATGAGTTTATCTTCAAAACATGTTTTAAGTAATTAAGCTTCAAATGCTAATTAACACATTATATTAAAAAAAATAAAAATGTAATTTTATATAAAATGTTGATATTATAATATTTTAAGAAAGAGAAAAAGCATATGTTAGAATGTTTAGTAAAAAAATTTAAATCTTATGAAATGTTCCATGAAAAAAGAACACATTATTTAAGATTTCCAAAAAGTTTTTAACAATTAAATAATCACAAATTTTAAATATAAATTTAAAATAAAATATATTCAAAATAATATATTAAATTTGGTATCTAACACAAAACATAAGCAATTATATAATTAAAAATGTTAAAATTTGTTTTCATATAGTACGTAACACATTTGTTTAAAACTTATAATAATTTTAATGTTATTGAACCATCATTAATATAATAAAATAATATTAACAATCCTTAAAATAATTGATATACCTTTATTATCAAAGCATGAATAAAAGTGATATAGTATTGAAATCATTTCTTACAAATAAATGTCTTTGGTTTTTTAGATACTATTTTTCTTGTGTGTATGGAAAAACAATGTTAAAAGCTATCTTCAACTTCATGAGGACTATTTTTTAAAGATTATTTTTGCAAATGAGCCCAATGTGTAACTTAAAGACAAATTTAAGAATTAAGTTAAGGAACTAAGGATAACAATAAATTTATATTGCATGTGTTTGTGTGTCATGAATGCCCCATCTAACCATTAATATTCTACCCCATTCAATAATTATCGTAAACTTAATATTCCACCTTATATAACTATTGATATCCTACCTCATTCGATAATTATTCTAGACTTGATATTCTATCTTGATATCAACAATTATCTTAAATTTGATATTTACCCTATTTAACAATTATATTAAGCATAAGAATTAGGTTCAATAATTAAATTAAAGGTTATTAAATAGTTAAAATCATGATCTTAAGAATAAGCTTATCAAGTTAAGAATAACAATTGGGTTAAATAATAACTGAATTAAAAATCTTTTAATATGAAAATAGAATTATTATACATGTTATAACTAAAATGGGCATGTCTATAATCCCATTTTAAAATAATATTAGCAATTTTAAATATTTAATTAGCATTTTTTAATATTAAAGAAATATTCTTTAGAATAATATATGTTTAAAAAAGATTTAATATATATTTATTAAATAATTAATTAAGAATTAAAAATTAAGTATTAATTAATATTTATTTTCTATTCCCATTTTCTTATTCATGGCCATTTTAATTACAATGTGCATTTATTATGTTAACAAATAATAATTAAGTTAAGGGTCATTAAATAGAGTTTGAGGATGAATTTACTATAGTAAGATAAGTATTAAGTTAAGGATAATAACTAAGTAAATAATAAATTATTATTAAATAATTAAGTCAATGTGTATTAATTAATTAATAAATTATTATTAAATTAATACACATGCTCATGTTTGGTGATCTTAATTATTTAATATTAATTTATTAATTAATAAACACTTAACCCAATTGTATCTAGTAAGTTTTTTTAAGTTGGATTCTTAACTTAATTATTATTTTTAATCCATGATTTTATTTTTAAATTGGATCCCTAACCCAGTTCTGGGTTAGTGAGTTTGATGCTTAATCTAATTATTATTTTAAGTTTATCTTTAAGAACAAGTTTATTTATGCATAAGGGTCGTTAACTAACTTACTTATTATCTTTAACCTTCTCTAAACCCTAAACCTTAACCTGAGAGTTATTTTTAACTTAATAAGTTTATCTTAATGACGCATGCTGAGTGATTATTTATGATCCATGTTTGGCCTTAACACTGCCACGTGCATTTAACGGTTATTGATGATGTTTAATGTCTTAAGTGAGTTTAAAATTTAGGACAATGGTTGATAAGTTCAACTGATCGATAATGCACTAAAAGATGGCCGTTGATGGTTGGGTGGCCGTTGATGGAGAACACGTTTAAACACGTATAAACACACACATTAAATAAATTTATTATATAAAATAGAAACCCTCACGTGGCACACACGCGAGACGTGGCACACGCCTATGTATAACGTATGCTAACTAAAATTTTCCGTTTTATTTGCACGGGCTTGCATTACTTAGGGTCGACTGCCCTAAATTTTGTGGGAGAGATGGAGAGGCAGTTTTCACTGGAGAAGTTTAAGCTGTACGAGACACAGTCGGTGGGTTTCTAATGGTGAATGATCACAATCCATGGATTTCTGATGTTACTGTGTGTGTGTTAATCTAGTGGTACTACTTGCTGGGCAGGGACAGGGACAAGAGGTACTGGAGAGTTCTCAAGATTGATAGAACAGAACCGAAGGAGCTCAACATCATTGAGGATCCTGTAGTCTACACCAAGCTCGAATGTGCCAGGAGCCTCCAACGTGTTGCTGATGGGAACAAACCCACCGGTGGACTCAATTTTGTCACGAAAGCCTATGGCATTGTGGGTACGATACACACATACAATCCATGCAGGGGTCTATTATTCATGTATTTTTCAACCTTTAGGATTCATCAGGTTTCTGGAGTCATACTATATGATTCTTGTGTCCAAGCGCCGACATATTGGGACTATGTGTGGGCATACAGTATATGGAATTGATGAGAGCCAGATTCTGATGGTTCCCCATCCCTCTGTTCACACTGAAGTAGCTGCTTCCAAGAGTGAGCTTAGGTTGTTTATGCTAAATGATATATAATCCAGTAAAAAATGCAACCATGGTTTGATGCACATCATTAAGCTTTCACAATGCGGTCATTTCCTTTGTTCTTTACAGGTATGGAAACTCCTAGCGAGTGTGGACCTTACAAAGGATTTCTACTTCAGCTACACTTACAATCTAATGCACACTCTACAACGAAATGCGCTAGAGGCGAGCATCAACAACAACAACATACCATATGACAACATGTTCGTTTGGAATGCGTTCCTTACCCTTGGAATCCGTTCTCGTCTTGGAAACACCCGGTGGACTGTTGCACTAATCCATGGATACTTTCAGCAGGTATCAGTCTGTTATCTCCAATCAACGAATCTGATTCATGTCTTCTTCCCAGGCCTTGCTATCTGTGTATGGTCGCATTTCTCACTCACTCTCATTGCCAGGAGGTCTCGGCACTTTGCTGGAACAAGGTAACAAATCCAGAAGAAAGAATGCCTCATTTCTTTATGTACGCACGCCCTCTCATTTTGTGCTTAAGCAGATATTTGAAACGTGGTGTCAATGATAAAGGAAGAGTTGCCAACGATGTTGAGACGGAACAGATAGTTCTTGACGAATATTATGGCATGAAGCCCGGTCAGATGAGCTCTGTCGTGCAGAACCGTGGATCAATCCTCTGTTTTGGTCACAAGAAGCTTCCAGGTTGAGTCCCAAGCCTGATATTGTATGTGAGTATGTTCTGTAATAGCTAGCTTTTGAATCTGACACGGCATATGATTAAACAGTGCAGAGGTACGATCCTGTTTATCTTGCTACGAAAGTGCACTTTGAAGATCTTTCCAGAAGGTACGGCAACCCGATTGTGATTTTGAACCTCATCAAGGTAATGTACAGTTGTTCAAAAGGAAATTGCAAGTCACACTGTCCCTGGTTTATCTCGTAGACAGTGGAAAAGAGGCCGCGTGAGATGATACTTAGGCGTGAGTTTGCTACTGCAGTTGGTTATCTCAACCAGATCCTTCCCGAAGAGAAACGCCTCAAGTTTATACACTGGGACTTTCACAAGTTTGCTAAAAGGTGGTAAAACAGTTCATGTACTTGGTAACGGCTCTTGTGTCTTATTCCTTTTCTTTCCAGTAAATCGGCTAACGTGCTGGCAGTTCTCGGTGCGGTTGCGACACAAGCATTGGATCTTACTGGCTTTTACTATAGTGGGAAGCCAGGGAAACCAAAGCGACATCTACATTCTTCCCTGTAAGTCTCATAGATGTTGACATATCTCTTTCTGCTAACTTCTGTTTGAGTGTTTAGACAAGGAGAGGTTAAGTGTGAAGAAACTGAGAGGGGAAGGACACTTCAGTCAGGTGTTCTGAGAACGAATTGCATTGACTGCCTGGACAGAACAAATATTGCTCAATATGCCTACGGCCTAGCTGCACTGGGTCGACAACTGCACTCCATCGGAATCACTGACGTTGCGAAAGTGGACCCAGACAGCAGTGTAGCTGCAGCTTTGATGGATATGTACCGGAACATGGGATGCTTTGGCTCTTCAGTACGGTGGGTCAGCTGCTCACAACACGGTAAGGTGGCAAATGCCCTTTTCTAGTTTGATATGTATAAGACATGGATGCACTACTTTGATCAGGTTTTCTTGGAGAGGCAAGGCAAATGGAAGGCTACAACGCAGTCAAAAGAGTTTATCAACTCCATAAAACGATACTATAGCAACACGTACACTGATGGAGAGAAGCAGGATGCGATGAACTTGTAAGTAAGCCTATTTCACATAAATATTATCTGGTGGTCTTGCCTTAGGTTTTCTTGGTCACTTTAAACCTCAAGAAGGAAAGCCAGCTCTTTGGGACCTTGACTCAGATTACTACCTTCATATTGCTGGTTGTGGAGAGGACCCCGAAGAAGAAAAATCCTTGTGAGTTTCTAAAACGAGTTCCGTGCTAGCTGCTAACTTCTCGTGGCTCTCTCTGTTGTAGAGTGGGCAACTCTAAACCACAAGCACACAGCTCAACTGTGCTCTTTCCACTTCCAGGCAGTAAAGGCTTGGATCGGCTCAAGTTAATTTCGCTGGAGAAGGTGGTTGGTTCGGTGAAAATGGTTTCAACTCAAAGTGATTCAAATTCCAAGAATGGAAAAGCCAGCTGCACAGCACCTGATGCTGCGTAAGTCGTAGTGGACTTACATGTTCTGAATCTAAAGCATTGCTTTTTATCAGGGAGGTGCAGCTCAAGAGTCCCATATGGCTGTTTGGGCAAAGAAAGAATGAGGAGGCTCATGCTCAACCTTCAGATAAGGTTGAGAAATGGAGGGAGGAGATGAGAGCGAAGATGATCTATTACTGGGAATCTTCCTGAGAACAACGATGATGAGAGGTATTTGGCATTTCTTTTTGTAGGAGTGTTCGCCGACTTGTTCTTGCAGAGATTTATTACGGTGTCCTACATTGGATTGTGGCGATTGGTATGGAAGTGATGTTTTTTTTGGCATGATTGAATAAAGCCCCGCCAACCGGCATTATGCGGAACTATGTGAGGTGGGCTATGGGAAAACAGTGCATTTTATAAGGTGGCTGAATTATTTACGTTATGCAGGTGGGAAACATCAGTCTTTTTGATCACGCTTCCGATGAAATCAGCTTGTTCTTACAACGGCACACTAGATGAGAGCGGTGTGGCTTTGGAAATGGATTCTGCAGTGCAAGAATATGAACTACTTGGTTATGCGCTTTGATATGTACGCAAAAATGTACGAGGCATTGTCTTCTCTCTGCACACACATGCACATAGAAACTTGTTGTTTGTGTATAGCGTCCCAGGCGGTGGATTTTACCTTTTAAGCTAACAAATTAGAGTAACCAAACCAAACATTTTGTTTGGCCGAGATCGCAGATGAAATTTTTGAAGTGTAGAATCGTCTTGGGCATTGCGACAAGGATCAGAGTGTTGAGAAGCGAGATAGCGGACAGCTTGTCCGGTTGTGAGGTCACCAATCAATACTTAATCAAATTGTGCGATGCCAAAGTATATTCCATGTACATGCGACCTGTACGCGGCTATCCGTTGTTGTACTTCCAGGATAGGTTTAGAAGACACGTGGAGGCCAAGCAGTCGTCTACGTGGTTGATCGAGCTTAAGATTTTCCAAGATCTAACGTGTGCATGCAGTAGAAACAAGTGGAAGAGGCGCCACCTTTTGGATAAATAGAAGACGTAACAAAGTTTGATAATTTGCTTTGATTTTCTAATGGCACACAATGCACCATGTACCTTATCCCTCACATGGGCATGGCCATGGGCATGCACATGGCAATCTGGCGTCTAAATCAAGGATATGGTTTGAATGGTGGGCATATAATCCTCTCTTCACATGTATGATAATACGCTTTAGTTAGGCCACCGAGAAACCGGACCACTGCTACATAGATAGAGTTTACAATTTCCTCATTGGTCTCTACAACTTGAATCCAATGTTCTAAATCAATTTGCACAATCTCTCTGCTCTCTCGGCGTCATGGCTCCACGGGCCGCACGAGCCAAGGTACACAAGCCCAGAGGCGATAAGAAGAAGAAGGAAGAAAAGAGTAAGAAGAATTGAAATGTTTGAGATGGCGCTCACCGTGATTGGTTTTGTTAGCAGCGCTTCCGACCATGTTGGACATTGAGTCAATCTTCCCTGGGGCGCCCAAGTCCTTCTCAAGGTACGTGCAAACTTCAACTTTCCTTCTCGACGATATTAAAAGCAATGTGTCACGCGCAACAGGGCATTTCCACGGACCGCATTTTGGATGTGCGTCGCCTCTTAGCGGTCAATGTGGAGACTTGTCATCTTACCAACTACTCACTTTCTCATGAGGTAAGCATAAGATTTCCATCTTTCTTTTATTTCTTTCTTGGTACAAACTCACAGATCAAAGGCACAAGACTGCGGGATACGCTTGAAGTTGCCATCCTTAAGCCTTGTGTATTAACACTTAATGAAGGTTCTCTCTCTACACACACACGCATACACACATACACTTATTTGTGCCATGCAGAGCATTACAGTGATGAGCAGCAAGCAACAAGTCACATTAGAAGGCTTTTGGACATTGTTGCAAGCACAACCAGTTTTGGGCCTTCGGAGGCCACATCTCTAGACGATCTCCAACAAGGTAGTCACAATGAGAATGGGGTTGAGGAACCTCCAAATGGGGGACAGAAATCCAGGCAGCCTGGAGGAGAAACACACAGTCGGACATGCTTGCACAGGAATGGTGAGATTAAAAAGTTGGCATCCAGGGGCAAGTCTGAAGCTGCAGCTGCGATTGCTGAGGCCAAAGAGGCTTCTGAAAGGGGTGACATTGATAAGTTGTGCCCTCCGTCCAAGCTCGGCCAGTTTTATCACTTCTTCTCCTTCTCTCATCTTACTGCACCAATTCAATGTCCGTATATCTTGTGCTGTTTTTTGATGGTTTTGTACTAAAATGTTTCCTATAGTTCTTCGGAGATCCATAAGGCAAGCATCTGAAAAGCTTGCCAAAGGAGAATTTTTTGCTATAGATGTAAGTAACCCATGCTTTTGTTAACAGATGATCAAGTTTTGTTTACAGGTGAGACTGTGCAATGGGAAACTTGTCACAGTGATAGCTAGTCCCTCAGGGTTCTACAACGCCGGCAAGCCGCAGATGAAGTGCTACGCTCTTGTCAACTTACTTAGGCATGTCAGCAAGGCCTTTGCAAATGTATGTCATAAAGAAGCATATTATGCAAACGTATTAACTCAATGAGAGTTGTTAACAGACTTACGACGATGTGATCAAGGCATTCACCCATCGGAACAAGGTGGGTTTTTCGTCCTAGTGTGCTCAAGTGCTTTAATCAAAGCAATATATATATATGCAGTTTGGCAACATTCCCTACGGTCTTAGATCGAACACTTGGGTTGTACCGCCAATTGCGGCGGAGGCACCTTCAGTTTTCCCGCTGTTGCCAGCAGAAGACGAGACTTGGGGTGGCAGTGGTCAAGGACAAGGAAGAGACGAGAAGAACCTTGAAAAACCATGGTCACGAGACTTCACCGTCCTGGCACGAATGCCATGTAAGACAGAGGAAGAACGCCAGATCCGGGACCGGAAAGCTTTTCTACTCCACAGTCTGTTTGTTGACACTTGCCTGGTTCATGCAACTTCAGTCATTGAACGCATTGAGCCGAAGCCGGTTCCGTTAATTACTGAGGAGGGGCAGTTTCACGTGGAGAAAGCAGGGAATCTCAACGTCCTGGTAGCCAGGGACGTGACAAATGCAAGTAAGAAGATCGATTTTAAAATAGACTCTGTGCATGGCCGTGGTTCCAGTTCCACGCTGGAAGTGCTAGCTCAGAAGAATCTGCTCAAGGGAATTGCAGCTGACGAAAGCACCACCGTTCATGTAAGCCTATGTCCTTTGTTTATTGTGGAGTAGCGGTTTTACACGCAATCTTGGCAGGATACTGCAACACTGGGAGTAGTTTTGATCCGTCATAACAAATATATGGCTTTGGTAGAAGCGGCTGGTCTCCAAGAAGTTCATAAGTTGGAAAGTTTACCATCCGATGTTGAGATTGAAGACCAACCCGAGGGGGGTGCCAATGCGTTGAACGTCAACAGGTGAGTTAGTCCTTTCCCTAGCATTTCTAAACGTTAAGCCCACCTGCACAGCTTACGGTGCCTATTGCATCAAACACCAATAATTACTATGGAGCCAGAGAAGTTAAGAGTTCAAAGGACGCGCTTCAGAATATATTGATCCAGAGCTTGAAGGACTTGGAGAGCGAGTCAACTGAAAAGGATGGATTCATTAGGTGGGAGCTGGGGGCCTGCTGGGTACAGCAATTGCAGACACAGGCAAGTTCCGACAAGTCAGACAAGCAGGATCCTAAAAGAAAGGGGCAACTAGAAAACAAGCTTCCAAATGATGCCTTGGAGAAGCCGAAAGAAGAGATGGACCCTAAGAAACTCGAAGCTGAGGCTTATTTGAAAAACGTGCTTGGCGAAGCTGCTTTTACTCGGTTGAAAGAGTCAGAGGCAGGGCTACATTCTAAAGTAAGTCCCACTGCAGTTAAATCAAACCCTTTTTTACTTAACCTTCTCATTAGACTATGGTGGAGCTCGTTGACGGAGCTGAACAGTATTACAACGATGTGGCACTTCCCAAGCTTGTAAGTATTGCATCCATGTATTGACCACGATTCAACTGCTGTTTTCAACCAGGTATCAGACTTTGCTTCCCTAGAGTTGTCGCCAGTGGACGGCCGAACGCTAACAGATTTCATGCACACTCGCGGGTTGAGAATGAGATCATTGGGCAGAGTGGTACGCATTACTTGTTTCCCCGAGTGTTCGTGCTAATAAATGTCTTTGCCTAGAATAGGCTGAGCTCTAAAAAGGCTTCCACACATACAATCACTGTGCGTTCATGAGATGGTTGTTCGAGCTTTCAAGCACGTTCTTCGTGCAGTAGTTGCAGCTGCTGCACATACATATGAACTATCGGGATCCATAGCTGTGGCACTAAATGTGATGTTAGGAACTCCTCCCAAGGAGGACATGCTTGACTCTTCCAGCTCTCCGGAGCTTCTAATTTGGAAATGGTTGGAGAGCTTCACTCTGAAAAGATTCCGATGGAAACTCTCAAGTGATCCACGCCCTCAACTTCGGAAGTATGCTGTGCTGCGTGGTATTTGTCACAAGGTAAGCATGCACTATGTAATGATGGGCTAATTTGACACGGTTCTCCCCCAAGGTTGGTGTTGAAATTGCACCTAGAGACTACGACTATCAATCTTCAAGCCCGTTCGGCAAAGCTGATATTGTCAGTATGGTTCCCGTTTACAAGGTGCGGTCGTAGTCGGTGAATGACTACTTTACTCATATAACAATATTGTTTTTGAGACAGCAAGTGGCATGCTCATCAGCTGATGGACGAACATTACTAGAGTCCTCAAAGACAGCACTCGATAAGGGGAAGCTGGACGATGCTGTTGCGTATGGCACAAAGGTTGTCTCGTACATAGCATATAGCCATTGTTGTTAACTTAACTTTTGCAAAGTGTAGGCTTTAGCCAAATTAGTGGCTGTTTGTGGATCGTACCATCGAATGACTGCCGGAGCATACAGCTTGTTGGCAGTGGTGCTGTATCACACGGGTGACTTCAACCAGGTTACATTAACTAATACTTGACCGTGCGTTCCGTTTGTGACTGCGCATTTTGGGCTTTCCAGGCTACTATCTATCAACAGAAAGCTCTAGATATTAATGAACGTGAGCTGGGATTAGATCATCCGGATACCATGAAGAGCTACGGGGATTTGGCGGTTTTCTATTACAGGCTCCAGCATACAGAACTAGCTTTAAAGTCTGTTGTTTCTCATCAGTATCAGTGTTTAGTTCTATTGTTCTGATTGCTACGATTTCAGATATGTCAACCGGGCTCTCTACCTTCTTCATTTGATATGTGGCCCATCGCATCCAAATACTGCAGCAACATACATCAATGTGGCCATGATGGAAGAAGGTCTCGGCAATGTACACGTTGCACTTAGATACCTGCACGAGGCACTCAAGTGTAATCAGCGGCTCCTTGGTCCCGATCACATTCAGGTACCTAGGCGTGCAGTTATTTTTGTATTTGGTATCATATGTTATACTCGTGTCCAGACGGCAGCTAGCTACCATGCGATCGCAATCGCTCTTTCGTTGATGGAAGCCTATTCACTAAGCGTGCAACACGAGCAGACAACACTTCAGATTCTACAGGCTAAGCTTGGCCCAGATGATTTGCGAACTCAGGTTCTCTAAACATCAATACTGATTGTACAGCCTTGGGGTTTAACGCACGTGCTGTCACAGGATGCAGCTGCCTGGCTTGACTACTTTGACTCCAAAGCTGTAGAACAACAAGAAGCTGCAAGAACTGGAGCACCCAAACCAGATGCGTCCATTGCCAGCAAGGGACATCTGAGGTAAGCTTCATGCACGTAATGCTTTTCCGTTGAAAGAGGTACATAACAAACTGCGGAATGTGATGCTCAGTGTTTCGGATTTGCTAGAATACATCAACGCTGAAGCAGAGCTGAAGCGAAGGGAAATGGAAAATAGCAAGCGCAAACCAAGACGATCAAAGGTACCTACTATTTACAATGTACATGCACGTTATGATAGCTTATCTCATTGTGCAGCCCTCCAAGGGACTCTTAAGTAAGCCTTTGGACGGGGCAGCTGACGATGAGCAGAGTTTGTCAGAGGCCAATGACACGGACACCACGGATTCCCCTCGGCAGAATAAGGCGTCATCTGTACAAAATGAACTTGTAGAAGATGGGAAGAATGAAGACTTGTCATCATTAACAACAACAGACTTGGAAGTTCTGGAGGCTGATGGTTGGCAAGAAGCAGTGCCTAAGAATCGCCATCTCAGTGCGTCCATGAAAAAGATCTGGCGCAAGAGTGCTGGTGGTGGTGGGCTCTCAAGGACGAGTGGGCGCAGGAACGACATTATAAACCCCAACAAGGAACAGGGTGGAAAGCGAAAGATCATTGTACATGCAGCAACAGCAGTAAGTACAAGTACTAAGACACAACAGCATAAGCTTGCTGCCAACCCAACTCCAAATGTTTCATCCACGGCAAGGACCGACCTGGACATGGCTCCCACGCTGTCCGAGCCATCAAAACCGAAGACTGGTGGAAAGCCCCTCTTTTCATACAAACAGGTTGCATTGGCTCCTCATGGAACATGCAGCGTGGCATCAGTGTCGAACAACGCAAAGCCCAGTGACGCAACTGCTACAGAATATTGCACGAGGAGAAAACTTCAGATCCTACAAGTCGTCCCAACAGCCATGGGAACCAAGACCGTCCCAACCCGGAGCTAGAGCAAGAGCAGGAGGTGCCTTCTTCCTTCTTGGGCGCAAAGGAAGAGGAGGAGATTGTCCTTTCTACTCAGGTGGACGAGAAAGGTTCAGTTCCTATTGAGGAGGAACGAGAAACGCAGCCTACTGAGGACAAGAAAAATGTAGAAGCAGTCGAGAAGGAGACTGAGGATCAAACAAATGGAGATGGATGCTCCCCAAAGAAACTTTCAGCTGCAGCAACTCCTTACACTGCCATTGCTGTGACCCCTCTCAAGGATGGCAAGGGAGCTCCCAAGGCAGCCAACTTATCAGCTTCCTCACATCCCACACAAACTACTGTTGCAGTGACTCCTATCAAAAGGACTCAAGCTCCTCAGCTTGTCAGAGGTGGAAAATCCCAAGGCAGTTTTAGACAGTCAAAACGGGCTTACATTGTTGCTCCACGATCTCCTCAGCCACAGCCAGTTGTTCAGATTCCAGTGCAAGAAGCCCAAGCTCAACAGACTGGAGATAAGTGGGCTCTGGTTACTCCAAATGCTGGTACAGATTACAGCCAGGTGGCAAAAAGATGAACCCCAATGCAGCAGAGTTTGTCCCTGGGAAGCCGTGGTATTCATCTCAGTTGCGGGACTTCCCTCCTCTTGTAAAAGACGACCACCGGCTCTTTGTTACGCTGCCCATGTATCACTACAGTAGTAAGGTCGAGCTTGAATTTGAGGCTGCTGCCACAGCTGCCTCACAGGGCTGCATTTTAGTGGAACCAATGGTCCATCACGTTCCTTGTCAGTCGGCAGCAGTCCACGTTGTCTCCTGTGATCCGACAGCAGTGCATCATGTTGTTCCCTGTGAACCGGCATCAGTTCATGATGCTGTTCACTGTGAGCCAACGCCTGTCCAGCATGTTGTTGTTCCCTGTGAGCCCACAGCAGTTCATGTTCCCTGCGAAACGATGGCCCATGTTTCTTGTGAACCAGACACAATCATGCATCCAGGAACTTCAGACATCAGTACCGACGTTTACTCCATCCATAACTGCGTCTACAACGCTTTGGGCAGATCTTGCAAGTGAGAGTGAGTCTGAAAGTGGGGAGGACGTTCTTGAGGCAAAAAGAAGTGGTCGAGTCAATGGGGAAGCTAATAAGCCGAGTGAAGCAGACGGGTGCGTTGAAAGCAGTCAGGCAGTCCACAAAGGAATTGGAGGAATTGCACGCAGAGCCAACGGAGAATGCATGCCTCCTCCTGCACAGCAGGTTGTGAGTGTAAGGTAAAAAGAAACTCTGCGGATCGTAGCTTACTCTTTCTTTAAGTACCTGCAGAATTATATACGGCAGGGAAAGTTGAAGACGAGGACCTGAGATGAAAAGGAATTCACAGGTTATGGCAGTAACTATATGGAGAATTGTATTTATCTCAAATGGAAGGATTATTCCTCGGTTTTCCATTTCCCTGTACAGCCAAAACCTGAGACTTTAGTCCGCCATTAGCATCTCCATCTTTTGCAGAATGAGTAACGACCGGTTGACAGTATATAACACTCGCATTGTGTCCATACACCTTTTCATAGTCATCACGCTTTGCATACTCCCGAATGAGGAGCTCGTACGTGGACTAGTTCAGCCTCCACCTTGAAACCACCTTTATGCCTTGGTACAACTGATGAAACCTGTCAAGGTAATTTTTGCTGCTAAACTGTCGAATTATGGCATCCATGACACGAGGGTCCACAGACGCTCTCCCCTGCCTCATAATCCTCTGGAGCTGCGCATCCACGGCCTCCATATCACCAGCCTTATGTATGACTCAGTATTGAGCTGGGTGTGTACAACTTCTCGGACAACCATCTAGCAAGGCCGAGAAGATTTTCAATTTGTCAAACATCACATTCTCCGAGTAAGCCTGAATCATGCGTTGAGCTGCTATAACGCTTATCGGGAGACCAGCCTTCATCCTGTCGGCAAAGACTGTATCCATCCTCTCCACCAAATTCATTTTCTGGAAGCCATGCAACAGAATCCCGAACGTAAACACATCTGGTCGGCAGCCAGAAGCCATCATTTCCTTGTATGTCTCGTGCACCTTTGATCCTAAATACGAGAAGAGCAAGGTGTTGAAAGTGACTGAGACCGGCCTTTCTAATTTCTTCTAGCCACTTCTCCATCTGAGCCACATCTGAGATCCTGCCATGTGCAGCTAAGATGGTATTGTACGTGGTGATGTCTATGTTCTCGAGCATCTTCGTTGCACCCTGCAGCTCCCCGTTTCGACGGAGAACACTAACCATGGCATTGTACGTGGAGGTTGACATCTCTATCATCTCCGACAGCCAGGCACGAGCAAGCTCTGGTTTGCGGATGTTCCCCGCATATGCTAATCATATTAACATATATTTGAGCCTTGGAACCTCACGCCTTATCCAATCAAACACCTTTATGCGCTCATTCATTAGCAGTCACGAGACAGAAAATGAATAGGTCCACAGACAGATGCCTCCGGAAGTTGGGTGTTCCTCATCAAACCTATCCTGGAGTGCATGATATTGTCTCGCCTTGCTTGCGTTGCTGCTCCCTCCAACCTCTTCAGCATTAGTCGTGCTGAGATTGCCAGCCTGCCATCCTTGGGAACAAAAGAGCCGACGACACATCAGCAAAGAACCCTAATTTTCACATTTTATTTAGAACGGGTGTATGTATACACGGGAAGGATTCACAAGCAAAATGGGCGGCTGCATTTCGTTTACTTCCACTGCTCGGCAACAATGTTGGCGAGGTCGACAACCCGCTGTGAGTAACCCCATTCATTGTCATACCAAGCCACAACCTTGACCATGTCGTCGCCCATGACCATCGTCAACGAGGAGTCAATCGTGGAGGAGACATCAGAGCATCTGAAGTCAACGGACACAAGAGGCTCATCACACACTGCTAGAATGCCTTTGAGAGACCTCTCTGCTGTCTCACGGAATGCAGCATTCACTTCTTCGGCAAATGTCTTCTTCTCCACTTGCACCACCAGGTCCACCACTGAGACGTTGGGCGTGGGTACTCTGAGGGCGATTCCATTGAGCTTTCCCTTGAGTTTCGGCAGCACCAATGCCACGGCTTTGGCAGCTCCCGTCGAGGTTGGCACAATGTTGAGAGCTGCTGCACGGGCTCGACGCAGATCCCTGTGACTAGCATCCAGAAGTCGTTGGTCGCCTGTGTATGAGTGTGTGGTGGTCATGGTCCCCTTGATGATTCCTAGGAGGACATGCATAAGTTCATTGCACAGTAACAAAGACAGGGAAGCAGGCAAGTACCGAATTTCTCGTCCAGGACCTTGACAAACGGTGCGAGACAGTTAGTTGTGCACGAGGCGTTGCTGATGATTGGCTCGCTGGGACTGTATTGCTCAGCATTCACACCAACAACGTAAGTTGGGATTGCACCCTTGCCAGGTGCTGTTATCAGAACCTTTTTTGCACCGGCCGTCAGGTGCTTACCTGCTCCATCTTGGTCCACGAACACACCAGTCCCCTCAATCACGAGGTCAATTCCTAGCTCTCTGTGCATCACACACACACACGACACATGGATTTTCAAGATAAGACCTTGTTTGATTACAGTACTCACCCCCAAGGTAGCTTAACAGGATCCCGGTTGGACACCACCTGGATGACTTTCCCGTCCACTGAGATGGCGCTGTCCCCTTCAATCTTGACGTCGGCTTCAAAGGTGCCCAGCATGGAGTCATACTTGAGCAAGTGAGAAGCTTGCTTCACACCTCCAGTGTCATTGATAGCAATCACATCCAGGGAGAGTCCTTCCTGCCATGCCAGCAGCGGATGAAGTTCCGACCAATTCGCCCAAACCCATTGATGGCAACTTTGATTTTAGCCTCTGCAATTGCTCGCTTCTGACCGCCTGGACTAGCAACCTACACATGCATTCCAATGCAAATGCGAAGTGAGTGAGGATAAGACATTGTAAAAACCTTGGTGTTCTGGGCAGCCACCCTTGACATGAAATCATCTGCTCGCCTTGCAAATGTGATTGCATTTCCGTTCTTGAGACCTAAGAATTCTGTGAAGCCCTGCAATAGCACGCAACAAAGTCTTTTAAATTATCAACAAAGCAACAGTTCTTTCTACTTACACCGGCATTGCCTCTTACGCAGGCAGGCGACACGGTGATGGAAGCTGCCGCCATGGCCACCAATCACCTCTACTCACACCACAAGAGTATAAAGCTAGCTATCTATCTTTCGTGGACTGATCGTCTTAGTTAGCCGCTAACCTCCTCGTTTGCTGGCCAGTAGTAAGGGGATAAGGTGTTCTGGCCGTTGGATGGTGCCCGACACAGTAGCCACGTGTCGGAATGTTTGTGGCCGCCGAGGATAAACAATCCGACGGTCTTGAACCCCAGCAACGGCCCGGTGTCAGCTGACATGAGGGCGGGGCATTCGGCCGGTAGTCAACCCTAAAAAAGCATGGACAATGCTGTTAGGGATTACGCAGCAGGAGTGGCGGCCGTCTGGCAACTGTGGCCGTTGGGCATCCGTTCGACACTGTGAAGGTTGGTTCTTTTCTCCGTTGCGCCTGATCTTCATTCTTATATCATCAGGTCAACTTACAAGCACGTAACCCCAGTTCACCACATGCCAGTGCCATACAGTGTGCTGGATGGATCTTCAGACGAGAAGGAATGAGGGGACTGTACAAAGGGGCTACCTCCTCTTTCGTTGGCATGGCCGTGGAAAGCTCTGTGTTATTTGGAGTTTACACACAAACAAAAGCTGCATTGCAGGTGACACAATCACATTTACATCTTCAAATTCATTCTCTAACCTCAAGTGACTGAATTTCAAGGGAAAGGTGGCAGAGCCAGAGCCACCGAAGCTATCGACTGTCGTACCCTCGGCAGCACTCGGTGGAGCTATCATAAGCATGATATTGTGCCCTACTGAACTTATCAAGGCAAGTATGAAACGCAGCCTTAATCTGATGATACTCATTGCATCCCGCAATGTGTTTCAGTGTCGGCTACAAATTCAGGACAAAATGTGCCGACATCCAAGGTACGGTAGCGATCCTCTCGAATGCATTCGAAAAACTTTTCAAACCAGCGGGTAAGCAACACAACAAGGCCGGTCTTAAACAGAAAACACGTTTTCTACTTTGGCAGGTGCAAGGACTCTTTCGAGGCTGGTCCGCAACATTTTTTAGAGAATGCACCGGAAACGTTTGCTTTTTTGCTACTTACGAGATTAGCAAGCACTGGATGTTCTCTTGCTTGGACAGGAGGGAGAAAGCTCATCAACGCAGTTCTTTCTCTGGGTTGATGCTGGAAGCCACGATTGGGATAGTCAGCGGAGGACTCTCTGGAATGGCGGTTAGCATTATGCTTGGCTTACACTCCTGAAGGCTTTAAGCTTTTCACTTGTGCAGTTTTGGGCAGCAGTGTTGCCATTTGACGTAGCCAAAACACGTATACAGACAGCAGTCGATTTAAGAGAGACGAGAAGCGTGCTTGTTCACTTGAAAACGGTAAGTTCCTCAGCTGATCCTCTAAAATAGCCTCTTACACCGAATTCTATTGTCAGATTCACAAGGAGCTTGGTTACAGAGGCCTGTACGCAGGCCTAGTTCCAACACTGACTCGAGCTTTCCCCGCCAATGCTGCAGCTATTGTAACTTGGGAACTTACAACCAAGCTCTTGGGTTCTAGGGAGCTGCCAACCCTAGAGGGCTCACTCGTCTAACTTGTTTGTTGACTAAGCAGAATAATCCGAGACGCTACTTACCCCATCTTGACAGGATTAAAAGTCCAATCAGTGAGAAGCACGAGGAGACAAAGCACACAACCACGAGCATGAAAGCAAAAGCTTTGTTGGGCAAGTCGAGTATCTTCTGGATTTTTTTTAGAAAGGGGTCGAGGAGAGGTGCAAGTGCCGCTGCCCCAGCCACCCTGAAAGGTCTGGTTACATTGTTGCCAGTCCACATCAATATAACGATCTATGAACCGCAAGCGTTAAGAGGTGTATATTCTTCTTACCTAAGAGACTTACCCCGAGCAGAGATTTGAGATTCGCAGTTGGGTTCTGCCCTGTGCTCTTCTCGTAACCCAGAAATGCCAAAATGAAGAAAGTCGTGTAAGTGATCCCGTCTAAGAGACCGTAGGCAAGAACTGCAGCTAGCCCCAATGTTGCCACTTTAGCCCGCAACTTTGCGGCGTCCATCTGCATTACCCATAAGAGTGACCATTTTGTTTATGGACTCACCTTCCAGAGGTTTCTAGAAGGCTGTGGGGACTCCTGCTCCTGTGGCATCTGTGCACCAGAAGAAGGAGAAGAAGCGGTCGCCGTGAAGAATCTGCGGCACGACCAAAGTCGCGGGTGCTGCACAAGGGAAATTCCAGCTGGAAGGCCCTTCCATTTCAACAGGAAAGCTGGTGCAAGCAGCGTGCTCGTTGCCATAATAGCCTCGTTGTAAGAACCCTAAACCGATGCCATGGCGGCCTGGCGACGATCCAGCTCGCTACTAACGGTAGGTAGAATGAACAGGTTGTATAACCAAGACGCCTTCTTTATTTGCAGAAGTTAGCGAGCTCCTACCTGTGCCGTGACGGCCTCCAGTGCAAATGGACCCAATCCAGGCACATCGTAGCTGCTACCCGAGGTAATTTGGGTCTAGGCCATGAGCGGTGGTGATTGTGGTGCTGCAGGTGAGATGAGAGATGTGGAGCTGCCAGTAACCAATTTCTACAAGGAGGATAAAGGAATTATCACACTGGCAGGAGACATTTTCGACGTGCCCATACGCAAAGATATTGTCCACAATGTTGTGAGATGGCAGCGTGCCAAAAGGCGTGCGGTATGGCTGTTTGTTATTCTTTCGCATTCAGGATTTCATTTGCCGTTACACGGAATAGGGAACTCATAGTACTAAGAGTAGAGCCGAAGTGAGAGGCTCGGGGGAGGAAGATACGCAAGCAGAAAGGTACTGGAGGTGCTCGGCATGGCAACAAGAAAGCTCCTCAGGTTGGGTAGTTGGCTCATTATCACATTGGTTAGCTAATGCAGGCTGCAGTTCAGAGGTGGTGGAGTGGCACACGGTCCTAAGCCAAGGAGCTACGAGTACAAACTTAACAAAAAGTACCGAAGATTGGGTCTGAAGATAGCTTTGTCCGCACGAGTTGCTGAACGCAAGGTTGGTTGATGCTTCTTTCTTTCACCGGTCCTGATTCGTGCATATCAGTTGATCTTGTTTGACAATGTGGATCTTCCGAGTCACAAGACGAGACCCATGGCTAAGCTCCTGGAGAACGTGGACTCCAAGAGGGTCTTGTTCGTGGATGGTGTTGACAAGATGAACCGGCACATTGCACTGGCAACTCGGAATCTGCAGAATGTGAACCTCATCCCAGCTAAGGTGCATCGCACGTAGATGTGCAATGCGTTGCAATGCGTGTGTATTAACGGCCAAACTTTGTTTTCCTCTCAGGGCTGAACGTGTATAGCATTCTGCTGCACGACACTCTAGTGATGACTGTTGCTGCAGCAAGGGAGATTGAGGACCGCCTTCACACCCCAATCAATAGATAAAAACAGATACTTTTGTTTTTGAATTTCATCACATTCTATCGTCTTTTCAGTCTGTACAGAAACACAAGTAATAGGTAGGTAGGTATTCGTCAAAATGTATGCATATATGCAACCTAGTAAAAAGCTGGGCTGGGCCTTATTGGATACAGATGCTTCAAATTATCAAGGATTTCCTAAGAGGCGTTCCACAGCTGCATGGACGTTGCCTCCAGTTGCCGCTAGGGCCCGAATGTTTTCTTGCGTGTCGAAGAAACCCATGTCTTGAAGCTGAGACAGTTGCGTCGCATATAACTGCTCAGGTGGCAACACGTTCACTGCAAACAGCCAACCCCATCAATACCTCTTGCCTTCCCACTAAACAAAGAGATATCAAACCTTCAGGTGCTGCAGGGAAACCAGCAAACATTCCCAACAACGCGTTCATGTCACCAAGGCCCTGGTCCCTATCCACACAAAAAGAAATGTTATACTCCACCTAACGACAGAATCAAGACACGTACTGGCCTGGCTGCTGTCGCAGAAGGTTCTGCTGGACCGCCAGCATTTGCTGTCATCAAAGCATCAATAGCGCACAAAAGTGCGGACTCAGATACTCGTTACCTGCAAGCTTTCAGGGCTGGTGAGCTGCCGAAGAAACTCCGGGTTCTGCATCATGTCTCTGAACTGGGGATTGGCATTCAACATGTTCCGCAGAGGCGGATGCATGTTTAAAACCTGCACATACAATGCAAGGTTAGACGGAAAGCATAAATATGGGAAATGGATCAAACCTGATTGACATATTGAGGATTGGAGAGAAGCGACTGCATGGCCTGCATTACCCCCGGATTCTGCAACACCTGCTCCAGTGCACCAGCGTCATCCAACCCGCCCAGCCCTACTAACCCCCGAGTCCTAGCGGTAAACCACCGACTGCTGGTGCAGTTCCCGGCTGTGCAGCCGCATCACCAGTCGCTGGTGCAGCAGGAGTTCTTGCTGTTCATAGAGATTAGATACCTAAGTGCAAGCGTACTTGGCTTACCTGTAGGATTCCATGGATTTGGAAGGGGAGCTGTGTTTGGAAGGACAGTAGCAACTCCCGGATTGGCTGCTGCTCCTTGAGTCTGGTCCGTTTGACCTCTTCCCAAGAGTGCAGCGAAAGGATTAGCCTGTCCATCAGCAGCCCCATCGGTACCCATAGTTGCGGCATTCAGAAGCGGCTCCTGCACCGTCTCATACATGCGCCTGAGCATGTTGAAGCCCTCGGGAGAGGCCTCGATGTTGCTCATGGCCCTATCGGTGTTCCGCATCATCTCTCTCATAAGCTCAGGATTCCTAGCAGCATCAAGCGTCTGCCTCAAAGTGGCAGGATCATTGAGTATATGAGCCAAGTCCGGATTCCTGTCGATGATCTCCCGCATCTGTGGGTTGCTCATGATCAATGTGCGCATCAGGTCCGGATTGTTCATCAGGCTCTGGACAGCCGGCATGTTCATCATTTCCCGCATGAGATTGGGATTCTGCATCAGCTGTTGCTGCACCTGCTGGAACTCGGGTAGGCCGGTGGTTGCGCCCGCGTTGCCAACCGCTGACGGGGTGAAGAAGCCGGCCAAACCAGTCGTCGGCCCATTAGCGGTTGGTGCTGGAGCAGCTGCTGCGGGAGCTGGTGTTCCCGGCGAAGGCGGAGCGCCACGCACTAGGTGTACAGTATGATCGTTCTGTAAACCTGGACAGAAACAACAAGTGAACAGGAACCCTAGGGGAAGGGAGAAGACATACCGTAGCTATCCAGCGAATTGTCATCCTTGAGGACTCGGCCTTTGTAGATAAGGCGCTGCTGATCGGGGGCACTTCAGAGCGCTCCGCAAGCATGTCCTTGAAAGTGCGGACATTGCAGGTCAGATCCACTACAACTGAGAATTTGGTGCCGTTGCTGCACCGAACATGCACCGTGGCCGCAGCGCTGGGCTCAGCTGCCGAGCCCTCCTCTCCGCCCATGCGATTCAATCGATCTATCTACGCTTCCTAGTCGCAGGGCAGTAGAGAAATTTTACCTATTGCGAGGCGGAGGGCACTTCGCTCTGTGCTGTGAGAAAGAGAAGAGTTATTTAGGGTGTGGCTACAGAATCGGAATTAGTATATTCCCATATAAAAAAGAAGAATCTTCTCTAGGATCCACTCGTAATCAGTGTTGTCGTACACCGTCTCGAGCCCCTTCCGTACTAGTTCCTCTCCCACCCAGCCCTTCTGCCTGTCGTACTCGAGCAGCAGCTCTAGCACCCTCGGCTGATGTGAGTAGTCCGGGTGCCTGTCATATCACCAGCGGAGTTGATTCATGTCAAGCATTTCACATTGATTTCACTCACCCACAGAGCGTAAGGAAATGGTGCGGCTTGTACTAAAGGAAAACGCCAGTTGAGAAGAAGAGGAAGCTAACTGCAACTTACCAACGCTTGGTACTTGGTGATGTCCCCAGAAGCTAGAACCCAAAGGTCACTGGGCAGCTCCAGGATTGCATCGTTGTGGTTTGTAATGAAGTTTGAATGAGTTCTTGTTCGTCTTGAACACCTGCTTACCTCTGGCTGTCAGCTCTGCTTCCCGCACCGACACCTCAGAGCCCTGTGAACCACGTCTTCTTGAATGAATATATATTTGACGACTTGGTTTGACCGACCTTGGGATTTGGTGCAACCCTTCCACCCAGAGCAGCTGCAATAGCTTGATGTCCAAAGCTGACACCGCATGTCTTCACCTTGTTCTCGTCAAGCGTTTGGATCTCCTGCATTTGGGAAGCTACTACTAGCCTAGCACAGAAGAAAGTATATACCTGAAGGAGACGTCGGATCCAAGGCTTTGGCTCATAAACACCGCTGAGGGAGCCGGAGATGAAAACGCCGTCAAACTCTCTTTTCAACGCCGCAGGATGAGGGTACTCCTGGGCCATGACATCAAAGCCTACAAAAACCATGCCCGCAATCAGCAATGGATTGATCCAGTCCAATAGCTCAACTAGTCAGGTTGAAGGAGACGTGAGGCATTCGGTGCGAAACCACATGGTCGATAGCAGATTGAAGGAGTGCTGCATACGATGAGCATGAAAGCGGCGGTGTTTGGGCAGATGCCGTGAGAGCTGCTCACATTCGTATAGCGCAACCCGGTAAGCCCGTCGCCGCGACCACATGATTCAAGGATTATGAATTTTGAAATGTATACCTATGCCAATGGTAGCAATGGCTTCCCTCTCCTGCGGCTGCATTTCGATTTCCACAAAGCGCACACGAAGCGAGTTGCAGCAATTGTTGAGCGTGCTCCCAGAGAGACTCGAGCGCCGGCTGCGGACTCACCCACGACTAGAGGAGATGGTGGAAATTGTAATGGACCTGGGACGCCGTCCGGTAGCTCGCTTCCCCTCGGGCGACTGGCCCATCTCCCACGACGCCGTCAATACTGAAGACCTTGAGGATGCCATCTGCATGGTTGGTGTGTTACTCATGGCTCTTATGTACCATGCAAGGCTAACTGCATACCATACGCACGCAGGTTGGAGAGTTTGCTGCTGACAACCGTGCAGGAATAGATCGCACTTTGCACCGTGTGAGTGCCATTCGGAATAGAAGTGGACGAATAGTTGGCCTCACCTGCAGGGTGGGTAGAGCAGTCACGGGGAGTGCCGAGATGGCACGTGACCTTGTTAGCACTGGAGCTTCCCTCCTTCTCATGGGACCTCCCGGTGTGGGAAAGACCACTGCAATCAGGTGCTTAATGCCCTTTCTCGTTTTGTATGTTCAGCTACGTAACGTCGTATACTAACTAGCTAGGGAGGTGGCACGTATGTTGGCCGACGATTACAGTCGACGAGTCGTTATTGTTGACACGTCCAATGAGATTGCAGGTGATGGCGATATCCCTCATCCAGGGATTGGACGTGCTCGAAGAATGCAAGTCACCAATGTTGATCTTCAACACAAGGTTTAGTCTGATTTTACAGTTAGTTGTCGTTTACATGCACTATACATGCTGCAGGTTATGATAGAAGCTGTGGAGAACCATATGCCTGAGACCATTGTGATTGATGAGATTGGTACCGAGTTGGAAGCTGCTGCAGCGGTTACTATTGCACAACGAGGCGTGCAGCTGGTAGCAACGGCACATGGCTCTAGCGTAGACAACCTCATTAAGAATCCTTCTCTGGAGACTCTAGTTGGTGGCATCCAGGTACCACAGGCTCCATATCTCTCAAGTTTGAGCGACTCTCATTATATGCTCCCTTAAAGAGTGTGACCCTAGGGGATGAGGAAGCTAGAAGGAGAGGTGTCCAAAAGAGTGTGTTGGAAAGGAAAGGCCCACCTACGTTTATTTCTGCCATTGAAATGGTCTCCCGTGCGGAATGGCGCATCCACCACAGTCTGTCAGCAACAATTGACTCGCTACTGGCAGGTTCTTATTTCTATAGATGGTTTATATATCATACATGCATTGCTTTCTCAAAGGTCGCTTGCCGTATGTGGAAATCCGAAATTTGGCTCAGCCAGAACCGCAAACAACCTTGGTTGAAGCTAATGAACGGGAAGTTGATGGGAATAATTCAAAAGCCAGTCAACATAACAACATTCCGTTCCTTCTGTATCCATACGAGGTAGGCCGGTCTCATATGTCACGATTTATATGTTAAGCAGGTTTCAAAGGAAATGCTGAAGCAAGCGATTGAGGTACTGGAGCTGGAAGAAGCTATTGGTGTTGCTTTAGACATGGGTGAGGCAAATGCTATTCTAACTCTGAGGAGCAAACTGCGAGATAACAGTTGGGTTCATAGGCGTTGCGAAGTTCCGTCAGCTCCCTATTTTTGCTGTCAAGGTGGTATGGAATTCTATGTTTTGAAGTGTGTTTGACGTCTCTCTGCTTGAGTTTCAGTCCAACAGTTTAGCACAGATGATAAGAGCTACAAGAGCTGTTCTGGGAACGGAGGTTCTTAGGGAAAGTTTGTACAACAGAAACTCTAAGATTGAGGATGAGATTGATGCATTGGAGGTACGTACTCAGTTTGTAGATACGTTAATATTCAAGGCATATTATTGTCTTATGTAGGAGGCCAGGTTGGCTATAGAGCAAATAGTCATTGCCAAAGGCCAACCTGTAGAGCTACTCCCAAGGTCTGCAGAAATCACGTCCCTCCAGATAAGGCTGGCTGAAAGTTATCAGCTTGCATCGGAAACTTCTGGCATAGAACCCAGTGTACGCCTCAGGATTCTTCCGCTTGTCCAACCTACTTCAGGTAGTTTCAACGGACAGCACACCTTGTCAGAGAATAATGGCACTGCAGAGGATGAGTCCACTCGTGTCCCCGTTCAAGGTGGTACTAGCGTTACCAAGCTACCCCCTTTGCCAGAGGATCCTATCAACAACATGAACCCTTAGATGAGAAACGTAGCTTCATATTATATAAACATGTTCATACGAGATCCCTCCTGTAGATGGTTAATAAAACTCTTTTTAGTAGAGCAATTTGATCTCGTTGCTCTCAGGTAGATGACAAAGCTTCTTTTTATGTTTTTATGATCATTCTTTTGTTACATATTTCAGTAAATTACCACTATGTTTTAAGAACGTTCCCAAACTCCGGTAGTATCCGGAACATTCGGTTCCATGAAGAACTCTTAAAGTCTGTTTATTAAAACCTTTTTATGACTCTTTCTCTTTGGCAATTAGTTTAGGGGGCAAACATAATTTATTATATCTCTGTGGGGAGTGGATGTATCTCATTCTTGTGGAATTGTTTGAGTAAATTAATGTGAAACACATTGTGTATTACTCCTAATTCTTAGGGAAGATTTAATCGATAAGCTACTTTCCTACTATTGTACCACCTTATACGAACCTATGTAATGTGATGAAAATTATTTTAAAAGAGTTGCTAGAACCTTAAGGTTTTTGGTACTTAATAATATTATATTCCTAACTTGATACTTTACATCTTGTTAATACTTATATATTATTGATAATATTTTTCTTGCTTAACGAGTAGCATCTCATGCACAATGCAATTCTTCCATAAACTCTGCTACATAAGGAACTTGAATGGCCTTTCAATAACACCATACTTTAAGGAATACCATCTTTATTCCTATTCAATACCTCTATTGGGTTACACTCAATTTTTCAAGTTATTATGACATATCTCAACTATATCTAAGTGCTCAGCTTAATCAAATTGATAATCATGAACATAACATTTAATATAGTCCTCGACTTATCGATTCTCTTTTTTTGTTTGACCATTTGTTTCCAAATGGTAAGCTATACTAAACTTTAGCATCATATTATATTGCTTGAACAATGTTCCCCAAAATTTGCCCATAAATTGAGAATCCCAATTTGAAATCACAATAGTGTACTCTTACAACTTTGTGTAAGAACAACTTCGCTACTTCTTTCACATTCACCGTTTTATAATTGAAATGAAATGAACAACTTTTGAAAATCGATCGACTAGTACCATGAGGGAATCAAAACCATGAGACTTCGATAATCATGTGATGAATTCCAAGTGACACTTTGGAATGGCCATTTTAGAATTAGTATACATTAGAACTTTTCATCTCATTTTTAAGTCTGACTCTTTACTTGTTGACATGTGAAACATGCCTTAATATACTCAACAACATCATCTATCATCCTTAACCAATAAAATTCATGTTTTAGGAGTGCTAATGTCTTATATATTTCACCATGTCCCACCAAAGGAACGTCATGATGTTTCCTTAATAATTTTTGTCTCTATGCTCCTTTTGGAACATAGAGTCTCTTCTCTTTATAATAGAGAACCCCATTTCATATTGGCTTGAGTGCATCAACTCGTCTTTTCATTTCTACTAAAATTTCACATCTCTTCATAATTGCTAAATCTGTTTCCTCTTTGCTACCAAGTTCAAGGCTTTTCTAGCAAACTCATCTTGAGAATATGCCGTCACAAATTCATTTATTAAAAGTTGACACTGGTATTAATATTAAATGAAGATGACCTTTTCTATTGAGTGCATTAGTTACCACATTGTCTTTTTCCACTTTATGTTTGATTTTAGGTTGAAATTGTGCTAACTTTTGTTGTCATCTAGCATACTTTAGTGATAACTTTGACTGCATTTCAAAGTACCTCAAAGTTACGTTATTCGTCTAAATCATCATGTCATGATTTGAAAATAATAATGTTAATGCTCTAAGGAAGCAATAATAACATACATTTTTTAAAAAAAATTTCATGAATAGGCCATGAAACTCGTATTGCATTTAACTTTTTTGAAAAAAAGAACATTAGATGTCTTTTTGTTGCAATACACCACAAATTGCAAAGTTGGATGCATCACATTTCAACCTCAAATGGATTTTTAAAAATTGACAACTGCAACATAACTCAGAAGAGATAATTCTTTGCACTCTAGAATTCAATGCCAAGGAATGTTTTTTGTGAGGTTGGTTAATGGAGCTACAATCTATGAATAATCTTTTATGAACCTTCAGTAATACCCTGTCAGTCAAAGAAATGCTTTAAGTTTATGCATGTCTTTCAAAATCGGCCACTCAATAGTCTTCGAATTCATGATGACTTTACCTCATGAGATCAAGTGTCCTAAAAAGTCTATAAACACACACTTGTTTTCTTTAACATTCTCCCTCAATCTGAAACACCTTTTCCAAATGCTTTATATTCCTTAATCGTAGAACTAAAAACAAAATGTCATCAATATACACCACTATAAACTCGTATAGTCCCTAAACACATCATCCATCATTGTGTAAAAAGTTGCTAAAGCATTGCACAATTCGAACGGCATAACTAGAAACCTGAACAATCTATAATGTGTTAAAAAAAAGGTCTTTTTAATGTCATTATTTGTTACCTAAATTTGATGGTATTTGGATCTTAAATTTATTCTTAAAAAATATTTCACTTTCAATAACTATCAAACAAGTCATTTACTTGTGAAAGAGGATATTTACTATTGATGTTTATTGCATTTAATCTCGATAATTCTACATTCGCATTGTACCATCTTTTTTCATTATAAATAAGATCAGTACACCATACTGCAATTGGTTAGGCTGAATATGTCCTCGGCTAATTAACTTTGTCAGTTGTCTCTCTAGTTCCACCAATTTTTAAGGATTTAACAGGTAAGGGGCTCTTGTTAAAGAAAAAGAACCTGGTAGAATTTCTATTTTGTGATCCACACCTTAACGCAGTGGTAGCTTGACTGTAAGTCTTTTAGCAACACGTCTTTAAACATGTTTACACAATTGTGTCAATGTAAGGAACATAAGATTTCAATACTTATTAGTTAGCATCTTTATCTTGATCTTCATTTTTTACCACCCTTCTTTATTTTGAATATAATCCAATTGTCACTTGATTTCCTTATCTCAACACATGTTTGTGGAACCAATCCATGCCCAATACAAAGTCGAACCCTATCATATTGAAAATAATTAATTAACTTAACTTTTTAACCCTTGATTTGAATAGGAACTACCTTTGTTATATCGTTAGTATTTTGAGAACCTTTGTCAAAATTAGTAATCTTTATTCCATTCATCTTTATTACATCCAAATTTAATTGACAAGTTGAACTAGTCGATTGTTCCTATGGACTACAAAGAAGTAGACTTCGAGGTCGAACCCTTATCATGCTGGGGTGGTGCTAACAGTCATTGAAATTTGTTGGGCTTGTTGATGTGTCTGAAAGTTTTGAATTGCTAGCAAAGGGACTCACACTTTGAGTTAATGGTGACTGATTCAATTGTTTCTTAAACTTTCTCCACCCGGACATTGGAGGATAACTCCATGGTTTAGGTTTTGATTTATCCCTTTATTGTATAAGTCCTCCAATGACATGCCATAAGCAACCTTGTAAGCTAATCCCAATAATTTATTGATTTGTACCTTAGGATCTCCTTTCAAGTCTTTTCATTCAAGTTACCCATGAAACAATTTTGTGTTTCATCATCACTCATATTTAGAACCAAATGTTGTACACAATTGAATCAATAAACATAGTCCATTGGGTATCCCAAGGTCTTTATTTATGAATTGTTAAATCAGCACGTAATCGTAATTCAAGGTATCTAGCAATATTTGCTTTTTAAGCTTCTTTTTCATGTGTCTCAATTGTTTCAATATCCCTATTCACCTTTAATAATTTGCCATCAATTCTCCCTTGAGAACTATTTGGCACATGTAACCTTTTTTGTCTTTTTCACGAAAGCGGTCTTGAAACAACTTTTTATATCATACAACTAGTCATCCAAAACTTTGTAATCTTTTGAACCCACAAAATTTAAAGGCTTGACCGGTTTGAACTTACTAGGACTACCACCATTTATATATAGAGGAACTTGACTTTGAATCATGTTTCTTCTTCTTTTTTTTTGTATTCATTTGTGGAATATTTGATACTACGGTTGTAGCTAGAATTCGAACAGCAACATTAGTGATTCAATTGTTCAACCCTAAAATATCCCCTCGAAGTTTGTGTAGGGCATCCATCATTATTTCTTACTAACCAGGTCATCATCTAACCCTTGGGGTCAAATTGGGTCAACTTCATCCATCTCCTCCTTTTGAGCCTCTATAATAGCCCTCTCTACCTTAGGGTCTAGTTGCTTTCTCTTGCTCATTGTATTGAACACTAACTTCAACACTTAGAGAATATGCTTAGAATATCTCCAATATGAAGTTGGAAACACCTTGCACATGTTGTACATTCACCCACATCAACTTAAACTAGCACAAGACTTTCAGACATACTTAAAATCTCATGTTGACTCGCTGAACAAGTGTTTTTCAAATATTAATAACTCATAAGATCAAACTTCTTTATGTAGAATACAGATATGTCAATCAAAAGTGATAAAGTAATTAAAAAATTTAAAGTTTTTTAAACACTAAAACACTCTATGATCCTATTGATTGTAGAAAACTCTCTTTACAAACCCCATGAGATCTGGTAAAGTAACCCATGTTAGCAACCTGCTTCTTAGGAACTCACACCTCCAGATGACTAAGTCTATGAATAGTGCTCACCTCATGGGCTAGCCAAGCTACAAGTATCGTTCCTAACTTGACAAAGATGAGGCCACCGCAATAATGCCTCAACCACTATTCTTACACATGGGTAATTTTTTCTAAAGTTGCGAGTAGGTTAACAGACTAAAGAATTGACTAGCTCCTTGGACATGATGTATTTGGTCACAAGGGTGAAATCAACCCAAAGGTGGGACATACCCTTGTTGTGTGGAAGTTAAGGTGGCACAATGAAGAGTTGTGCCTCGATGATACAAACTTAGTTTGCACTTGTAAAAGAATAACGAGCTAACTCTCACTACATATACTCTATAACAGAACCCTCTCCCTTTATTTACTCTTAAAGTAAGGTCATACTAGCCAAAAAACTATGATAAGGGGTGTTTGTAAACATGTCCAAAGACTGAACAACTCAAGTTCATTAGCATGAGCCCTTTTGTGAGGTTCTCACATTGTCTCATGCTCAAGGTTTTTCAAACTTAGCCTTAGGTTAGGGGTTTCTTGTTCTATCACTAAGTCTTATCTCAATAGAGTACAATCCTTTTAGGGTGATATAGCTAACCCTTAAGGGTTTGTGTGGTTAAGTTATATTTTTGGGTGAGATTGATTCCTCAAGGAGTAAGTCATGATGCCTTAGCATTGTTATGGGATATGTGTGGGACACATTTCCTTAACAAGCTTAGGACATAAGCTTGTTTAGGTCTTTGAGGCAAGATCCTAAAGTCTACGTTGGTTATCCTCAAGGTCATGAGGGTAGGAACTTAGGGTGGACCCTGAGTCTCTTGCCTACTTGCATGATATTCGAGCTATCTTGGAGGACTTAATGTTATTCACATAGGGTGATGACGCAAGTGGCTACTTGGCAACCACATCTTAGCACATGTTAAAACTCTAACAATTGTGATTATGACCAAGTCGCAATATTTAATTTTCAACATTTAATAAATATTATACCTTACTAAGTTAATTATAATTAATTTCAAGAAAATAAACATAAATACTTTAAATTCTAGAGTATACATATCTTCATATTTGAAGTCTAATGTAAAAAAAAAAACCCTCATGGTTTTTGAATGGAACATTAAACCGATATTTTAAATATTTTGCAACCATGATGCAAAGTTAAAAAATCAATCTAAAGCTTTAAATCAATGCCAACTTCTAAATTTGATTTTCTAAGAAGATACATACCCTAAAACCTCTATTATTTATAATGTATACTTAAATATTTATATGCTACATAACATTCCTCAAAATTCAAAAGCTCAAACCAATCAGCCCCTTAAAACACAAAATTCTTGCTTATGAGTTGGTAATGAATTATATATGTGTGTGCCATCAAACTAGTTGAGTAACATATTCTCCATTGTAACATAAGTAACATTATGACATGTATCTATGTATATTGAGTTAATACTCATGAAAAGATGCGTGCTTTAATGAGAACCCATTTAGCTTTCCTTCACTATCTTGTTCAAATATACTTATGTGCTTGTACTCAAAGTTGCACATTTGAACATAAATCTTTTCCCTATATGAATAATATTGTCGTAATGACCAAGCCAAAACCCAATAGTTAACATCAACTTCTTAAATCAAGTATCACACAAAATTCATACACTTTAAAAAAATATTGAACAATTAAATGTATAGATTTAAAACATTGCATGATCCACTTCCCCACAACTTAGTTTATAAGCTAAAACAAAGTAACTTGTCATGTATTATGAAAATATAAGATAAGCTAACATTGGGACGCAATACAAAAGTTACATTTTGAATGCTACTATAACCCATGGCCTAAGAGTGATGTTTCACACATTTGACTCCTCGAATAGTTGCAAAGTGTAAGCTCCAATATTAAATGTCAAAGTTTTACTCACCTTATATGAGCAATACCAAGTCTTCCATGACAACCTTAATGACTCATAGGGTCTAGCTTAGATTCTTAAACAAACAAGAGACATTTAAAGTAGCCTTAGAACTCCAAAGAATAACCCTAATAGAATTTAAATCATGTTTCAAGAGACCTACACATAGTCATGTCCTAACCTAATCCATAGCTAACCCTTAAGGGTTCAGTTCAGTAACTACATATGTGTGCACCATAGGTAGACATGAGCAAAACCCCTAAAGTTGATCATGTTTGAGCTTCAAGAAAGGCCCTTGCAAAAGAGATTAGGTTCTTCAACCTAAAGATAAACATCTTCATCCATGTGTATTAGCAAGTTATAGTCACCAATCACTCACCATGGAACTTGTGACATAACTCTATTGATTATATGGTTGTATATAGTGTAAGAACTAGCCTAGTATCATGTGTATGTGTGATATCATTTTACATAACTTGAGTTATCATCATAACCCCTCAAAGTCAAGTGCGTGCTATGAACATGGCTCTCTAGATGCCAACCCTATAAGTGCTTACTTGAGAACCTTTATAAGAAACTCAATTCTCAAGAATTTGCACACACATTTAGCCTAATGCATGGATAGTGCTTGTAATGTGAGTTAAAATTTGTGGCCAACTAGATAGCATGTTTATTCTTAAGTTGACAAAATCACAATGATAAGGGTATACTAACCCTTATCATTGCTTGTGAAGAAAGTAAAGCTCCTCATCAAGACTCTTATATGCTTTTCCCACATCATACTTACATTATTTTTGTGATAGAACTAATGGGTTGAGCAACTTAGGTTTTTAGAATATTTTAAAACCATATCATAAAACCATATTAAGGAGTTAGGCAAACCCAAAGGGTGAACCCAACATGCTGAACTTGTAAGAGGTAATGCACCTTACCAATGTTGCACATGTCTCCCATAGTTTGCCGTGCGTTAACATGCGTTGTAGTTAGTGTGCTTGAATGAGAGCAACTTAATTAGTTTAACTCATTCATAATTGAACCTATAGGTCAAAATAATGATCAAGTTTAATGTTCTTGTGAAGTTTGTCTTGAGCTAAGGCCTTTCCATCTTTAAGTCCTAAAGTGCATCACAAGGCACAATTTTTGCCTTGGCTTGTACTCCATGAATTCAATTATTGTATGTTAAAGGTTAAAACAATACATCAAGTAACAATTATAAAACCAAAATATGCTAGAACAATGCTATAATGATGTTGATACTTCTAAAAACATTTCATCCATAGAAAAGTGTCACACAATTGCCATGCAATCATAGATATATGAGGATCAATGGTTTATCATCCATTTTCTCTGTGGTGCAACTCTAAGTCTTTTAAAATGACTTCAAAGTTTGACTTAGATTCCTAAATAAGCATAAAACCTAGGGTACCACCCTAAGTCCCCTAAAATGACTATCCCTTGAGCTTAGAAGATAATTTGAATAGACTTTAGAATCTTGTCTCAAGAGACCTAGACAAACTCATGCTTTAACCCTACTAAGGAAACATGACTTGTGCATACCCCCATGACATAGCTAGTTCATGAAGACTTACCCCTTGAAGAATCACCCTCATCAAGGAGTACAACCCCTTTAGGGCAAGAAGGGGTACCCTAACCCATGCTAACCCTTAAGGGTTTGAGTGGCCAAGTCATACCTTAAACCTAGGGCCAGTATTTAGTGAGGACATGAGTGTGGATTGTAAGCAAACACGAGTGTTTTGCTAAGCAAACTCTTTAAGGTTAGGTTTAAGTACATGACTTTATGAGTGCCTCACAAATGGACTCTTACTAATGAGTTTAAGTCATTCAACCCATTGATCTTAAAGAAAAGACCCCCCTTAGTCAAATGTGTCAATAGCACATCCAATTAAGAGACCTAACCTCCCTTGAGCAAATACTCAAGGCCTAGCACCTTAATATAAGCATAAGCATGCCAGTATCTAACCCCTTAATGTTAAGCCCATAAGACAACCCCAAAGGGTGTGCCTTAAACGTTTTACTGTGTGCTATCTAGCCTAATGTCATATCTTTATGTGACACTGTTTTTGAATTTGTGGCTATTTCACCATAGCTTTTTATATTCAAGAGTTATACATGGTGCTCTATGGCTCACAATTGCCATCTCTAGAACCCCTCTTTGAACTTTTAAAGAGAACTTGTCAACTAAGATCTCACACCCATAATTGGACAAAGACACAAATGTGTCCTACTTAGTTATGAGTAACTTAACATGGATAAGGAGGTTGGAGGTATACTTCAACCTTTAACCCTTGGAAAATGCACTCGATCCTCACATGCACAGATTTGCAAATGTTAAGAGTAGGTTACCCTGAAGGTGGGACGTACCTATATCATCTTAAAGTTAGGGTGGCACAACAAAGGGTTGTGCCTTGATGGGACAAGCTAGAACTTGCACCAGTAGAAGAATAATGAGCTCAATTATGAATTTAAGAACTCTCATTACATATCCAAAATATACTTGGTGAGTTTAACCTAACAACCCATCGACCCCTAAACCCTAGCCCAAGGGGTTTAAGGTGTGATGTTAGAACAACCCTAGGATTAGGTCAACCCTATGGGTATCTCTAAACAACCAAGAACCTAATTAAGACATAAAAAAATCAAGGTAAGAGTTTTTTAAATGGAAATGCTAGCTTCACCTAGAAGTACCTAGCGACACTTAGCTAGACCATCCATGATACCCAAGTGCATTAAGTGGTTTGTTTCCTCAACACTCAGAGCTTGTCAACATAATTCAATAGGTGATAGTAATTAACTTCCAAAGTAAAGAAAAGTCATAGTTAAAAATATAACACATTTGCCTATAACTCATGCTATGCAAGGAATATAGACAATGTTCACCTTGTGAGTCGAAATGTGTGTCTTGTTTAGCTGAATGTGTAGTTGGTGTGGATGAGGCGGCTAGAGCAAGGCTTCAACCATTAAAGTTGTGGAACATGTACTTAACAAGCCCTTTGACATTAGAAATTGGTTATTTTCATGGATGTGATGTACCTGGTCATGGGGAGCGGGATTATCCAATGATAAGGGTTGGGTAACCCTTAAGGTGTGATATACCCTTGTGGACTAGAGGCGGCACAATATGGGTTGTGCCTTGATGACACAAGTTTAATCTTGCATTAGTAAGAGAATAACTCCTTTTAAACCCTAGAATTCTCCCTATATCCCCCCCCCCCCAAAATTTGTGTGTGTGGGCATGGAAATATAGTTTATTAACCTAATTTAACCTAACCCTAAACATGACCCCAAGATTAGGTCAACCCTACATACTTGACACACCAAACTCATCCAGCACTCTCACAAACCCTGATTATAGTTTAAAATAATAAGGGGAGGTTTCTTGACAGTATGTTCCATGTTCATTCAAAGTTTCTTAAGATATTTGGTGACAATCGGCATAACCACCTTAAAAACTTAAGTTCACTATGTGGGGTTGTTTCGCACTACATCCAGGCCCAACACAAAGTACAACATGTATAACAATCAACCTAAAATCATAATAAAAACTATAGTGATAATTGGTTGAACCATCCCTAGGGCTACATTTTATTACATTTAGGTAATGGATTTCAGTATGTAATAACAATAAACTTTTTGTCATAATAAAAACAATGACACATGGAAAAATCTCAATAAGGAAATGAGTATCTTATTCTTGGGAATATTCTAGTATGGTGCTTTGTGATTGCAGCTATAGTGTTGTGTCATGTTGCAACAATGGGTACCTCATGGTGCGGTGATGGTGGTATTGTCACCACTTATGTATGTCAATGTACCATTTACCTTGTGTTGTAGTAATGGTGGGTCATTTGAATTGAACACAATCATCATGGTTGTTTTAGACCTTGAGTGTGACATCTCACTCTTATTTGAGCATAAAAGCATTTATGCTTATCAAAATCATTAACCCTATAGTGTTGAACCATGATATGATCTTGGGTCATATCTTGAGTGTTTGTTAGAGTGTCTTATCTCTCTAGACTTGAGGAATGTATACTTAGATAAAACATTTTAAGCGTTCAATTGATAACTCCTTAGATGTAGTTTGCCAACAATAAAGGTAGGTTACAAAATACTTGCATAAACTAAAAGTTGAGGCGGCATAGCATAAATTGAACTTATGAGAGGAAGGAACTAGAAACCTCTCAATGTTCACCCTGTGTTTACCTATCTTATTTATGTGATGGAGCCTACCTGCCTGGTTTAACAAGGTGGGCTGGCACATTTGCCAACCTTTTTGCGTTTAAGGATCCTAATTAGGTAGTATAATTGCCAGCTCCTAAACCCTACTTCAAGGGGTTAGAGCATGGCTTTAGTTGACCCTAGGGAAATTCAGGGTGTTTCTAATTGTAGTCTACACAATAAACATGCTAGGATTAGTTATGGATCTGACTAGTGACTAGGTAAAGAGAAAGAGTTTTCAAAAGGTAAGCTCTACCTTTCTTGAGGTTTCTTGTGAAAGCTGGTTGAACCATCCCTAAGGACCTAAATGCATTAGGTGGATCTGTTTCTCATTACATTTGGAACTTAACAATGAATTTTAATATGTAGCAACAATCAACAACACATAGTGTCAAACTATCCATGGTTTCTTTAAGAAGTCTATTTTATAGGGCATTTTACCAGTGGCTCTAGAAGATAAAGATGGAAAAGATGAATTTATTTAGCTTCCCTTTTTCTTTTGAATCTTTAACTCTATTGAAATCTAAAGCCAAGTATTCACTTTGAGGTGTGTGTGCAATAGTGATGCAAAATTAAAACATAAATATATATGATCTCACTAATGCATTAGTTGTCTTTCACCACATACTAGTGACATTTTTTGTGAGTTCCTAGATCTATTTGTAACATAAAACACAATAATATTATGGTGTTTTTTTAAGACCTTAGAGAAACACAAGGTTTATATTTGGCAGGTAATGCAAAAATTATATGATCATGGTCTTTACACTAAGCTGAAGAAGTGAAATTTTGAACATGATCATATAGAGTTGTTGGGGTGCATCATCTTGAATGAAGAAGTTTTTAAGAAACCTAATGAAGGTTAGGACTAGCAAGCTTTGCACTAGGTACGGGATGTGCAATGTTTGCTTGGTTTTGCTGAGTAAATTCATCAAGGGCTACTCTAAGATTACGTTGTTATTCACACAAAAGAACATTCCATTTGAATGGGCATTTGGAGGCAAATGCCATATTCCAAGCTCTAAAGCATGTTTTTACTTTTGCCCCAATCCTTACTCACCAGCCTTTGTCGTTAAAGATGATGCATCAAACTTTGCACTTGATAGTGTTCTCTCTCAAGTTGGCAAAGATAAACGACTTCAGCTTGTGGCATTCCATTTTCACAAGTAATGGCACTAAAGATTAACTAAAAGGTACATAGTAAATAAATTTTATTCATTGTGAACTTGTTTGAGGAGTGGAGACATTTCCTTAAAGAATCTCCACACCATTTAGTTTTTAATTCAAATCATGTATTGTTCAAGCTCTTGATAAGGTAAAGCAAATATTTTGTTTTGATGTTTCTACTTCATTCCTCAACCAAGTGATTTAGAATTCGACTAACAATGTTGTGTTCCTTTTAGATCAAACCGCATAAAAGTGATAGTTGCATATGTAACACCAGCCCTAGTAGACTCTAACTTTTTGGATATTATGGTTTGCACATAGCTATTAGCTAGTGCCTTTGCCCATGGGGTCTTTAACCATTCCAATTATGATTGTGGTCCAATGAAGTCTTGCACCACATCAATTCCAATTATGGCCATGATGACTACAAATGTTCAAGATTTGATATGGCTTGCTATTTAATATCGAACTGTTGTATATTCTAAACAATTCATGTCATCTCCAAGTATTGCAATTTTCACACTATGCCACTAGTGTTTAATTAATTTTCAAACTTAAAAATTGTTATTGAGAGAGCTGCAATTAACATTTAACATAAAATTAATACGATGTGACATCAATTAAGGTTTTAATTTGTCATTAATCTCTGCAAAAGGAGCAAGAGATGTTAAAGGCTGTAATCACAATGATGATTTAATGAATGTTTCAGCAACTTCCAACAATTGATGAATGAAGTCATTTATGATTTAAAATCTTTTGCAGGATTTTTTTTTGGATAATCTTCTAGTGCATTTAACTGGTACATCAGAAAAACATTTGGCTCATATGGAGCATATCTTATTAAAGTTGCAACAATATCAAGTAATATATAAATTGTCAAAGTGCAGGCTTGGTCAAACTTTTATAAAGTATTTAATGATTGTTAAGTGTTTGTCAAGATGCAACAAAAATTCAAGTTAGTGAAAGAGTTTTCAAATCTAAAAAACACATCATGAACTTCAACAATTATTAAACAATGAGACATACTTGGTGCAATTCATTCCACATAGGCTCCTCTACATGTTTTGCTTCAATCCCCTCTTTTTTATGGTCTTTAAAGTGTCAATGTAAGTCAACAACATCATATTACATATGCAATCAGAGTCTTAGTGGTCTAGAACCCAATTTTTCAATTATGAATAATAAATGTTTAACATGGTTGGACATTTCACAAGGTTCATATTTATCTTCATGGTACTTCCACATTAAATTAGGGTGCTAACCCTTGGGCATTTACTCAAGGGAGGTTAGGTTTTATAACTGAATGTGCTAATAGGCACATTTGACTAGGATGTTAAAGTTTTTATTTAGTGTCACAAAGGTAGAATTCATCAACATAACTTAATAGGCAACAACAATCAACTCCAAAGTAAAATTAAGGTCATAACCAAAAACTCTTTCTACCTTGAAAATGTCAATGTCCTCGTTGATGGATAACTCTAACTCCAAGACTAAATTAAGTTTAAAAAAATTAATCAAAAACTAACATAATCACTCTATGTGAAGTTAGTAAAAATTCACATAGACTTCATCACCCCCTTACATTATGTGAGGCCAAATACTCCAAAATTGTTGTTTAGTGAGCTACTAACTTAG
This sequence comes from Selaginella tamariscina, assembly GCA_003024785.1. Classification (NCBI taxonomy): domain Eukaryota; kingdom Viridiplantae; phylum Streptophyta; class Lycopodiopsida; order Selaginellales; family Selaginellaceae; genus Selaginella; species Selaginella tamariscina. The sequence goes on from PUQB01000432.1 coordinate 141,844, forward strand.
ATGTCGGAGGCATCATCTGCAACATAAAGCCACTTGAAGACTTTTGTACATTTGCAAAGTTTGTCACTCAACTCAGTCAATAAATTAGTTAATTTCTTTACTTTAACAAGAATTTATATCGGATGTCTTTAGTTAATATTAATTATCGGCCCCTAAGTTAATAAGAAATAAAGTTTGTTTTACTTCTCAATATCATTTTTAGCTTGAGATCTTGCCTTAAATTCCTTCACCAACTCCATTGCATTTTGAAGATTCTCTAATGATCTCAATATTGATTAATCCTTCCACTTGATGAGATACTCTAACTTACATTTTCATGCCCATAAACCTTCCTTATGCTTAATATGAATGCTTTGTATTTGAAGTTCCTTAAGGGTTTCCTCTTCCCTTTTTAAGCGAGATAAATTATACAGTTTAGAGTTCATTAAGTTATATGGTATCATATTATGGTTATATGTATTTTTAAGTTTTTAACATAATACAGTTAACTATTCATTTATGGATGAAGAAAGATTATAATAATTGATAAAATGAATTCACACAAGCATGGTTTTCTAATGAATATTTATATTTTAAAGTGAGAAAAAAATCAATAAGTCTTCCCTTAAAAGATAAAGAAAATTAAATGACATATAAAATATTCTTCATTGTAAATTTATATAAATTAAAGAAATGTGTGTGACAATAGATTATTGATTGATATCAAATGATGCATGTGTTTGATTGTTTTAAATCATAAAAATCAAGGAATTCCTAAAGATAACTATTTTAAAACAAGAACCCTAATGTATTTAAATTATAAATAAATACATATGGTTAGTTACTATTCACTAATTTTTTATTGTCACCACTACCATTTAGTTAAACTTCTACACTCTTTACCATCATCAATTACTTAAACTTGTTGTCATTTCTATAATATAGTTATTGTGATCTTAAGTAGCCTTTTCTATTGCGATTTTAGCATAATATATTAAAACCTTTAAACCTTTAGTCTCTAATTGGTTCACAACTTTCCCGTTTGTGTGGATATACATTAACTTGTTCAAACTCTTTAAAAAAACTATCATTTTGTAGTTTAGTTTAAATTAAGTTCTAAATCACTTGAGGCGTTAACCCCATGAAACAACCCCAAAGGTTTGCCTCATGCGTTGTACTATGTGCCATCTAGTTTAATGTTACATCTTCACGTGACATTGTTTCTCAAGATGTGGTTATCTCGTCATAGCCCCTTTGATTTAAGAGTTAAACTTGAACAAATGTGGTTCACGGATGTCAATTCTAGAACCCTAGTATATGAACCCTTGGACTTAGTAAAGAGAACATATTAACTAAAATCCCATGCCCATAATTGAACAAGAAATGTGCCATGCTTATTGCAAGTGCTAATCTTAGTTTGACTAGAGGAGGAGGCGAGTCTCTTTTAATCTCTAACCCTTAGAATGTGTACTTCAACAAAACCTCCCAAGCACAAATTTGTCAACATTAAGGGTAGGCTACCTCGGAGGTGGGATGTACCTTTATTGTTTGAAAATTGAGGCGACATAATAAAGGGTTGTGCCTTGATGACACAACCTAAAACTTGCACCGGTAAAGAATAACAAGCTCAATTATAAAATCATGAAACTCTCATTACATACCCTACTTAATATATGATAGAGCCCCCCCCCAAATTTTCATATTTTATAAAGTGGGCTAGCATGAAATAATTCTAATAGGAATATACTTGGTAAGCTTAATTTAGTGACCCATTGACCCCTAAGCCCTAACCAAAGGGTTTAGGGCATGGGACCATAGGGTTAAGTCAACACTATATTTGACATTCCGAATTCACAAAAACTAACTAGTAACACAACTAGGTCTTGGAAAATGAGGATAAGATTTCTATATGGAAATGCTAACTTTGTATAAAGTTTTTTACAAGTGCTTAATAACACTCAGCAAAACCATCCCTAATAACTAGTGCACTAAGCAAGTCTATTTACAATCATAATTAAATTATGACAACTCTACCCCTTTGAAAATATTATTAAATACACTTGACGACTCTATCGTCATGCACACAACAAGCAATTTGAGTCTATCTCAAATGCTTAATTCAACACTTTTATATTTCCTTAATTTTTGAATGGTTCTATATCTCCACGTCCGGTATTATAATATCACATTTTTACATCCCTTAATGTTTTCATCACCTCGTAAACAAGGGTTTGCTACTATACCTATCCCCTGTTAGTGTATAGCTTTGCCAAACTAGGTATAAGACTTTTATCGGAAATGAACTTAAGTATTTTCCAATACAAGAGTAGTTCTTGAAACCTGTTATTTGTAAACATGTCAATCTTGCTAAAGGTTCATGGTTGTACACATGCATACAACAAGGTCTTGCCAATTTAAAATTAGTTCATTCATTTTATGTGTTATCAAATTATCAAAATGTTAAGAACTGTAATATGGACATAAATTTTGGTTTGAGATGTAACATAATGCTACTTTCAATATTTTGAAAAACCATTTAGGAACTAAAAAGAATCATGAATAAGCATATAGTTTAACTAATTTATTAAGATACAAACCTCCACATTAATATATCATAACATCGGAGTGTCACACTAGCTTGACGTTTAATTATATCTCATAATTCAATTAAATTCCCTAAAAATACCAAGTTAGTACATCGAACTAAAATAGTCCACTCATTTTGAACACTTAAACAATTTCGCAAAGTACTACATTCCCCAAACAATGTATTAAAAACTCTTTTTCATTCCTAACTAAATGAAAGTTGTAACTAAAATGGGCATGTCTATAGTTCCATTCCGTAATAATTAGCAATTTTAGTTATTTAATTAGCATTTTCAAATATTAAAAGAACATTCTTTAGAATATATGTTTGAAGACAGAATATTCTATTTTGTAATCGACCTTTTAATAAATTATAGCATTCATAAACTAAAAATTAATAACATTATAAAAGTAGAAGGTATTAAATTATATAATATGTTATATTAAGATTGTATGGGCCTAATATAAAAATTAAGGAAGAGCATAAGAGGTACATTATATAAATATTGATGTTGTTATTAAAATATTAATATTTAATATAACATTAATTAAAAAGTTGTACTAATAAGAATATATATAATATACAAAATCCTATAATAATATAGTCAATCTTCCATATCTTTTTATAAATTTATATAGTCAAGTAAACAATTTTACTATTATTAAAGAATTTATTATAATTATGAATATTAAATATACGATATTTATAATTTTGTAATTGCTTTAAGCTTCAGAAAACATACATTCTCTTGCAGTTTTTGTTAATCGTGACTTTATTAATGCTTCTTGACATCCACCCATATCGAATGGATTTAACATTTATAAACATGCTGGGTCTTTTTGATTAAGAAACCATGTTTTGTTAGGCATCCATTATATCTTTCACTCTTCTTCTCATGTCGCCTTTTTTTATGGTTTGAATCATGGAACCTTAACCATACTATTTTTATGATTACTTCAGGTGTGTTGATAATTTGACCCATCCAATAGGCTAATTATAGACACTTAGAGTAATGGGACATCATTAATTTTTGAAGATCCTTGCAGCAATCAAAGTATGCTTTAAGTTTTTTGTTCCTTTGTTCCAACAAAGTGTGGGGTTTGCACTTCCACATCACTACTGACTTCTATGTCGTCTGTGCTTAGTGATGTCAATTCAATTTCCTCTCGCCACCTTGTTTTAGGCCAAAAAAGGTGTTGCAATTCTGTACTTGTGATAGTAGGCCTTCTAACTCTCGAACCATAGTTTCCCAATAGTCAATCACATGTTTTATAGTTTTGAGTAACCAGAACTACCTTATCAGAATTCTTTGGCATCGATTTTTAAACGATGCCACATATTTTTTGATGCCATCAATAATAACCTCTTGTTCTTTGAGTTAGGCACTCAATGGAATAGGGTCTGGTTGTCCTTCTGGGAGAAGTGGCTTTACATCCTCTCCACTTTTAAAGAGCATTAACCTCTTTCGGTAACCACTCATGCTCTGATGGCCATAACTTGTACTGCATAATAAGTTATATCTTATGGAGAAAAAGAATTGTAATGGCACAATGTGACAACTAAAGAATCACTCCTCTTTTATATCTGTAGAGTTGGAGATCTTGCTGAAGAACGCATCAATTCTTTGATGATGAGCGTGATTGTCTCAAACACACCTTTAGCAAAGCATTGACAAGTATGCTAGCACATATCTAGAAAATAAAAGTAAGTATGAGATTGAAACCCTTAAGTAAAATGATTTACCTATTTTTGTTCTCGCCTGCACAATTATCCATTGTAAAAGCAAATGACGAGGAAGCTTATTTGATGTTGAGGACACATGTACACTATTTGAGCTAGATCCCTCCACTGACAGAACTCTCAACAGGGCCATCTGTTTTGTGCAGGTTGCTGACAATGCCTCTCATATTCCCAAGTAGCCTCAAGTGCAGACGTGTTCATGAGAGCATTATGTAAAGGTTGAAGGTGTTGTTTTCTTCACTTTGAGATCACTGATAGGACTTGTCTGTGAGTGGGCTTCAAGGTTTCTGAAACACATGGCTGACCCAATAGTGAAATTGGAGTCGCTAGACCAATGTGGAAGTGAAAAGTGTCCATATGACTCACAACCGTGTCCATGTGTTAGCACACTGTCAATGAAATCGGAAGTTTCATGACATTTCCAAGGCACTTTGGTGTTGCAAAGAGCTTTGGAATGCTGGTCTTTGAATGATCCATCTTGTCATGGATCAAGCACAGGTACTCTGATGGGCGTGACACAGAAAGCATGCGGTGTGCATAGTACTGAGACCGGCAAGTTTGTTGTGCAATCATGTGGGCCTCCATCTTCTTTTGAATGGCAGTGATCTCCACCAAGGTTTTTGCACAAGCCTCTGCAGCCTTCAATGATGTACAAGTGTCACACTTGGAAAAGCTAGAGTGTTTTGCAATCTCCACATCCTTAAAATGAGTATTCCATATGTTGTTGAAGGTACCAGTGCAGATTGCTTGGAGCCCCATCAAACTGAGGCACTTGTTCACATGTTCACACAGCTTCAATTGAGTGTAGATTGAAGGCAAAACCTTGAGATTTTCCCTGACCCCTGCATTTGTGGTTAGCATTTGTGAGCATCTGTCTGCATTTGCTTCCACAAAAGCCTTGAGTATCTCTATGGTTGTCATAATGTGAGAGAGGGTTTTGACCAAGAGTGTTCTATGTACTGAGGTTCACTCCATCTAGCCACTCATCCCTCGACAGTAGAAAGTGGTCTTTGGGATCCTGTATATAGTGTACCAAGCTTTGAAGCAGATGGCCCTTATATTAAATACCATGGATTTCTGATAACCTGTGTCCAAGGCCATTCCATCAATACACTCAGTTAGTGCAGCATATATAAATTGCCTTTGCTTTTGGGTGAGCATATGAAAGACATGTCTACATTGGATAATTTCATTCCGGTCTGCCATCTGACAATACTTCTTTATAACAGTCAATCGTGGAAATGTTCGTAACACTTCGGAAGATGTAGGATCTATCTTTTGACCCTCTTATTGCACTTATAGGGGAAGATTTGCAACCCATGAATCGCCTTTTTTTTACAATAGGACCAATGCAAGGAACTCTTCAACTATGGGTTGTTCTTCCGGGTTGTTATTATTGAAATCCAACCCAGAATATGTTGAACCATCTTGCCGTCTTAATTCATATGTTCACCCCTCATGAGGGATCCAAAGATGCAATGGCCATTAGGTGAAACTCTGTCACAACTTACACCACGAAGTCGGCCCCTAGTTTCTCTTCTGACACTGCTTCCATTAGATTTATAGCTGTGATGATGCTTCTCCCAACCTCGATCTCATGAAGAAAGAGAATACCTCATCCATCACAGCAAGCAAGCCTTCATCTGGTACTCGTTATCTATTTATTTGTGACTTGCATATTCTGTGTCAGCCTTGACTTCATTCAATTCCACAATACAGGAGAACCCTCCTCAAATTTCATTCCCGAACCTCAACATGCTTGCAAATGGTGTTCAACATATACACACAAATCCTTGGGCAATATTATGACATGATGCATTATTATCTCGAACTTCCACAATTCCAGTGCCAACTATCTCATTGTTCCGAAGAAGACATACTTTATCTCCAAGTATTAAACATATTGTCCTGCACATAAATAATTGTGTTATTTATGATATCTGTTTATGTAATATTTCTAAGAAATCTGAATTGCGGTTGCTTAATAATATGCATGTGCAATAAGACATAATTATGTATAGGGATATATCTCATGCTTGATTAATATAATTAATGGGCGGGATTAATCCACCACGATCCCTCCGACAAGGAACGGTGGGCGGGATTAATCCCGCTCACGACTCCCTCCGACGAGGAATAGTGGGCGAGATTAATCCGCTCACGACTCTACCCTTCGAAGAGAGGCGACGGGATTAATCCCATCGCCGATCTCCAAAGGGTAGAAACGGCGGCGGGATTAATATCGCCGCAACACCCTTCACGAGGAAGAGTCGGCGGGATTAATCTCGCCGCAACCCTTCCACGAGGAAGAGTCGGCGGGATTAATCCCGCCCATAACTCTCACGACAGGGAATAGGTGGCGAGATTAATCCCGCCCACACTCTTTCCGAATTATGATTTCAAAAAGATCTCGAAGGGATATCGAGATTAATCATGCGATGCTTTTTTGCATCAGAAACTGATCGGTGGATAAATCCTGCCCATAAATCTTTAAAACAGGGAAGTGGTGGTGATTAATCTCGCCACCCCTTCTCTGCCTTTTAGAATGGTTGGCGAGATTAATCCCGTCAACAACTCTTTTTAATAATTCAGGTAACTTTTCATTAATTGAGAGAGTTATCGAGGATTAATCCTGCCGCTTTTTCAGAGGTGGAGAAGCATTGCCGGACTAATTCTGCCATGGTTATTAAGAGATGGTGGTGGGATTAATCCCGCCTTTTCTAAGAGGCGAAAAAGAAATGGCCGGATTAATCCCGAACCCTGGCTAAACGAGAATATTAAATAAGAAGAATGTTTAAACAGGATAAATCCCTAAAAAATATAATGTAATTATAATGCATTCCTAAACCCTAAATTCTAATTTTAGAGAGAACGTAAGAGAGTGAATCTTTATCAGTATATCTAAATTTGTTTATAATACTTACATGCACATTGTAACTAAAATGGGCATGATACGTGAAATTAGAATAAAAATAAATTGCTAATTAATACTTAAGTTTAATTATTAATTAATTATTTAATTAATATGTAATTAAGCCTTAAATATTAATTAATTAATAAATTAATCCTTTAATTACCTTATTTAAGGAATATTCCTAAAATATCTTAGAATATTCATATTATTCTTCATTCTAAAAATAGTTTACAATAATTAAAAAATATTATCAAACATAATTACAAATGAATCATTTCTTATCAAATGTTATTTTTTATAAATACTTTTCTTAACATACAGAGAAATCTCCTCATTTTGTCTAAATCATCACTCTCCGGATTAATGAATCATTTTGGTCAATATCTTAATGTTGTTGCCACCACTTAACACTCTCGAATGCAGTTAGGAGTTGCCATCCTTGTTAATACATAAATGTGATAAGACCAGTCTGCATAAAGGACTCATCTAAAAAATGACGTTCCTTAAAATAATATTGTAAAGCACCGGTTGCTATCCTTCATTTTATAAAACTCAAAATCACGGAAAGAAAAGCGTCAGGAAATTTTGATATGGTGGATACTGCTCACAAAATTTTCGAGATTCTTTTTGAGCACGTATCCAAGTAGCTCACTACTCATCCATGGTATTGGTATCAGAATATGGGTCGAAAGTGATTGGATGAATACAAGCAATGTTTTGGTTAAGCATAGCCTTCTGAGGAGAGTCGTTTACCATTAAGATATGTGCGTTCTTCATATCCTTAACTAATTGATCTCCATGAGCCCAATTAATCTTTCATTCTTGAAGAAGTATGGCTTGCTTTCCTTTCTTATATTGTGAAATTCGAGAGGTTTATAACATATTCGGGTCAAAATCCAATTTTACGAATCACCTCTTCTGCAACACTACAATGTTTCTTAAGCAAATTCAGCATGTGTCAAGTTGTGAATCTGCATGCATGACCAAATCCCCACAAGTGCACCCATCTCCTTAAGCTTTTGAAAGAGACGATCCAACCCTGGACAAAAAATATATCATATCGAAATTTACCATGACAAGGAATGAAATCTCCTTGTTTGATTTCTTTTTTTCTATCCTCGGGCCTTTGTCGATGAAGCAGAACACCATTGACATCCAACAACACAATATGGCCATGGTAACATGGTAGCATTGCCTCTTGAATACTTTGCAACTCACTTGTTTGCTCCCTTTCACATTTATCTGTTGACACTATATCTTGCCTATCCCTTTATCATTTAATTGTACATCATCCTTACAAGATTCAGATATTGCAGGCGCTGAAGAAAGTGATTTCAAACTGAAGCCAATAAAAATGGTGATGAAAAAACTGAAGTGGTCCCCATGGTAACGATGTTTTGACTGCATTATTATCCATTTCCTGCATGAACTCTGTCATTCTGACATGTGGCACAAGAAATTTTTGCCAAACCCCTCTTTACCTCATGGCAATGCTGAAAATCCATGTTCTCAACTTTCATTACATCTGCAAAATGATAGTTAGCTGACCTTATATTATCAAGGTATATTATTTACCTTGTTAATGTGTGACCCATGTTTGAACTAAAAGCTTCATTAATCCTTGAGAATTTATTTTCTATACAAATATAAACGAAATATACAAAAATGCCTTATGTTACACTCATTTACAACTATTCGTCACTCTAAGAACTCGTTAACAATTCTTCTTCGCTATTACCTTCTGAGTGAGGCAAGAAGGTCTAAGCCACTTGTGAGATGGTTCATGATCTTCCGTATCTTCTGTTGATGTTTCCATGGGTAATGGAGTGTGTGAATGTTCTGTACTCCTCGAGATAACTTCCGGTTTAATATCTGATTGAAGTTCGCCTCAGACTCCAACATTGAACCAGATTCATCTTCAGAGCTATCGCACTTCTTGGGAGGGAACTTTCCTAAATACTCTGTATGGGTTTGTTGGGTAGTCAGTTGAGAACTTCTCTATCCACTTGTTCAGGTCCTCAACCATGGTCTTATCCTTTTCAACGGCAAACACACATGTATCCCAAAGGTAACACTCCTTCAAGACGGACCTCCTAGTGCAATAGTCAAAAACCCATGCATCATTGTGAAGACCCCTGATCAAGTTGACGATACTCCGTGCCGCTTGACTTGCGATGTTTGGATAATGTACATTGCCGAATACGTCCTTCTTAGCTATTGGTGTATTGGATGGAGGTTCAGGCCCGTTGGAGTGCAAATAGATGCCTGGTCAATCATTTGGAAGTTTAAAATTGTTTGGCACATTCCTAACAACCAAGTGAACAACCGTATCAATGCACTTAGGATCAGCATTCATATAAAATCCTGTCCAATGATGTCTATTCTGCTTGGCGAAGGCGAAGGCAAAAGTATCGGTGACATGAGCAAGAATGAAGAAATAAATAAATCCTCTAGTGCTTGACACGCGCTGATCCATCACAAACAATTGAAACTTTCCTACAAGCAGTGATGTTACCCATAAAGTCTCTGAATTCGACAATAAACATCTGTAGGGCTTGTCGTGCTTCGTAACATCCTTCTTTATAAGGTTCAACTTGATTCTCCGTTGCTAAAGAACTGCCATAAGAGAAGGCGTCATCGCAATGTTTCTTTTAGTGTTGGCGTGCAATAGATTCTTGCTTAGATCTTCCGATTGATTTACCTATTGGACAAGCATATCATCATTTGTCACATGCAAATATTTACTGACCTCTTTGTATGTTGAGGCCGAGGTCCAACCCAATTTGTGGCAATAATTCCCAACCACTCCTTGAAGTGCCTGACCGTCTTCAACTCCATTGCCTTGACATGAAAAGGAAGGTGGGACTACTATTGTTAATCTGTAGTTTGCCATCAATCACCAAATCAGCCAAGACTTCCATCTCCTCCATCGTTGTTCCATTTAAAGGCTTTAACCATGTGATCTTGAAATCGTTGTTTACATCCTTTGTATATTGAACAGACTTAGCCTTCAACGTCTTATTGGGTTCTTTGCAGACTTCTCTGAGGGCTCCCCTTCACTTGTCTGCTTCTTCTTCAGATTTAACACTATTTAACACTCTCATAAATGTAGGTAGGAGTTGTCAATTATTAATACGTAAGTTGTCATAAGATTAGGAGTGCATATAGGCTTATTTTAAAAATGAATTTTTGATATAACATTGTAAAGTGCCTGATTGTTTTTTTTTAATTTTATAAACTCAAAAATACAGGAAAAAAAGTGTCAAGATATACTTTATATGCTAGATATTGTTGTAAAAGTTTTCAAGATTCTTCTTTTTAAAGCAAGTGTCCAAGTAGTTAGCCTTTTGAGGAGAATCATCTACTACTAAGATATGTGCGTTTTTCATTATTCTTAACTAATTGATTTCTTAATAAAGCTCAATTATTCTTTCATTCTTGAAGAAGTATGGCTTACTTTCCTTTCTCACATCGTAGTATTCAAAAGGTTTATAACAAATTTGCCACTTTTTCTGCAACACTACAGTGCTTATTAAGCAAATTCAGCAGCGGTGTCAAGTTGTGAAATTGCATGCATGACTAAATCTTCACAGGTGCACTCATTTATGCACGTTGTAACTAAAGTGGGCATGATACATGAAAATGGGAATATAAAATAAATTACTAATTAATACTTAAGTTTAATTATTAATTAATTAATCAATTAATATGTAATTAAGCCTTAAATATTAATTAATTAATTAATTAATCCTTCAATAACCTTACTTAGTAAGGAATATTCCTAAATATCTTAGAATATTTATATTATTCTTCGTTCTAAAAATATTTATAATAATTAAAAAATACTATCAAACATAATTACAAATGAAATATTTCCTTATCAACATGTTAATTTTTTAATAAATACTTTCTTCCTAACCATACAGAGAAATCTCCTCATTTTGTTTAAATCATCACTCTCTGGATTAATCAAATTATTTTGGTTAATATCTTGATGTTGCTGCCACCACCTAACACTCTCACGAATGCAATTGGGAGTTGCCATCCTTGTTAATACATAAGATGTAATAAGACCAGGTCTGCATAAAGACTCATCTAAAAATGACGTTCCTTAAGAATAATATTGTAAAGCCCGATTACTATCCTTCATTTTATAAAACTCAAAATCACGAGAAAGAAAAGCTTTAAGAAATGTTTGATACGGTGGATACTGCTCATAAAGTTTTTGAGATTTTCTTTCTGAGGCACGTATCCAAGTAGTTCACTAGCTCATCCATGGTATCAGTATTAGAATATGGCTTGAAATTGATTGGATGAATACAAGCAATGTTTTGGTTGAGTATAGCCTTATGAGAAGAGTCGTCTACCATTAAGATATCTGCGTTCTTCATTATCCTTAAGTGACTGATATCCCCATGAAGCCTAATTAATCTTTCATTCTTGAAAAGTATGGCTTGCTTTCCTTTCTTATATTGTGAAATTCGAGAGGTTTATAACATACTTGTTGATCAAAATCCAATTTTTATGAATCACCTCTTCTGCAACACTACAATGTTTCTTAAGCAAATTCAGCAGTCGTGTCAAGTTGTGAATATGCATGCATGACCAATCCCCACAAGTGCATCCATCTCGTTCAGCTTTTGAAAGAAACGGTTCAACCCTGGACAAAAAATAATATCATATTAAATTTAACATGACAAAGAATGAAATCTTCTTGTTTGATTTCTTTTTTCTTATCCTCGGGCCTTTGTCGATGAAGCAAACACCATTGACATCCAATAATATAATATGGCCATGGGTAACATGGGGTAGCGTTGCTTCTTGAATACTTTGCAACTCACTTGTTTGCTCCCTTTCACATTTATCTATTGACACTATATCGTTGCCTATCCCTTTATCATTTAATTGTACATCATCCTTATAAGATTTAGATATTGCCGGCGCTGAAGAAAGTGATTTCAAAACTGAAGCCAATAAAAATGGTGATGAAAAAACTGAAGTGGTCCCCATTGTAACATGTTTTGAACTGCATTATTATCTATTTCCTGCATGAACTCTGTCATTCTGACATGTGACACAAGAAATTTTTGCCAAACCCCTCTCTTACTTCATGGCAATGCTGAAAATCCATGTTCTTAATTGTTTATTACATCTGCAAAATGATAGTTAGCTGACCTTATAATTATCAAGTATATTATTTACCTTGTTAATGTGTGACCCATGTTTGAATTAAAAGCTTCATTAATCCTTAAGAATTTATTTTCTGTACAAATATAAACGAAATATACAAAAATGCCTTATGTTACTCATTTATAACTATTCGTCACTCTAAGAACTCATTAACAATTCTTCTTCGCTATTACCTTCTGAGTGAGGTGAAAAGGTCTAAGCCGTTTGTGAGATGGTTCATGATCTTCCATATCTTCTGTTGATGTTTCCATGAGTAATGGAGTGTGTGAATGTTCTGTACTCCTCGAGATAACTTCCGGTTTAATATCTGATTGAAGTTCGTCCTCAAACTTCGACATTGAACCAAATTCGTCTTCAGAGCTATCGCACTTCTCGGGGGAACTTTCCCAAATACTCCTATATGGGTTTGTTGGGGTAGTCAGTTGAGAACCTCTCTATCCACTTGTTCAAGTCCTCAACCATGGTCTTATCCTTTTCAACAGCAAACACACATGTATCCCAAAGGTAACACTCTTTCAAGATGGACCCCTAGTGCAGTAGTCAAAAACCCATGCATCACTATGAGACCCCTAATCAAGTTGACGATGCTCCGTGCCGCTTGACTTGTAATGTTTGGATAACGTACATTGTTGAATACGTCTCTCTCAGCTATCGGTGTATCAAATGGAGGTTAAGGCCCGTTGGAGTGCAAACAGATGCCTGGCCAGTCATTTGGAAGTTTGAAATTGTTTGGCACATTCCTAACAACCAAGTGAACAATCGTATCAATGCACTTCATATCAGCATCATTCATATAAAATCCTGTCCAACGATGTTTATTCTTCTTGGCAAAGGCGAAGGCAAAAGTATCGGTGACATGAGCAAGAATCAAGAAATAAATACTGAAAATGTAGGTATTAGTGAAGAGTGCAAGCACAGCCGAAGCTATCACCGAAGTATGTTAGATGTCAACAAAAGTTAGCTCAATTTCAACTTAAAATCAAACATAAAGTTGGAAAAGACAATGTAATAGTTCATGCACTCAGTAGAAAGGGATCCTCTAAGGATGATTGGGATAGCACGTGTGAGGGGCACATTAATGCCATAGGGCCAGACTTGGTCACATGGCAGTAGACTAGTAGGGGAGTTCCACCTAGGGTCTAGCACTAGCCGACCCACTATAAAAGCAGGAAGGTCAGTGGTGGGTCAGGGTTCTTCTAGTGCATCTTCTTCTTTATATCTTGCTCCACCTTCTCTAGGGAAGGGGCCATCTTGTATCTGGACAAGCAATATATATCTAGATTTCTTCTCTTTATCGCGTCTTTTGATTGTCCTCCTCTTGCCCTCTTCTGTCTAGTGATATCATTCCAAGGAGGTAGCAACATTGCTCTAAAAAAACCCCTACCCACTTGTACACGACCCTCACGGCGTTTGAGTAGAGGCCATCTTCGCATATTCCATCATCTCCAAAGTAAAGTTTGACCCACTGGTGCAGATCCTTGGGACTAGGCATTGGCAACATCATCATGGCGACCAATGAGGATACATAAGTCACCTCACATATGCCATGCAAAAGTCCCCAACGACCATTTGTGGCAACCACAGAGAGATATTAATTACACGTGGATGGAGTTCATTGTAACAAGTAAAGTTGCAGCTCAAAGGAGAGACCGAACAGCTAGGATGGACTCATTTAAACAGCTGAAGATCAGTGAGTACAGCTGGCCAGGAGGGTGCGTCTGGCTGGTCGAAAGAGGCTATTGGAGGGCAGAGAGGTACTCCAAATGCCACAATCGGCCCCCTCCTTGCATGTCCAAGGGAATGATGCAAAACCACATGGGTGAACCTCTGAGAAGTGGAAAACCTAGCACAACACCATCGAAGTTAATCGCAAGCTATAGGCGACAAAGAAAGGAATGAAAACCCCTTAGTACTTCCTAACGAAATTCCAAATGTAGGAACATGCGGGAATGAGCAACACTTGGACATGCGACCTACAATGCAAAGTGGGACAGATGGTAGGACAATGGAAGTCCTCCACCCCCTCTTGATGTAGATGAAAGTGATGGTTATGACGAGTCCCCACACCAAAGAGCTGAATCCGTGTTTAACGAGTACCCTGAGGGAGAAAATCTCATGCAAAAGAACCCCAAGAGAGGGAAGGCCTGTGCTAAGGCAGGAATCTTGAGGAGGCAACATTAGTGTAGGTAGTGATAGGGGACGAGAGCTAGAGCTACGAGGGATGCAAAGTAAGAAACCCAAGGCCACTGTCACCCACTAGAGTAAGGCAAGTGGACTGTGGATGCTCAAAAAGAGGGAGAAAGAGCCTCATCCGAAGGCCCCTACAGGAGGGATCGACTACCAACAAAGCAACCTTTGCACCAGGAGTTCAACTGGTCGGACGATGCAGCAGGCCAGGGTTAGTACTAGGATGGCGGCCCAAGGATCCGAAAGGTCCACCCATGCAAAGGCGATTGGATGTCAATGAGCTGACAGGCTAGGAGGAAGCACCAATAAGGGGGGCCACACAATGGTCACTCTAGGCAAGGGACAAGGGATTCCGTCCTAGGCAAGGAAAATCTGCCGAGCGAGCAAGACTTTACTGACCACGTGAGGGAATTTTGCAAAGGTGCACGGCATAGCCCACAAGACAAGGGATACCATCTTAGGGCGAGGAGAATCCACCCTAGCAGCCATGACCATTCTACCACCGCAAGGGGATTCCGCAAGGTTGCACGTCTTGCCAAGCCACTCGTTGGACGAGGGGATACTGTCCAGTCAAGATATGCCGTGCCGCTAGCCAACATGTTAGTCGCATGAAGGGGGCCCTGAGGGACAGCCAGAAGAAGCCATCTTCGTCACCAACCCAATTGAAGGGCGAGGAAAAAGGTACCCGCAAGATATTGTGACATGGACTACAGCACGTCCAAAGTGGAGGGTTTAGATCGGAGCACCTCCCAGGCTCAACGAGACACCATGGGAGTTGATCCGATGACCTTACTAGCATGCACACTCAATTGGATGTAGGAGAGCACAGTGACAATGCCCTTACCCATGTTCGTGCTAATTGAATCATCACACCCTACTCTACTTGTTTGGCTCTAGCTCACTGGGGTCGGCACGGTGGATCCTCCTCTTACAAGAGTTGAAGTTCACTGTGGTTCATAAGGCAGGTAAGCTGCATGTATCACCAGACCTTCTCTTCAAGATGTTGAGCGACAAATAGCCCGAAGCCGCACCTCTGCTCGGCATATTAGAGGTCACCTCTTCGAAGCAATGATAGAATAGTGCAACCCACCACGATATCGAACTAGCAGTTGGGGCAAACATTCCAGACTGGCACAACCAATATGATGCTACCTCGTTGATGAGTTGAATAGACTCTTAGGAATGTTAGCTACACAAGCAAAGCCTCACTCATAGGTGTTTATTATTCCAGCTGATCAGGGATCAGCTATACAAGTGAGGGAGAGATGACATCCTCTGGAGATGTCCCGTGGCATGGGAAATCCTCGAGCGCATGTAGGACCTGGTGCGGAGCACTTTAAGAGGGACAAAACGGCCAGGAAAATTCTACAGACCGGACTATGGTGGCCGACAATCTTTTAAGATGCCCAAGGCAACAAGGAGTTGCATCCACTATCAACGGATAGGCAAACCAACAACGGCCAAGGCATGGAGTATCACCTTTCAATAGGAATGGCAGCATTTGAGAAGTGGGGCCTAGACTTCATGGGCCCAATCAACCAAAGGTCCACATGAAACACTCCAGGTAGATCATAGTAGCAACATACTATGCTACAAACTAGGTAGAGGCAAAGGCGCTTAGGGAGCAATGGTAGGGTGGGCTACAAAGTTTATTTACATGAACATCCTGACAAGGTTCGGGTGCTCACTAGAGTTAGTATCGAACTAGGGGCCACTTCATCAATGAAACCGTTTGGGAGCTAGTTTACACATTCTTTATCAAGCATTGGATGTCAACAGCCTACTATCCATAAGGGAACGGATAGGCCAAGTTCACAAACAAGATATTGGTAACCATCTTGGGGAGGCGCTCTACCACAATGAACTCAAGAGGTGGGAGGAAATGCTATTGTCCATCTTATAGGCATATTGAACAACATTCAAAACCACAACGGAAGCAACGCCCTTCCATTTGGCTTATCCATGGGAATTCACCATACCCAGCTTATAGACAAGCCTAGAGAACAGAATTACGGACGAACCGGTAGTTACCCAGAGGAGACTAGAGTAGCTAAAACAACTAGACAGAGAGTGATTCATGGCAAAACTGACAAAGGAGATTTGCCAATAGCAAAACAAACAAGCAAAGGAAAAGAAAAGGAAACTCTGGAGGTACAAGACGGGGCAATGGGTTTGGTGGTACAAGAAGTCACAAATACTCCGGAAGGGCTCCGGCTAAGATGGATAGGACCATTGAGGTACTTGAGGCCTTTGACAAAGGTACGGTACTATTAGGAGCTAACAGACAACCACTAAGGTAAAAGGTCAATGAGAATCACCTCTAGACATACTCACCTGGCTGAAGGCCCCGCTCAGAAGGCCCGAGCGGAAGGAGCAGCCCTCACAAGACGCCTGCACCGTGGCATGGCAGAAGCAAGGCCGATGGGGGTTGGAAGAAGGGGCACCCAATGAGGAAGCCAGCTCCCGTTGCTGCATGTGCTGCCAGCTCACCGGGTCACATGGTCCACGATGGACCACATGTGTAAGTGCATAGTACAGGGTAATAATGGCATCATTAATACCCAATTAAGGCGCAAGAATAATCGTGCTAGTCACATCAGATGACATAGACTGCCACGTTGGCACCATCCATAGTAGGACCAACATGGGTAGACAAAGTCCACACTCCACACATTCTATAGCAAGACCTTCTCTTTTCTTCCCAGCAGGACAATCCAAACTTCCTCGGTGCCATGACGATGGAATGGACCAAGTATAACAAGTGGGCACTCATTCAGCAGATTTGGGTGCCTTATGAAGGCCATGAGAGGATAACGAAACTCATAGCACTCAAGTATTCCAAATTCAAAAAATTGATTGACCAACCCAACGTTTGGCAGGTCATGAGACAAATGTGTCAGGTTCTACGATGCTTTGTGTGGAGAAGTGGAGAGGCCGAAATTCGCTGAGCGAGCCCACCAATTCATCTAGACAGTAAACTAGAGACAAGAAAGACTAAGCGAGCGGGATCCAGTTTTGGTTGGGAGCCTCAACATATTTCTACATAGAGATGAGCCAGATGGCTGCCATATTTAGAGTACCGGATGACGGCACACCCTTGGAAGAGCTACCCAAATTGGAACACCAATGGTTCCATGCCAACTGGGATGAGATTGCACTATCCAGGTTCATCATAGGAAGGAGGGAATGTGGACGAGTTCCTCGCACTCATGTCCTTCATGTTCACTAGAAGAATGGAGAGGCGCATCACCACACGGCTAGCAAATGACCTGTGTAGTACTTAGGAGGGAGCTGTTGTGGATTGGGTGGGCTGTTTTAGGCATTATATGATACCGACACTAACTCAAGACATCAACGAGATCCAAAAGGGGTCAGGATGGAAGCTTGCCATGTTCGAACACATCAGCATGATACTTTCATGGATCATCAACTGAGTCCCAACTCCCATATCGGTGCAGCTCCAATCAAACACCACAAAGGAATCAGAGGGAGAAGAGTAGGTAGGAACAAGCCGAGCCAACAAGGGAAGCAACCGACCACCCTGGAGTTGTCACAAAAATGGGCAAGAGAAGACCCCTTCCTAGAACAAGCTGAAGGGGGGACTCCATGGGATAAGGAATGGAGACCCCCAGCCATGGAGTCGATACCCGTAGTCCCCTAGCGTAAGGTCTCGAAGTACCATGAGACCCAGCACAAGGGCTGTAGGCACACCTATCAGCCCTACGATGCCAATGGGTAGCAGGCCACCTTGACCCATCTCAAACTAGCCAAGGCCTTCGATCGGATTTGGAAAGTAGTGGTAATGTACAACGATCTAGACCTCGCCACAAAGCATGATGCCATAGTAAGAAAGCTCATAAACGCTACCAAGCCACTCACAAGGAAGTCAAGGGGTATGTGGAACAGGGAGTCCAACAGTGGGAGGCTGTACAGACTAAAAGGAAGCAAACAGAAGAGACATGCCAAGAATTAGCCAATGGCTTGGACCAGTTGCAAAAGAAGTACAATGGCCTCCAACGGCTCCACGATCAGCTTGGGGCGGACCATGAACATGCCGTAGTAGAGAAGGCAAGCCTTCAAGCTTGGTGCCACGGGGATACAAAGGGAGGTGGAGCTCACGGTGGTTCAGGGAGCTAGCAACAATCACATAAGAACTGCACTAGCACACCACTTAGCTTGTAGAAGCCGAGGCCACTCTCACATCTGCCCGAGTGAAGCCCATGCCAAAGGCATAATGGGCAATTGTCTCATTCCATCCAAGTGAGGGTGGGGAGTGCGGCATGGCTGAAGCCCACAGGACCAGCCATGGACCACCACGAGTTAGAGGTGCACACCCAATTGCAAGCCCAACTACTTGCAGTAAGGGAGCATGACTTACAGCGCTCACAAGAGCAAACCCGGGAGTTGGAGGTTCAGCTAAAGCAAATCCATGAACTGTGAGAGGCAAGGTTCCATGCAAAGCTACGGGGGGCCACCACACTACAAGATGAAACCATCATTGCCCTAAAGTTGAAGCTGACCGCAGCATAGAGTGAGTTCATCATATACCATCAACACTATGGGGTAGGCCAATGGCTGAGGCATGGCCCAAGAACATGCCAACAAATAAGTTCGGGCATCTATTTGACATTGTTTGACCACCGTTAAATCATTAACTAGTGCGAACAAGTAGTGGGGCCAAATGGCCAAGTGGGGAAGGTACAACAGGTATTGATTGATAATGATGGTTGTTAGGCAGCATTAACAAATACCTAGATCCGATCGTCCAAATCAACTACCAAGGTACTCGAGACAACATGTGTGAGAAAGGTGCATTAATGCTATATGGCCGAACTTGGTCACATGGCGGGGGAGTGCCATGGACCTAAAGTCTAGCACCGATTGGCCCACTATATAAGCAGGAAGGTTAATGGTGGGTCGGGGTCCTTTTAGTCCGTCTTCTTCTTTGTATCTTGCTTCACCTTTTTGGGGAAGGGGCCATCTTGTATCTAGACAAGCAATATATATCTAGATTTCTTCTGTCTACCACTTCTCCCGATCGTCCTCCTCTTGCCCCTTTCCTAGTCCAATAGTATCATTCTAAGGAGGCAGCAACATTGCTCTAAGGGAACCCCTACCCAAATGTACATGGATCCTCACGACGTCTGGGTAGAGGCCATCACCGCACATTCCATTATCTCTTGAGGTAAATCCGACCCACCGACATGGACCCCCGGGACTAAGCGTTGGCAACAACATCTTAGCAACCACCAAGGCTACATAAATCACCTCACATCTGGCCTATAAGTCTCTGACAACCAAGGCTATTAAAAGAACATCATGATTTCCTTTGATAGAACATGGTGGAAGGCATAACACATTGGCTTTGTTGGAGGGATTTTATTGGCCGAAAATGATAAATGACATCATTGAGTATGTTAAGACATGCCCCACATGTCAATAAGTGAAAAGTCGATTATAAAAATGAGCTAGGAAGTTCTAGTGTATACCAATTCTAGAATGGTCATTTCAAAGTGCTACTTTGAACTTTGTCACAGGGTTGCCAAAATCTTGCGGTTTCAATACCCTCATGGTGGTGGTTGATCGGTTTTCAAAGGTTGCTCATTTCATTCCAATTGTAAAGATAATGAATGCAAAATAAGCAGCAAAGTTTTTTTTTACAAGGTCGTAAGAGTGCAATTTCTATCGAAAACGATGATCTTAGATCAAGATTCTCGATTTATGGGCATGTTTTGGGGAACTTATTTACACAGTTTAGTATGATGTTGAAGTTCAATGCAGCTTACCATCCAGATACAAATGGTCATACGGAGAGAGTGAATCAACAAGTCGAGGACTATCTTATATGTTCAAGGGGATTAACTTAATTTGGCTAAACACTTGAATGTGGCTGAGATATATTATAATAACTCGACGCACATTGTGATTGGTTGTAGCCCAGTGAAGGTATTAACTAGGAATAAGGGTGGTATTCCTCAAAACATAGTGTTACCAAATGTCAATCAAGTTCCCTCAATAGCAGAGTTAATTGGACATGGGAATTTGCTCGCCAAGCAATTACTACAACACAAGAAAGGTATCATTAGCAGTATGATAAGCATCGACAAGTTGTAGAATATTAGGTTGGAGATAAGGTATTGTTGAGTACCAAAAATAAAGGTTTTAGAGACTCTTTTGAGGAAATTTCTATTGCATTACATAAGTCCATACAAGGTGGTAAAATGAGTAGGGAAGGTGGCTTATGAGTTAGATCTTCCTCTAGAGTCAAAGCAATACACAATGTGTTTCATGTCAATTTACTTAAATCATTTCACAAGGATGAGAAATATCCAGATAGATATCATAATTTATGCCTACCTCTAGGATTAGTTGCTGAGGAGAAAAGTTCAAAGTTGAGGTAATATTAAAAGGGAGGAACATTTATGGGGGACAAAAACTTAAACGTGAATATCTTATTAAGTGAAAAGGTTACTCAACATGCAAATTAACATGGGAACTATTGGAGAATTTATAAAATGCAATGGAGTTAATAAAATGCAAGTTGTAACTAAAATGGGCATGGCTATAGTCCCATTTCCTAATAATTAGCAATTTTAGCTATTTAATTAGCATTTTCTAATATTAAAGAATATTCTTTAGAATATGTTTGAAAATAGAATAAATATCTATTTTGTATTTGACCCTTTAATAAATTATAGCATTCATTGAACAAAAATTAATAACATTATAAAAGTAGAAGGTATTAAATTATATAATATATTACCTAATATAACAATTAAGGAAGAGCATAAGAGGTACATTATATAAATATTGATGTTGTTATTAAAATTTAATATTTAAATATAACATTATTAATTAAAAATTTGTAGTAGTAATAATTGCTTTAAGCTTCAGAAAACATACATTCCCTTGCAGTTTTGTTAATGTGACTTTATCAACGCTTCTTGACATCCCATATCGAATGGATTTAACATTTATAAAACATGCTGGGTCTTTTTGATTGGGAGACCATGTTTTCTCTAGGCATCCATTATATCTTTCGCTCTCCTTCTCGTGTCGCCTTTTTTGTGGTTTGAACCATGCAACCTTAACAATACTATTTTTTGTGATTACTTCAGGTGTGTCGATAATTTGACCCATCCAAATAGGCTGATTATATGACGCATCTGGAGTAATGAGAACCATCATTAGTTTTTGAAGATCCTGGCAGCAATCAAAGTATGCTTTAGGTTTTTGGTTCCTTTGTCCAACAAAGTGTGGGGTTTGCACTTCCACATCACTACTGGCTTCTATGTCGTCTGTGCTCAGTGATGTCATTTCAATCTCCTCTCGCCACCTTGTTTTAGGCCAAAAAGGGTGTTGCAATTCTGTACTTGTGACAGTAGGCCCTTCCAACTCTCGAACAACAGTCTCCCAATAGTCACCACATGCTTATATAGTTCTGAGTAACCAGTTGCCTTATCAGAATTCTTTGGCATCGATTTTTGAACCCATGCCACATATTTTTTGATGCCATCAATAATAACCTCTTGTTCCTTGAGCTGGGCACTCAATGGAATAGGGTCTGGTTGTCCTTCTGGGAGAAGTGGCTTTCCATTCTCTCCACTTTTGAAGAGCATTAACCCTCTTTCGGTAACCACTCCTGCTCTGATGGCCGTAACTTGTACTGCATAATAGGTATACCATCTCGTATGGAGAAAAAGAATTGTAGCGGCACAAGGTGACCAACTAAAGAATCACTCCCTCTTTTATATACTCCTTGAGAAATTTTTTGAAGTCTGGCACCTCAGTCACAAGCAAAGCACAACTTTTTTTGGAGATGCAATTTTCAAAAAGATTCATCATATGCGGTAAGGTAAGTGCACTTGTCCTTTTTGTAGAGTTGGAGACCTTGCTGAAGAACGCATCAATATCTTCATGAGTGTGACCAACCATAAGAAACTGAGCGTGATTGTTTCAAACACACCTTTGGCAACAAGCATTGACAAGTATGCTAGCACATATCTAGAAAATAAAAGTAAGTATGAGCTTGAGAAACCCTTAAGTAAAATGATTTACCTATTTTTGTTCTCGCCTGCACAATTATCCATCTGTAAAAGCAAATGACGAGGAAGCTTATTTGATGTTGAGGACACATGTACACTATTTGAGCTAGATCCCTCCACTGAACCTGAACTCTCAACAGGGCCATCTGTTTTTTGTGCAGGTTGCTGACAATGCCTCTCATATTCCCAAGTAGCCTCAAGTGCAGACGTGTTCATGAGAGCATTATGTAAAGGTTGAAGGTGTTGTTTCTTCACTTTGAGATCACTGATAGGACTTGTCTGTGAGTGGGCTTCAAGGTTTCTGAAACACATGGCCAACGACCCAATAGTGAAATTGGAGTCGCTAGACCAATGTGGAAGTGAAAAGTGTCCATATGATCACAACCGTGTCCATGTGTTAGCACACCTGTCAATGAAATCGGAAGTTTCATGACATTTCCAAGGCACTTTGGTGTTGCAACGAGCTTTGGAATGCTGGTCTTTGAATGATCCATCTTGTCATGGATCAAGCACAGGTACTCTGATGGGCGTGACACAGAAAGCATGCGGTGTGCATAGTACTGAGACCGGCAAGTTTGTTGTGCAATCATGTGGGCCTCCATCTTCTTTTGAATGGCAGTGATCTCCACCAAGGTTTTTGCACAAGCCTCTGCAGCCTTCAATGATGTACAAGTGTCACACTTGGAAAAGCTAGAGTGTTTTGCAATCTCCACATCCTTAAAATGAGTATTCCATATGTTGTTGAAGGTACCAGTGCAGATTGCTTGCAGCCCCATCAAGCTGAGGCACTTGTTCACATGTTCACACAGCTTCAATTGAGTGTAGATCGAAGGCAAAACCTTGAGATTTTCCCTGACCCCTGCATTTGTGGTTCGGCATTTGTGAGGCATCCTGTCTGCATTTGCTTCCACAAAAGCCTTGAGTATCTCTATGGCTGCCATAATGTGAGAGCGGGTTTTGACCAAGCCAGTGTTCCCATGTACTGAGGTTCGCGCTCCATCTAACCACTCATCCCTCCGACGGTAGAACGTGGTCTTTGGGATCCCATATATACTGTACCAAGCTTTGAAGCAGATGGCCACCTTATTAAATACCATGGATGTACTCTGATAACCTGTGTCCGAAGCCATTCCATCAATACACCCAGTTAGTGCAGCATATACAAACTCATGCCTTTGCTTTTGGGTGAGCGTACGAAAGACATGTCTACATTGGGTAATTTCATTCCGGTCTGCCATCTGACAACACTTCTTCTTGCAGCAGTCAATCGTGGAAATGCTCGTAACACTTTCGGAAGATGTAGGATCCATCTTCATCCTCTTGCTGAAACATGTAGGGGAAGATCTGCAACCCATGAATCGCCTTTTTCTTACAATAGGACCAATGCAAGGAACCTCTTCAAATATGAGTTGTTCTTCCGGGTTGTTATTATTGAAATCCAACCCAGAATATGTTGAACCATCTTGCCGTCTTAATTCAGATGTTCGCCACCTCACGAGGGATCCAGGATGCAAAGTGCCATTAGGTGAAACCTCTGTCACAACTACACCCACGAAGTCGGACCCTAGTTTCTCTTCTGACACTGCTTCCATTGGATTTATAGCTGTGATGATGCCTCTCCCAACCTCAATCTCATGAAGAAAGAGAATCACCTCATCCATCACAGCAGGCAAGCCATCATCTGGAAAACTCGTGCTACTGTTTGTTTGTGACTCTGTATATTCTGTGTCAGCCTTGACTTCATCCAAATTCCACAATACAGGAGAACCCTCCTCAAATTCCATTCCAGGAACCTCAACATGCTTGAAAATGGTGTTCACCCATACGTACACACAAGATCCTTGGGCAATATTGTGACATGATGCATTATCATCTCGAACTTCCACAGTTCCAGTGCCAACTATCTCGTTGTTCCGAAGAAGACATACTTTATCTCCAGTATTATACATATTGTCCTGCACATAAATAATTGTGTTATTTATGATATCTGTTTATGCAATATTTTAAGAAATCATAACTGCAGTTGCTTAATAATATGCATGTGCAATAATACATAATATAAAAATAATATCTCATGCTTTATTAATATAACTGATGGGCGGGATTAATCCCGCGCAGACTCTACCCCTTCAGAGTGAGTCGGCGGGATTAATCCCGCCGCCGACTCTACCCCTCGGAGAGAGTCGGCGGGATTAATCCCGCCGCCGACTCTACCCCGTCGGAGAGAGCGGCGGGATTAATCCCGCCGCGATCTCCCTCGGAGAGAGCGGCGGGATTAATCCCGCCGCGATCTCTCGCGAGAAGAGCGGCGGGATTAATCCCGCCGCGGGCTCCCTCCGACGAGGAAGTAGCGGCGGGATTAATCCCGCCGCGGGCTCCCTCCGACGAGGAAGTAGGGCGGGATTAATCCCGCGGGCTCCCTCCGACTAGGAAGTACCGGCGGGATTAATCCCGCCGCCGGATCTTCCTCGACTGGAGAGTCGGCGGGATTAATCCCGCCGCAAATTCCTCCGACGAAAGAGGGGCGGGATTAATCCCGCCCACAACACTGACGACGGAGAATAGGGCGGGATTAATCCCGCCCACAACTCTGACGACGGGGAATAAGCGGGGGATTAATCCCGCCCACAACTCTCTCCGAAACTATGATTTCAAAGAGATTCGGGATGAATTCTGCCCACAAATATTTAAAACAGGGAAGTAGTGGCGAGATTAATCCCGCCACCCCTTCTCTGCCTCCTAAAATGGTTGGCGAGATTAATCCCGCCGACAACTCTTTCTAATAAATTCAAGTAAATCATTATCAGTTGAGAGAGTTATCGGCGGGATTAATCTCGCCGCTCTTTTTAAGAGGCGAGAAGCATTGCCCGAACTAATTCTGCCATAGCTATGAAAGAGATGGTGGCGGGATTAATCCCGCCACCTCTTCAAAGAGGCGAAAAAAAATGGCCGGATTAATCCCGCCGCCCCGGCTAACCGAGAATATTAAGTTAAAAGTATATTTAAACGGGATAAATCCCTAACAAATATATTGTAATCCTAATGCATTCCTAAATCCCTAAATTCTAAAATTTAAGAGAGAATGTAAGAGAGTGAATCTTTATAAATATATCTAAATTTGTTTATAATACTTACTTGTAAACAGCACTGAAGGCGCCGTGCTTTCCTATAAACAATAGCGCACCCAATTTAATGTCGCTCCTGAGCTGATCACTAAGAAGAAAAAAGAAAATCTGAAGAGTGAAAATGAAGAAACCCTTGCCGGAGAAAGAACCAGATCTGAATTTGAGTGGGAAATTAAATGTATTTTCAAATTTACATGTCAGACTGATAATACTTATGTCAGAAATTCAAAATTTTTGAAATAACAGAAAAGAAAATTTAAGATGAGTTGAAACAAATAACCGACAGTCTGACATATATACTCTCCAATTCCAATGAGTGTTTTAAAATTGCATTTAATGTCATTCAAGTGCTTCAAGCTGTTTAATATTACGAAATTTTGTAATTATTCTACATTCTTAATAGTATATATTAATTAAGTTTATATATATATATATACACTAATACAATAAATAAATTGATATATTATTATGTATCATTTAAAATATATTCATAGTCTGTTTATTATTATTATTTTCTTAATTACTCGAGTAATTAATTTACATTTCCTACTATTAATGGGATATTCTTTGTTATTTTCTTAATATTCAAAGAATATTCCAATATTAAACATGATTATCATAATTAAATTAGTCTTATTCTTAATTATCTCAGTAATTATTCTACATTTGTATATATTAATGGGATTTTCTCAATTAATTTGTTATTATTTCAAGAATATTCTAGTGTTAAACCTTATTATCAATTATTAAATTAATATATATTATTAAAACTATATATGGCTATATATTAGATAAATCATATATTATTATGTATAATTTAAAATATGTTCATAGTGTGTATATTAATATTATTTTTTTAATTATTCGATGTTTGTTTTGCACATATTATATATAAACACAATCAAATTTATATATACATGTGCACACGCATTAGAAGCACTTACAGAGACACATATGCACACACATGCACATTGCCCTAAACCAAACTTGAGAAATTATATGTTGCTTCTTTATTAAAAAACATTATGTTCAACGCATGTATGATCTATATGTACTCAGTGTGTGTGTATGTAACACATTGAATTTACACATGTAATATATATGTATGTCTGTGTATACACGTGTGTATGTATATATGTGTACTAATATAATATATGCAATGTGTACGATTTTCATTTTTCTCTACATTTCTTATACACAGTGTCACCATGCATAATCCCTTCTTCTCATACATACACACCATGCATAATCATGATCCATAATATGTAGCCTGTCTCTTCTCTCATACATACACACCATGCATGATCCATAATATGTACTGATGTTACAATATTATATAATATGTATAATGTATATCTGTGTATAACACTCACTCCTCTCATACATAAACACCATGCATGATCCATCCTAACCCTAAACCCTAAACCCTAAACCCTATGTACATTGAATTTACACATGTAATATGTATGTATGTCTGTGTGTATACACGTGTGTATGTATATGTGTGTACTAATATATCCAAACATGTGTATGAATTTAATTTGTTAACACTCTCTCTTCTTCATACATACACACCATGCATGATCCATGTAAATATGTACTGTCTCTCTTCTCTCAAACATACACACCATGCATGATCCATAATATGTATTGTCACTCTTCTCTCATACATACACACCATACATGATCTGTACTCTGTCTCTCTAATATTAATATGTACTAATATGTATGTATGTCTATGTGTAATACTATGTGTGTATATATGTATCGCTGCATGTGAAACTTAACACTCTCATGGACACACACGTGTTAAACCCTTGCATGATATTTATTCTTGGGGTGTATGTGATACACCCACGCACACGCACACGCACACGCTGATATATATAATGAAAGAATATTCGTTTAGGCGAATCTATAGTTTATTCTTTTTAAGGTTTAAGTATATTTTAAAAGGAATATTTGATTAGGGTTAATATATATTCTATTCCTTTTTAGGGTTTAAGTATATTTCCTAGGGTTTGTAAGGCGGGCGGCGGCGTGGAAATCTCCTCTCTCTCTCTCACACAGGGTGAGATATCTCTCTCTCTCTCACACGCACACTCCTCTGAGTTTATTTATTTATTTTTATTCATATATATATTTATATGTGTGTGTATTTAATAATATAATTTAGATCTCTATCTCTCGCACACACACGCACACTCGTATAATATACCACACACAGATTATATATATATATTATATTTCCTTCTCTCTCTCTCTTCTCTATAGATCTCTATCTCTTGCACACACACGCACACTCGTATTACATATACACACACAATATATATATATATATATATATTCTATTTATTTATCTATATATATGTTGTGTGGTGTGTATCTGTATAATTTTATTGATTTGTTAATTGTATTTCTCGCACACACATGCACACTCCTGTATATATATATATGTGTGTGTGTTTGTTTGTTTATCTGTATGATTTTATTTGTTTCACACACGCATACACACGTTATACATATACACATAGATATATATATATACTTATGTATACATACATATATTATGTGTACCAGTATCTGTATAATTTTATTATATATTTTATCTCTCGCACACACACGCGTATTACATATACATATACATTATATATGTGTGTGTGTGTGTATCTGATAATTTTATCTGATTTGACTATCTCTAGCACACACACGCACTCTCCTTACACACACATATACATATATATATCTGTGTGTGTGTGTTGTAGTGGCGAGATTAATCCCGCCGACTAAGGCTCGAGTGAAGGGCCTGGCGGCGGGATTAATCCCGCCGCGTACGCATTGTCTTGCGCGGAATCGGGCGGGATTATCCCGCCGCCATTGGGCCTGCCTGAAGGGCCTAGGCGGCGCGGGATTAATCCCGCTCGATTCCGCACAGGCAATGGCGTCTGGCGGGATTAATCCCACCGCCCTGCACGGAATCCGGTGGGATTAATCCCGCGCCCCGGCCCTTTCACTCGGGCCCTAGGCGGCGGGATTAATCCCACCCGATTCCGCGCAGGGCATTGGTGTCCAGCGGGATTAATCCCGCCGCCAAAGGCCTGCCTAAAGGGCCTAGGTGGCGGGATTAATCCCGCCCGATTTCGAGCAGGGAATTGGCGTTTGGCGGGATTAATCCCGCCGCATAGGGACCGAGTGAAGGCCCTGGGCGGCGGGATTAATCCCGCCAAGCCTTCAATGCTGTTGGAGGAATGAATCCCGCCACCCTTCCTTTTTTTCTCCATTGGTGAGTCGGACCAATCCCAAACGTTTCTGTCTGAGACGTAGAAGGTTTACAACATACCAATGGAGAGAACTGGGAAGGGTGGGGAAATTCATTTAACCATCCCTTACATGGTGGGCGAGATTAATCCCGCCTCCTTTCTAGAGTCACTGAAGGGGTGTGCCAAATAAATCCTGCCAGTTCTCTCTGAGACCGAGAAGGGTGGCAAGATTAATTCCGCACTCCCGTTCAAGGCCTCCAGAAGGTGGCGAGATTAATCCGCCGCACCTTCCATGTGAATATATATGTGTATTAGTATATATAAGTTGCATATCTCATTTTATTTACTTTTATCATCTTATCATAATATTTCGAGTAAAAGCTAGGAATCTATGTAAAACTGTCCAGAGCTCACATTTGTGGTGGTTCTAAAACGAAATGTTATCTTTCTTTTGCACTAGCACAAATGTGAGCTTTGGACAGTTAATTCCGTCTACTTCTCTCTGTGTATTATTTTTGTATATTCGGGTTTATACAAGTGTGTGTGCGTTTTTATATGATTTGTATTCATAGTGTATTATTTTGCAGAAGGACGATTTAATTAAACAAGGAGATCGAGTCATTAGTATGGAGTCGTCGTCAAATTCTGGGTAAGAATTAAAATAAAATCTGTTATACTCGGATATGTGCTTGAACTAATCATTTTTGTATTCAGATGTGGAATTGAGGTGACATTAAAGACGAGAGCAGGAGAAGAGATGGGCAGGGGGATTCTGGAATCAACTTGGCCATATTTCAAACTAAACGGGAAGCGCATTGGAACAACCATGGTTGCTGTCAAACTAACCTCTGTCACATCGCATGGACAAGCAAAACAATGGAAAGTGGGTGTGCTAGTCAAGCATCCGAAAGCATGCTGTGAACCCAGATTGAACGATGCTCGACACATATGCCTTGTTCCATCCAATGTCACGTTCTCGGATCCAGAGGTCGCCAGTTACAACATTAATTTCGGGTGGTTTTGTCGACTTGTGGATAATGACGTTCACGTGTTCACTAATGATGTTGACCTTGGAGTTCTTCTTCAACTCAACGAAAGCCCATCTATGGAGGGGATCCATCTGGATGTCTACTTCGAAGATCTTCAGACTCATCGAGTAGGTGTATTGTCAGGAGATATTGCTTCACAATACAGAAAATCACAAGTGGAGCAATCGTCCCTCTTCACATTGAAGAAGAACACAGCGACATCATAAGGAGATTGAGAGGGTGGCTTGGTCTCAGGTTCTTTACAGATCACGTTCAATTTGCTTAGAAATTTCGGGAGCTGGAAGAGTGTGCCGAGAACATTAGAACAGCATCAATCGGGGATCACACATGTTGATTCGGATCGTAGAAGAAAATCATTAGTCGTTTTGTCAGCTGCACCTGTGGCATCCCATGCTGCAATAAGCCACAAGGAAATGATGTTGGATGATAGGATTTACAGTGTAGGGTTAAGTATTGCAGCGTCAACCCAAACTTCAATTACAGGCCACTCAATCAGGAACGTGTAGCTGAGCTCATGGAGAAGATGAAGGACGACAATTCTTACACCGTTCCACATAATGCTGTTTTGTGCATACTACGAGAGAAACAAAGGCGCTGACAAAGTGTGGATCACAACACCGGAACAAATGAGGAAGGTTCAGACGGAGAATAGAAAATCAGTTAAGTACTACATCATTAGTGGCCAGCACACAATAACGGCAGCCCAACGACTTCTCGACGAACACAACAAAGGAACGATGGCAACAAAACTTTCCGAGCATACCCGTGAGAAGCTGACGAAAAGATCGGCGTTTTTAGCGAAGCCGAATCTCACAATCGAGCAGTACCATAAGTTATCGGCGGAATGGGACGCTGCAGACACCAACCACTACAACAGCAAAATATGGGAGAAGTTCAAACACACGCGAGCCGTGTGGGAATCTCTTCAGCGACCACAAAGAGCTACCGCAGGGAATACACAATCTGCGGACTACCGGGTAAGCAAATTGTTTGGGCGGGATTTATCTCGCCGGTATATTAATCTGTCTTTTTCTCAGAGAGTTGAAGAAATTGTAGCAGTTGATTTTGCCCAGGTGGGCGGGAAGGAAACATCCTTTTTGATGATGTTGATTTCTTGTCCCGAGATAGGATCTTTGCCAAATGGTTGGGGATTATGGAATCCTTTGCAAAAGGAACACTGAAGAAGAAGCAGACAAGTGAAGGGAGCCCTCAGAGAAGTCTGCAAAGAAACCCAGTAAGACGCCGAAGGCTAAGTCTGTTCAATCTATAAAGGATGTAGACAACGATTTCAAGCTCACATGGTTGAAGCCTTTAAATGGAACAACGATGGAGGAGATGGAAGTCTTGGCTGATTTGGTGATTGATGGCAAATTACAATTAACAACAGCAGCCCACCTCTCCTTTTCATCTCAAGGCAATGGAGTTGAAGACGGTCAGGCACTTCAAGGAGTGGTTGGGAATACACTGCCACAAACTGGGTTGGACCTCGCTTCAACATATGAAGAGGTCAGCAAATATTTGCATGTGACAAACGATGATATGCTTGTCGAATGGGTGAATCAATCGGAAGATCTGGGCAAGAATCTATTGCACGCCAACGCCAAAAAGGAGAACATTGCGATGACGCCTTCTCTTATGGCAGTCCTTCAGCAGCGGAGAACCGAGTTGAACCTTATAAAGGAGGATGCTACGAATCACGACAAGCCCTACAGATGTTTGTTGTTGGATTCGGAGACTTTATGGGGTACAATCACTGCTTGTAGGAAACCGTTTCAATTGTTCGTGATGGATCGGCGGGTGTCAAAAAATCCTTCGACAGACAGGACACTAGAGGATTTGGTGGAGAAACTTAGCCGTGCAAGCATGTACAAAGAAGGTATTTATTATTGAATTCATACTTGCACTCTTGACTGATATCTACTTTTTCAGGTATTTATTTCTTGATTCTTGCTCATGTCACCGATACCTTTGCCTTCTCCTTTGCCAAGAGGAATAAACATCGTTGGACAGGATTTTATATGAATGATGCTGATCCGAAGTGCATTGATTCGGTTGTTCACTTGGTTGTTAGGAATGCGCCAAACATTTCAAACTTCCAAATGACTGGCCAGGCATCTGTTTGCACTCCAACGGCCCTGAACCTCCATCCGATACACCGATAGGAGAGTGACGTATTCGGCAATGTACGTTATCCAAACATACAAGTCAAGCGGCACGGAGCATCGTCAACTTGATCAGGGGTCCTCACAGTGATGCGTGGGTTTTTGACTACTGCACTAGGGGGTCCGTCTTGAAGGAGTGTTACCTTCGGCATACATGTGTATTTGCCGTTGAAAAGGATAAGACCATGGTTGAGGACCTGAACAAGTGGATAGATAGGTTCTCAACTGATACCCCAACGAATCCATAAAGGAGTATTTGAGAAAGTTCCCTCCGATAAGATAGCTTTCTGGTTCAATGTCGGAGTCTGAGGACGAACTTCAATCAGATATTAGACCGGAAGTTATCTCGAGGAGTACAGAACATTCGCACACTCCATTACCCATGGAAACATCAATAGAAGATGCAGAAGATCTTGAACCATCTCACAAGCGGCTTAGACCTTCTTCGCCTCACTCAGAAGGTAATAGCGAAGAAGAATTGTTAATGAGTTTTAGAGTGACGAATAGTTGTAAATGAGTGTAACATAAGGCATTTTTGTATATTTCGTTTATATTTGTACAGAAAATAAATTCTCAAGGATTAATGAAGCTTTTAGTTCAAACATGGGTCACACATTAACAAGGTAAATAATATACCTTGATAATTTTAAGGTCAGCTAATTATCATTTTGCAGATGTAATGAAACAATTGAGAACATGGATTTTCAGCATTGCCATGAGGTAAGAGAGGGGTTTGGCGACAATTTCTTGTGCCACATGTCAGAATGACAGAGTTCATGCAGGAAATGGATAATAATGCAGCTCAAAACATCGTTACCATGGGGGCCACTTCAGTTTTTTCATCATCATTTTTATTGGCTTCAGTTCCGAAATCAATTTCTTCAGCGCATGCAATATCTGAATCTTGTAAGGATGATGTACAATTAAATGATGAAGGGATAGGCAACGAGATAGTGGCAACGGATAAATGTGAAAGGGAGCAAACAAGTGATTTGCAAAGTATTCAAGAGGCAACGCTATCTCATGTTACTCATGGCCATATTGTGTTGTTGGATGTCAATGGTGTTCTGCTTCATCGACAAAGGCCCGAGGATAGAAAAAAGAAATCAAACAAGGAGATTTCATTCCTTGTCATGGTAAATTTCGATATGATATTATTTTTCGTCCAGGGTTGGATCGTCTCTTTCAAAAGCTTAAGGAGATGGGTGCGCTTGTGGGGATTTGGTCATGCATGCAGATTCATAACTTAACACCGCTGTTGAATTTGCTTAAGAAACATTGTAGTGTTGCAGAAGAGGTGATTCGTAAAGATTGGATTTTTGCGAATGTGTTATAAACCTCTCGAATTTCACAATATAAGAAAGGAAAGCAAGCCATACTTCTTCAAGAATGAAAGAATAATTGGGACTCATGGGGAGATCAGTCGCTTAAGGATAATGAAGAATGCACATATCTTAGTAGTAGACGACTCTCCTCAGAAGGCTATGCTCAACCAAAACATTGCTTGTATTCATCCAATCACTTTCGATCCATATTCTGATACCGATATCATGGATGAGCTAGTGAACTACTTGGATACGTGCCTCAGAAAGAAGAATCTCGAAAATTTTTGTGAGCAGTATCCACCGTATCATACATTTCCTGAAGCTTTTCTTTCTCGTGATTTTGAATTTTATAAAATGAAGGATAGCAACCGGGCGCTTTATAATATTATTCTTAAGGAACGTCATTTTTAGATGAGCCTTTATGCAGACCTGGTCTTATTACATCTTATGTATTAACAAGGATGGCAACTCCCAATTGCATTCGTGAGAGTGTTAGTGGTGGCAACAACATCAAGATATTGACCAAAATGATTTGATTAATCCGGAGAGTGATGATTTAGACAAAATGAGAGATTTCTCTGTATGGTTAGGAAGAAAGTATTTATAAAAATTAACATGTTGATAAGAAATGATTTCATTTGTAATTATGTTTGATAGTATTTCTTCATTATTGTAAACTATTTTTAGAATAATATGAATATTCTAAGATATTTTAGGAATATTCCTTACTAAGTAAGGTTATTGAAGGATTAATTAATTAATTAATTAATATTTAAGGCTTAATTACATATTTAATTAATTAATAATTAAAACTTAAGTATTAATTAGTAATTTATTTTATATTCCCATTTTCACGTATCATGCCCACTTTAGTTACAACGTGCAATTAAATGAGTTTGAGGCGAGCTCTCAAGTTGATTAAGAAATAAAGTTTTATTTTTTCTTAACCTAGGGTCGACAAACAATATTAAATGGAGGCCTTCAATATAAATTCTAGTTAACTTAAGAAAAAATTAATTGACTTGTTATTTATGTTGAGTGACAGACTTTGCAAATGTGCAAAAAGTCTTAAAGTGACTTCATGTCATAGGTGATGCCTCTGGCAGTTGAGTTGTTGCTTAGTGAATGATGGTTTAAAGTACTTGGCTTCGCGTAATGCAAAAGGAGTAATAAAACTTGTGAGCTTTTTGTTGACTTTGCATAGAGTGATTAACATTAATTTTTGGTTAATCTTATTTAACCTACTAGTCTTGGAGTTAGATGTCAACAAGAATGTTGACATTTTCAAAGGCGAAAAATGCGTCATAGCTTTTATTATGACTCGACCCTTTACTTTGAGGTTTAACTATTGTTACCTACCATCACAAAACTAAGGTAGAGTATATGTAGTGAGGCTTCATGTGTTCAAAAGAGAGCTTGTTATCCTCTTACTGGTGCAAGTTAAGCTTGTGTTATCAAGGCACAACTCTCCATTGTGCCACCCTAATTTCCACACAATATGGGTACATCCCACCTTTGGGTTTTTCCTACCCTTATCATTGGCAGGATTTTGCCCTTATGACCGAGTATGTCATGTTCAAGGAGTTAGTCAATTCTTGGGACTGTCAACCCATTCGCAAGCCTAAAAGGATTGCCTAAGTTCACGTTCTGCAAGTGTAATGGATAAAGCCTTGCTTGGCTGCCTCATCCACGCCAAGCTAGGAACGATATTTGTAGCTCGGCAAGCCCACACATCCTGACTCATGAGATATCGTGGGGTTTCCAGAGAGGGATTCTAGGGTTGGCATATGGCAAAGCCACCTTCGTGACACAGGTAAAAACTCTAATAGAGTTGAACCTGATAAAGGAGGATGCTACAAATCATTATAAGCCCTATAGATGTTTATTGTTAGAGTCAAAGACTTATAGGGTAACATCACTGCCTATAGAAAACCTTTTTCAAATGTTCGTGATGGTATCAAAAAATTCATTTTTAGATAAGATGCTAGAAGATTGGGTGGACAAGCTTAATCATGCAAGCTATTTAAAATTTAATTTTTCATACTTACCTGATACTTACATCTTCAGATATTTATTTTTTATATGATATTGATACAATTGTTCACTTGGCTATTAGGAATGCACAAGACAATTTCAAGCTTCCAAAACAACTGGCCAAGTATATGCCTTTAGGCTTGAACCTCCATCCAATACACCGATAGCCAAGAGGGATGTAGTTGGCAATGTATGTTATCCAAACATCTCTCTTCTCTCTCTCTCTCTCTCTCTCTCTCTCTCTCCTCTCTCTCTCTCTCTCTCTCTCTCTCTCTCTCTCTCTCTCTCTCTCTCTTTCTCTCTCACACACACACACACACACACATCACGTATTTACATTCTCTTTATGTACAATGTTTCATGGCGGGCGGGCAATCATGGCGACATGGTAATGGTGTCAAGTTTCACAAATTTGGGGGTTAATCTGACATATAAACTTGAACTACTTTATAATTTACAAGTTACAACTACCCAAAAAGAAACACATGCACACATGTACATCATCAACTTAATCAGGGGTCCTCACATTGATGCATGGGTTTTTTTACTACTAAATTAAGGGTTCTATCTTGAAGGAGTGTTACCTTTAGGATACATGTGTGTTTGCCATTGAAAAAGATAAAACCATGGTCGAGGACTTGAACAATGGATAAAGAGGTTCTCAATTGACTAACCCGACAAAACCCACACATGAGTATTTCCTAAACCAAATATCACACTAGAAGTTATCTTAAGGAGCACAAAATATTCAATTACTCCACTAATTATGAAAACATCAACTAAAGAAACAAAAAATGTCAAACGATTTCCCAAGCGGTTAAAAGCTTTTTCGCCTGGCTCAAAAGGTAACAACAAAGATGAATTGTTAAAGTGACAAATAACTATAAATAAGTGTAACATACGGCATCTTTTTTACATTTTGTGTATACTTGTACAAAATAAATTCCCAAGGACTAAAGCAAACTTTTAGTTTAAACATGGGTTACACATTAACAAGGTAAATAATATACCTTGGTAATTATAAGCCAGCTAACAATTATTTTATAGATTATAATAAAATAGTTGAGAACAAGGATTTTCAATAGTAAAAGAAGGTATGGTAAAATTACTTATGCCACATGTCATGATGATAAAGTTCATTCATGAAATGTACACCAATGCAGCTCAAAACATCATCATTGTGGGGACCACTGTCTTGGCAAGTTACATAAGGAGTTTATTGTTGAAAGTATTTGAGCCATTATTAAACAGGAAAATAAGAAAACCTCACTGTTTTCTGTCTAACCGTTCCTTTCTCTCAACAATCAAGAAAGACTATACACTTTCTTTTCATCAACTCTCCACACACACACCACCAACACACACACACACACACACACACACACACACACACATATATAATTAATATTCAAATCACCTTCAGTGCCAAATGACTAGTCTCCGAGTCAAAGGCAAAAAACGGATTTTGGCTATTACCTTGTTAGGTCCATTCATTCAGAGTATACATTCACACATGCAAGTCTATAATATACACCTTCATTTTTAATATGAATACAAGAGAACAAAGTGTGGGTAATAACAAAATCGATTTTTTAGCTAAGCTGAATCTCACAACCAAGTAGTACCATAAGTTATTTACGAAGTGAGACACTACCAACACCAGCCACTACAACAGCAGAATATGGGAGAAGTTCAAACACATGTGGGTAATTCTTAGGCAGCCTCAAAGAGTTACTATAAGGAGAGAACAAAGCACAAATACCGAGTAAGAAAAATTCTTGGTGAGATTTGTCCCGCCTGCATTTTAATCTTTTAATTAATCCATTTGTAGAGAGCCAAATAAATTATGACAATTGAGTTTGCCCAAGTGGGCAGGAAGAAAACATCCTTCTTAATGATGTTGATTTCTTGCCATGAGACAAGGTCTTCAACAAATGGGTGGGAAATCATGAAATCATTCAAAAAGGAACACTTAAGGAGTAGATGAGTAAAAGGGAGCCCTTGGAGAAGTCTATGAAGAAACCAAGTAAGATGTCAAAAGCTAAGTCAGTCCAACCTGCAAAGGATGTGAACATCGACCTCAAGCTCACATGGTTAAAGCCTCTAAATGGAACAATAGTGGAGGAGATGAATGTGTTAACTGATTTGGTGACTAATGGCAAACTACATAGCTTAACAACAATAGTCCCACATCTCCCTTTCATCTCAAGACAATATAGCTAAAGATGATTAGACACCTCAAAAGTGGTTGGGGAATACACTACCATAAATTGAGTTGGACCTCGGCTCCAGTATACAAGGAGGTCAACAAATAGTGGCAGGTGACAGACGACAATATGCTTGTCCAATGGGGTAAACCAATTGTCCATGTTTGTTTTTTCCATGTTCTTAGGCCTTTGTTGATGAAGCATAATGCCATTAACATCCATCAACACAATATAACCATAGGTAATAAAGACAACGTTGTCTCCTAAATTGTATGCAACTCACCTATTTTGTTCCTTTTACATTCATCTTTGATGCTATATTGTTGCTGATCATGCTTGTACATCATCTTTACAAGATTCAAATATTGCAGGTGGTAAGAAAGTGGTTTAGAAACTAAATGTGCTAAAATAGTGATGCAGAAACTAAAGGAGTTAAAGATGGTGGCTGTTAAAGGTAAAATATTAGGAGCATAGTCCTATTGTGGAGAAATAAGGGTAGGAAGGTTTGTAGGAAGTATGGAAGGAAAGGCTGTGAAGAAGGAAAATCTTTATTGAGAGGAAAATGAGAGTAAGGAAAAGGAAAAGAAAGTTTCAAAAAAAAAAGGATGATGTGGCGAGAGGAAGGGTAGTTAAGAGCAATTAAGGCAAGGAGAAGGGGTCTCCACAAGAAGTTCTAGCAGGAGAGAGAGAGTCTCCACGCTTTGTTCTTGTATTTATGTTTAGAAATAAAGGTGTATATTATAAGATCTTGTGTGTGTGATATGTATACTCTGAATGAATGGATCTAACATTCTTGCCCTTGACTTTAGAGGCTAGTCATTGTGGCACTGAGAGAAGGTGATTTGATATATATATATATATATATATAATATATGGAGAGTTGATGAAAAGAAAGTTTATAGCCTTTCTTGATGGTGAGAGAAAGGAAACGGTTAGACAGGAAACGGTGAGGTTTTCTTGTTTGCCTGTTTAACATTGGCGACCACGGAGGGATTTCGCCATTGTAGTGTTAACATTCATTAAGAAAGAGGTTAAAATGACAGAATTGTCATTCTAAAAATGGCTCAGAAGGTGTAAAGCCAGATGTGTATAGGATAAGGAATGAATAGAGCCATGGAGAAACTATTGTCTTGATCCAGCATTAGTTGATTAGAGGAAGCAAAGGCAGGCCAATAGAGTGGCTGCCCAACAGCAACCTGAATATGACGAAAATAGATGTTAAAATATCATTGGGAAATATTAAAGAATATTGCAGAAAC
This sequence comes from Selaginella tamariscina, assembly GCA_003024785.1. Classification (NCBI taxonomy): domain Eukaryota; kingdom Viridiplantae; phylum Streptophyta; class Lycopodiopsida; order Selaginellales; family Selaginellaceae; genus Selaginella; species Selaginella tamariscina. The sequence continues at coordinate 180,907 of PUQB01000432.1, forward strand.
AATACAGAAATCTGAGCATGATCCAGAGAATTAGAGGCAGTATCAAATAGCTAGTTAGAGGAGACTGTGAGAGGAAGGGAGGGAATGCCTGTTCATATACCGAGATTGCAAGGAAAGGATCTCCTAAGAACTCTTTGAGAGGAAGGGAGGAAGGTGTAAGAGGAAGTACACTAGAGTAAAGGATTATTACAAATATGGCACTTTTTCTGGGAATGTTTTGGGGTATGGTGATGTATCCCACATTCTCTGCAAGAAGAAGAATAATTCGAAGAGGCATTTACAACAGTTTAAAGAGGTAATAAAACTGTATAAAGTGACGGATGCAGAAAAGCTCCTTATATTTCCACATATATTGAAAAAAAAATGCCTCTGATTGGTATTATGATCTTGAAAAGAAAGTCAAAGAGGATTATCAGAAAGTTACTTATGCTTTTAAGGAATACTTCAGAAAGAAGGAATTGCCTAAGGAATATTTAGAGAAGTTAAGAACCACCCTTCAGGGCAAAACAGAAAAGATAAATAACGATTTAAGAAACATGAAAAAAGTGTAAGGCATATGTAAAGATGAATGCCTTATTGCAATGGTATAAGCAAGGGTTGCTAAAACCATATAGAGATTTATCACTCACTATCAATGAAAAGAATAGAGAGGATCGTATTAATCAATTAAAAATATATAAGAAGAAGAGAAGGCAGATAGAAAAGATTATAAAAATAAAGTTAAAAGTATATAGAAGAAAGGAAAAATCCTCTAATGAAGAAAAAGAGAAAGCTGATATAGTAAAGGTTCATAAATATCCAATAGATGAGAAAACATTGTCTCAAATGATGAAAACTTTGAAAGGAATGGCAGTTAAGGAGGAGCTAAAGGTAAAAGTATGGTGCACTAAATGTAATAATCTTGGCCTACAACTACCTACATGCCAAATATATGGAAAGGAAGACATGTGGCTCAAAATTGCATGTAATTCTTGAACTTGTATAGAGAGAGAACAGAGAATGGAGGAACATCCACCTCCTAAAAGGTTCCCACTTAATAGGAACCGTGGAATGATAAGAATGATAATGCTATCCTTATGAGAATAGAAATAATATATATATGGCAGAAGGAATGAGGTTCCTTATAAGAATCCCAGAGTTGGCGCTCTCACAGCGTCCTGGCAACCATTGTAGCTTCTTGAGAAGCACCACATCTGCCTGCGGAATCCCCGACGACCATTTGTGGCGACCACGGAGGGATAAATAGTACACAGATGAAGTTCACTGTAGCAAGTAGAGTTGCAGCCTGAAGAAGAGCCAGGATTAACTCATTTGAACAAATAAAGATTGACGAGCAACAGCTGGCCAGGAGGATGCGACGAGCCGGTCGAGGGAGGTTGATGGAAGGTGGCGAGGCACCTTAGTTGCCACAATCGGCCCTTGCCTCACCCACTCGAGAACAACGTAAATGCCGCATGGCCTAATCTCCGAGCAGTGGTAGACCGGCACACCAGCAGCAGAGGTGGTCGCACAACACCGACGATGAAGAAGGATATGAAGGAACTATAGCACGTTCAAACATCAGTCCAGGTACGACAGTATGCGGGTATGAACAGCACCCGGACAGGCTACTTCACCCAACAATAACCTACAATGCAGAATGGGATGGATGGCAGGACAATGAAAGCCCTCCGCCTCTCGACGTAGGCGAAAGTGACGGCCACAATGAGCCCCCACACCAAATAGCAGAACCCGTGTTCGATGAGTACTCCTGAAGTAGGAAACCTCGCATAGGACAACCCATGAAAGGGCAGGCCTGCAACGGAGGCAGGAATCTCGAGGGGGTGAAAGCAACATGGATAGCGATGGGGACATGGCCGAAAGTCCAGCGTGGCCAGTGCCACGACGAACGTAAGGTAGGAAACCCAAGGCCATCATCACCCACCAGGGTGACACGGGGGCCTGTGTCTGCCCAGAAAGAGGGGAGGAAGAGCCTCATTCGGAAGGCCCCCATAGGGAGGGCATCGTTTGCCAACAAGGCAACCTCTACACTAGGAGTTCAGCCGATCGGATGATGCAGCAGACCAGGGTGGTTACCAGGATGAGAACCCAAGGCTCCGGAAGGCCGAGGTACACATAGGATGACCACCTGCGCAAAGGCGACTAGACGTTGACGAGTTGACGGACTGGGAGAGTCACCAGAAAGAGGCCGCACAGTGGCCACTTTGGGGAAGGACGAGAGGAATTCATCCAAGGGCAGGAGAGGTTCGCCTGAGCAACTAGTATCGCATCGGCCCCGCGAGCGAAATTTGTCAAGGCACATGGCAGAGCCGCAACCATCACCAGACGGGGGATACCGTCTCGGGGTGAGGAAAAATCGCCCCATCAATCACGACTGTCTAGACGTCGCGGGGAAATTCCGCACACGATCCTACAAAACTACTTGCTAGAGGAGGGAATTACCGTCCAACCAAGGTAATCCGCACCACTAGCCGTCAGGTTGGTCCCATGGCGGGGGACCCCAAGGACAATTGGGAGGAGCCCATCCTCGTTCACCCACCCCAACGGAGGGTAGGGCCGCGAGGAAGGAGAAAGGTACCTGCAGAATATCGGGATGTGGACTACACCACGTTCGAAGTGGAGGATACAGGATACAGGTTACAGATATTCTACAGGATATGCCACACGATATGCCTAGAGGATAAGGGACATGTGGACTCATCTTGCCTCTGCATGGCATGATGCAACCACTTTTAGCACTCATGCTTAGATTAGCTCTTGGAGTGAGCATAAAAGCTCCGACTTAATTGTTGTACAATCAGTTATTATCAACACCAGTCTATGACAATTCATGTCTTGTCTTGTCTTGTTCTTGTCTTGCTCCTTGCTTCTTGTTCTCTCCTTGTTTCGCTTCTGGATCCTGTCCTGCTCCTATCTCGTTCCTAGATCCTGTCCTGCTCCTATCTCGCTCCTAGATCATGTCATGTTCATGTCTTGTTCCTAGTTCCTGTCCTGCTCTCGGTCCTGCTCCTGAGTCAAGCCTTCTTGTTCTTGGAATCCTACTTTCTTCCTGGTTCCTGGATCGTGGCTTGATAGTTTGATAGTAACTACTTTCATAGCTCTTCCGTTTCCTAGTTACTTTTTTTTCCTTGATTCTTTTCCTTCATTTCCTCCTTTTTCTTTCATAGATCATGGCTGATTTTGAGCACTTTCAACGTGAGCACCAAATGTTGCTTCATGAGCTAGCCACTTTGCGCCAAGTGGTCACCGATCTGCAAGGTTCCCCAACGTGGCGCATGCAGCTGCTGATGCATCCTCCAAGGCTGTTGCGCAGGCTCTCTCTCAGGCATCGGTGGTTCCCTCTTCATCGAACTTTCCTTCGGAGCCGAAGATTAACATGCTAGAAAAGTTTAGTGGCAATTGTGCGATTTTCAAGGTTTCTTGAATCAGATCCGGCTCTTGATCCGCATGCAACCACGCCGCTACTCGACTGATGCACAAAAGGTTGGCCTTTTGGCATCCTTACTAAGTGGATCTTCAGGGGCTTGGGTTGCCCCCTTGCTAGAGCGTGACGACCATTAATGGAAGACTTTGAAGGTTTCGTGGCTGCCTTTTGAAGCTTGCTTTAGAGATCCTGATAAGTACCGTTCTGCATGCACGAAGTTACGAAAGCTCACTCAAGGATCTCAACTAGCTTCCGTCTATGCATCCGATTTCAGCAACTTTGCACAAACATTTCATGGGACGAGACTGCATTGATCGAACACTTCCGTTTTGGGTTGAGAGATGACGTGAAGGACTTTCTTCTTACGTTACCGGATGCTCAAACATTAGCGGAGATCATGCAACAAGCTATTTGTTGCGACAACCGTTTGTTCGAGCGTCGTCAGGAAAGATCTCGTTAGCAGTTCCTGCAAACCAATCCTGCAGCTGTGGTACATGTTCCTGCACCACCTTTTGGAGTAGTTCCTATGAAGGTTAAGAAATCCAAGCGTGGCTCTCTTTCCGTTACTGAGAAGCAACGTCGCCGCATTGAGAACCTATGCTTGTATTGTGGTGAAGCAAAACATAGGTGGCAGAATGTTCTATTAAAGCCAGGAAGTTCAAGACGCATGAAGTTGAAGCTGAAGTTTAGTTAGAAAACTTCAATGTCCACTTCGTCTAAGAGCCACAGAGTTGGAACGTAGGTGCAGGCTCCATTGGTGCTCTCATACCATTCCATCACTCAAGTTTCCTGTACACATTCATCTTAATAATCAAGAGCTCAAGGAGTTTGCCATGTTAAACACTGGTGCAAATGCATGCGACACTTTGCAACTCAACATGGCATTTCAGTGGTGAAGTTGAAGCGTGCAGTTCCTATAAAGATGGCCAATGGGCGTCTGATTGCTTTTGGCGTAGTTATCCATGCTACCGAACCTCTCTCTTGCAGTCATGGAACTTCAATTGTTCAATTTCCTTCAACTTGATCAAGATTCGATCGACTCCCATATTTTGGGCATGCCATGGTTTATTGTTGCAAAATTCGCAGATCAACTGGAGGTTTAGGACGCTCACGTTTTCCTCTCCGGCAGCAGAATCAATCATGTACCTTCTTGCATGCAAGATACATCCTTAGTATCTGAGCAGTACAAGCTACAGGATTGACCGTGCTTGTTCCTGTATCAGTGTTTGAAGACTCCTCCTTGACAGGATTCACCTTATGTCAGTTCCTCAGCACATCCGCAGGCTCTCTCCACTCTTGTAAGTTTGCGGTTTCCTGTACAGGGTTCTTCCAATCCTGTATCAGTGTCGAAGGTTCCTCAACAGGATCCACCTTCTGTTGGTTTGTCAGAACACTCGTAGGCTTTCCCCACTCCTGTGCAACCACGGACTCCTGTATAGGATTCTTTCAATCCTGTACACTCGTCAACATCCACACAGGTTTTTTCCCAATCTTGCTTCTTTCTGTTACTTTGTTCCTATTCCACCCCCCAAGATCCTTCCTCTTTTTCAGTCACTCACAGCTCCCTCTTCTCCTCTCCGAGTTCTTACCACTACATGCATGAACTTGCATGGATCCTACTCCTTTCTACCTTTTTTGCCTTTCAAGTAACTCTTACGTCTCTTTTACCTTTCCTGTATCTGACTCTCCTGTTTTTCAAATCTCCTTCTCCTTCTCCTTCTCCTCCTTCTTCCCTACCATCTAAGTATCACTTCTTTCAGGACATTTTTTGACAAGCACAAGGCTGCATTTCTTCCTATTCATAGGTCCTACGATTGTCCTATTGATCTTGCGGAAGGAAAGAACCACTTATTTGGACTACATCGAGGACAACTTGGCATCCGGTTTCATTCGTCACTCAAAGTCCCCTGCAGACACCTTATTTGTCAAGAAGAAGGATGGGAGTTTACGTTTGGTTATGGACTACAGGGTTTGAATCAAGTCACCATTCGAATCAAGTCACCATTCGGAACTGAACTGTTGCCATTGATCCCAGACTTCTCAATCGGCTACAAGGAGCAAAGGTGTTCACGAAGATCGACTTATGAGGGGCCTACAATCTTGTACGAAATCGTCCAAGCGATGAATGGAAGACTGCCTTTCGTACAAGGTATGGACACTTCGAGTACACGGTTGATGCCCTTTAGCCTTACCAATGCCCAGCTGTGTTCACCACAGTGAATGACATCTTTTGTGACTTCTTGGACCAGTTTGTGGTGATCTACCTCGACGACATTTTGATTTTTTCCAAGGACCAAGCGGCACATAACAAGCATGTACGGTTCGTTCTGCAGCGGCTTCGCGAGGTGGCCTGTATGCGAAGTTGGAGAAATGTTTTTTTTCGACATGGATTTCTGTTGGATTCTTGGCTACATTGTCTCTCCTGCTGGTGTTTCCATAGACATGCCAACGGTCAAGACCATCGTGGAGTGGGATTCCGGATATAGGATACGGTTTACAGGATATGCCTATAGGATATGCCACAGGATATGCCTAGACGATAAGGGACATGTGGACTTCATCTTAGCCTCGCATGCATGCATCCACTTTTAGATGCATGCAACACTTTTAGCACTCATGCCCTAGATTAGCTCTTGGAGTTGTGAGCATAAAAGCTCCGACCTAATTGTTGTACAATCAGTTACTATCAACACCATCATTCTATGATCATTCTTGTTCTTGTCTTGTTTCGTGTCTTGCTCTTTGCCTCCTGCTCGTCTTACTCCTGGTTCTTGTCCTACTCTGCTTGCTCCCAGATCCTATCATGTTCTGTCTTGGTCCTGGGTCCTGTCCTGCGCCTTTTTGTCTTGCTTTCCGGATCTTTATCATGTTTCTGTCTTGCTCCTGGATCCTATCATGCACCTGGTCTTGCTCCTAAGTTCCTAGTTCCTGTCCTGCTCTCTGTCCTGCTTCTGAGCCAAGCCTTCTTGCTTCTTAAAATCCTGCTTCTTCATGGTTCCTAGATCTTGGCTTGACACCACGTTCGAGTGGAGGGTCCGGATCGGAACACTTCTTAGGCACAATGGGATGCCATGGGAACTGACCCAATTACCTTATTAGCCCGCGCACTCAATCAGATGCAAGATCGTAAGAGTGCCCTTACCGCGTTCCGTGAAGTTAAAGGGGGAAGATGCAGACCAACACGTACACAAGTTTGAACAGGTGTGCGAACTTCGGAGTGTAATCGTTAATCACCAAGAAGCTGAGTGCACTCTGGATAAGAGGCACACGCCTGGTTGATGCGATTCCATGAGGCAAATGAAGGAGCCCATTGGGAAACTGCACGAAGGACATTTCTGGATACCTTTCGGGAGGAAAAGAATGAAGAGGAGGTGATCCACAAGCTAACGAGCTTGAAACAGAAAGTAGGAGAGTCGGTTCACGAATACACGGTCTGCATGCTGGGCTATATCGCCCGGCTAAGAGACGCCCCAGTTGACTTGACCAAGAAAATGTGGTACTGAAAGAGACTGCGGCCGAAGATCCGCAAGTGGATCGGCTTAAATGACGACTGGATGTTCAACAAGTTACTCCGGTACGCCAAGAAGGCTGAGAAGCAGGAAGCTGAAAGACATCAAGAAAGGAAGGCGAGGACAAACCAGACGCAGAAGGGGCCAACGACACCACCATGGAGGAGGAAGACAACGGGGACTCCAGTGAGGAGGAAGTGGCAACCAACCTTGGGAAACCAGGTCAGTGGGAGCAAAGATGCACTAAAGTGGAAGCGGCTGCAGAACAGGTGAGACTGGCACAGGGCGTAGAGGCCAGGGGCATAACGCAGATACATGAGGCCCTCGCTGGGAAGATGCGAGAAACCCAAGTGTCGTAACCTTAGGAGAACTACTACGGTTATCCCCAGGGCTGTATGAAGTCCTCACCAAAGAACTGCACGGCCCACAATCGTGGCCCCAAGGGTCGCAACAATAGCGGTAGACTTTGTGGACGATGTACCGGCCATACTCGTCCAAGTGGCAGGCTGCACAGTGCACAACATGATCATAGATGGGGGATCAGGCGTAAATATCATGTCCACGGAACTCCATTAACAATTGGGGATGCCGCCCCATGAGCCCTCACCCTTCCTCATACGCATGGTGAACCAAGCCAAGGTGGCCCCTAAGGCATCATGAGGGAGGTAAGCATCAGAATCCAAAGCATCAAGTTCTTGATAAACGTGGTCGTCCTCGACATGCACTCAAAAGGAGGGTTCGACTTACTCTCTGGGCCGGCCATGGCTCCGCGGCGCAAGGGTACAACATGATTGGGAGAATCAGCAGATTCGATTTCCCTTCAAGGAGGGGGTCATATCCGTTACTGTGAAACAAGTCCCGGCGCCCCATCAGAATCCCAACCCTAAGAATACCATCTCCTAGATTGGGGAGAGGGACTGGATAATGAGAAAGAAGCGGTCATCCTAGCATGTTTGCCAGAGCTATTGTCATAGGAGAGGTGGATACTCGACAGGAAGTACGGGAGTTGGCCGCCACGTACCTAATGACTCGGCTAGAAATCGGAGCAGACACTCCAAAAGCTCAAATCCCGAGGTGGCATGTTCTGTGGAAAGAAATGCAGAGTGTAGCCCCATTGGCCCAGAAAGAGTACCATAGCAAGCCGATGTATGGGTGGGACATGACTCCCGAAGCAGCGGTCAAGCAGGTCAACATAGGCACCGACGAAGACCCCGACTAGTAAATGTTAATGCTCACATCGGAGCAAAGTTAGGAGAGCAGATTACCGAATGTCTTTGTAGATACAGGGAGGTATTCGCCTGGACCTACCACGACCTAAGGGGAGTACCGTCGGAGTTATGCCAGCACCGAATTAAACTAAAACCCGACACTCAACCCAGCCGACAACAACGCTACCACATTAACCCAAACTACGCCTGAAAAGCTAAACAGGAGATTGATAAGCGGCTCGAAGTAGACTTCACCTACCCCATCGAGAACCTGGAATGGCTGTCACCAATTGTGATCGTACTGAAAAAGGACAGTTGATTGAGGATTTGCATAGATTACCGACGGCTGAATGCCACCACGGAGAAGGACCCGTTCCCTATCCCATTCACAGAGGCCATCCTAAAAGATGTAGCGGGCCACAAGATGTACTCGTTCATGGACGGCTTCAGTGGATATAACTAGGTGACAATCGCAGCAGACGACCAAGCCAAAACTGCATTCATCACGGACTGGGGTGCTTACACCTTCAGAGTTATGCCGTTCAGACTCTGCAATGCTCCAGCCACGTTTCAAAGGTTAGCCTCACAGATTTTATCCGGGCATTCCTGGACGACTTCACAGCTTATGGACTAGCAGAAGACCATGTGACACGCCTGGAATGGGTATTCTGGCGCTGCCAGGAATATGGAATATCTCTTAACCCCTCAAAGTGCATATTGGGCATGATAGCGGGAAAGTTGCTAGGGCACATCGTTTCCAAGGAAGGCATCACGGTGGACCCATTTTCAGTGCGAGCACTGGCCGAAATGCCTCCTCCACAGAACGTCATGGAACTCCGAAGATTCTTGGGGAAAGTAGAGTTCTACCGCAAGTTTATCCGGAAGTATGCCGATAAGGCCCAACCAGTAACTGAATTACTCACCAAGGATGCACCGTATGAATAGATTGCCTACCGATAGGCAGCCTTTGAAGACATAAAGCGCCAGCTGGTGGAAGCGCCCATCCTCATTCCACCGGATTGGAACCGAGAGCTCCACCTGCAAACGGATGGCTCAAGCATAGCGGCGGGTGTGGTCCTGTCCCAGGAGGACAATGAGAGGATGCTTCGACCTATAGCATATGGAAGTTGACTCATGATGCCGGCTGAACGCAACCACTCAGCGATCAACAAAGAATGCATTTATGGGGTATCCAAGTTTCGCCACTACCTTCTGGGTAACCACTTCATACTGATCATAGATCACCACGCTCTGTTGTACCTCGTGAACAAACCACAGCTCACTAGGCGGCCGGTGCACTGGATACTCCTCTTGCAGGAGTTCGAGTTTACCGTAGTCCATAAGGAAGGTAAACTGCACATATCACCAGACCTCCTCTCCCAAATAACGAGCGGCGAACTGGCGGAAGCTGCCGATTTGCTTAACATACCAAACGCTGACCTTTTCGAGACATCTGTTGACCAAGGCACATTACCATGAACAATCGAACCAAGGATCGGCCCGGACATCCCAGAGTGGCAACGACCAATACGGCAGTACCTCATCAGCCGGTTAAACGGCCTCTCCGGCACATTGGTAACACATTGACAGACCCTGGCCCGGAGGTGCTTACCGTTCCAACTAATTGGGGATCAGCTATACAAGTGAGGGAGGGATGACATACTCCGGAGATGCCCACTGACCTGGGAAATTCCCGAGATTGTCGCGGCAGCTCACGCAGGACCGGGGGCAGAACACTTTGGGGGAGACAAAACGGCCAGGAAGATCCTACAGGCTGGACTTTGGTGGCCAACAATCTTCCGGGACGCCACCAAGGTAGCAAGGAGATGTACCAAGTGTCAACGAATAGGCACACCCACGGCAGGCTTGGCATGGAGTACCACCCCTCGGCAGGAATGGCGGCATTTGAGAAGTGGGGCCTGGACTTCGTAGGACCTATCAACCCGAGGGCCCACACGACACACTCCAGGTATATCATAGTGGCAACAAACTACGCCGCAAAATGGGTACAAGCGAAGGCACTCAAGGAGGCAACGGCAGGACAGACAGCGAGGTTCGTCTATACAAACATTTGACAAAGTTCGGATGCCCACTAGAGCTGGTGTCAGACCATGGGAGCCACTTCATCAACGAGACAATCCGAGAAATGGTCAACACATTTGTCATTAAGCATCGCACGTTAACAACCTACTATCCACAGGGGAATGAACAGGCCGAGTCCAGAAACAAGGTGCTGGTCACCATCTTGAGGAAGCTTTGCCACAGGGAACCCAGGCGTTGGGAAGAAATGCTATCATCGGTGTTATGGGCATACAGAACAACATTCAAAACTGCAACGGGAACAACACCCTTCCAGCTAGCCTATGGTTGAAGGCCATCATGCCATGGGAGTTTACCATATCCAGCTTATGGACGAACCAGCAGCTGCGCAGAAAAGACTGGAACAGCTGAAACAACTAGACGAAGTACAATTTCTAGCACATTTGACAAGAGAAAACCGGCAACAGCAGACCAAACAAGCTAGAGACAGGAAAAAGAAACTCCAAGAATATAAACTAGGACAGTGGGTATGGTGGTTCAAGAAACCACAGGCACTCCGGAAAGGCAAATTCCGGCCAGGATGGAAAGAACCATAAACCTTTGACAATGGCACGATTCTCCTGGGGGCCAATAGGCAACCGTTATAACAGAAGATTAACGGCAACCATCTCAAGCCATACATTCACCCAACAAGAACCCTTGCTTGGGGGAAATGAGAGAGAGAGGTAAACCCCATAAGCCTTTAGGGTGAAGGTACGGCCGGAGTAGCGGCATTAAGAACCGGGGGAAGGGGCACTCAACAGGAAAGCGGGGACCCTAGTCCCACATGAGTGGCCAGCTCATAGGGTCACATGGTTCACAAGGGTGGACCACATGCGTGAGCACGTAAAACGGGGCAATAATGGCAGGCGGCACTATTAATGCCCTGATTATGGCGCGTGGAAGGACGCCGGGCGTATCTAGCGAGGTAAGCCGCCACGTAGGCACCATCTTCGGAAAGACAACAAGGGGTGAGCTAGGGCACGCCACTTTTCACAAGAAAGATCGACCATTCCCCAGCAGCAAAGATGATGGAGTGGACCACGCAGAACAAGTTGGTGATCATCCAGCACGCCCAAGTGCGGTACGAGGGCCAGGATAGGATCGTGGTTCGTGGCCCTCAAGTTCTCCAAATTTCAGGAGTTGATCAGCAGACCCAACATGCGGAGGGTGAGGAAGCAAATGAGACTACTCGGACTTTTTGATGCCTCGTGGGGAGAAGTGGAGAAGCTCAGATTCACAGCGCGGGCCAGCCATTTCATCCAAACCATACAGCTGGAGACGGGGAAAACCAAGCGAGAGGAGCTACAATTCAGATTAGGCGGCTCTGTGAGCTTCTGCATCGATCTCAATGAGCTGGCCGCAATGTTCTGTCTACCGGAAAATGGCACACTCTTGGATGACTTGGGGGAACCCAAACGCCAGTGGTTCCCCACCAACCGGGATGAAATCGCGATGTTCCAACTATCCATACGGGAAGGGGACAACATGGACGAGTTCCTGGAGCTTACGGTGTTTATGTTCACCGGAAGAACAAAGAGGCCTGTCGCCTGGGAAGGAGTCGCAATGGACATGGGAAGGAGTCACAGTGGACTAGGCGGACTGCCTCAGGCACTACATGATACCGGCCCTGACCCACGGCATCAATGGGATCCGGAAGGGAATCGGACAAAGGCTCACGACGGCCGGCCACCTCAGCGTGATGAATCGTCAACCGAAGCCCGACTCCCCTACCGGAGCAGTTCTACTCAGACACCATCGGGGAATTAGGGGCAGAAGAACAGGCGAGCCCCAGCCAAACCGAAGAAGGAAAATAGTCGGACACCCCAGAGTCTTCACGGAAACGTGCGAGAGAAGACTCCCCTGTGGAGCAAGCCAGGGGAAGAGGACCACGGGGAAAGGATCGAAGGGCCTCCACCACGGTGTCCCCACCAGCAGTTTCCGGAGCAGAGGCCCCACCAATCCAAGGCCTGCGGAACACGGGGGAGTGTTCCACCGGCCCCTCGCATGCCAACGAAGTGAACAGCGAGGAAGACACAGGCAACGTGCTGAAGGGGACGTACAAATACTTCAAGGCGAAGGGGCTATGGACCTCTACAATGCATATGGATCTGCCCGAGGCCTTCAGTCAAATCCAGAAATCCATAGCGGTGTACAATGGGTTGGATCTTCCGGGGGTTATTGCGGAGCACGACACAATAATACAGGAGCTCACGGACAACTACTGAACCACCCAAAAGGAGGCCCAAGAGTACTCGGACCAGCTTATCAAGGGAGTCCACCTTTGGGTCATTGCGGAAGCCAGAAGGAAGCAAGCAGAGGAGACTTGTCAACAGTTAACCGACAGCTTGGATCAGCTATAAATTAAGTATGACCACATCCAAAAGCTCCATGACCAACTAGGATGAGAGTTTGAGCAGGTCACGGCAGAGAAGGAGCGACAGGTTTTTGAGTTTAGATCCACACTTGAGTAGGGCGAAGCAGAGCTCAGCCGGGTTCACCAAGAGCTAGCCACGGCCAAAGAAGAGCTACACTGAGCCACCAGCCATCTCGAAATCATCCCCGCATCTTCCTCAGAGAGACCCACACCCGAGTCGTATGGAGCTCTGGTAACCGTCTCCCCACTTGCGGAGTGCCAACCAGTCGAAGACCCGCAGGACTCAGCACGGACCATCAGGGAGCTAGAGGTATACACCCAGTTACAGGACCAACTCCTCACAACAAGGGAACAAGAGCTGCAACACTCGCGAGAACGGGCACAGGACTTGGAGGGTCAGCTCAAGCAGGTTCGAGAGCAACAGACAGGGTCCGAGGCAAAGCTCCGAAGGGTGATTGCGCTACAGGAGGCGACCATTACCACACTAAAGACCATGCTAGCTGTAATAGAGAACGAAATCGCCATGTACCAGGAGCTCCAAGGGGCAGATGTCTAGAGCACATGGCTTGAGGGCGTGCCAACAAATAAGTCCAGGCATCTGGTTGACGGTGGCCCAACACCGTCACATGGCTAGCCAACACGGACGCCAGCCAGTGTGGACGAGCGACGGGACGAAGTGCCGAATAAGGGAGGTACCTCAGGTATGAACTGATAGTGACCGATGTTAGGCGGTGGCGTAACCAGGCCTAGATTCGATCATCCAAACTAGCTACCCAGGGTACATAGGACAGCACGCGTGAGGGAGGCGCATAAATATGATAGGTAGGAGTTTGTCACATGGCGGCAGATCAATAGGAAGGTGCCACTTATACCTAGGGTCTAGCGTTAAGTAACCCACTATATAAGCAGGAAAGCGGGTAGTGGGTCAGGGTCTTTTAAGAGTCAAGTCTGCGTCTTATATCTTGCTCCTCTATCGGAGATAGTTTGTACTCGGATAGGCAATATAAATATCCATATTCCTTCTATTCACCATACGAGCAGGTGTTCCCCACTTGTCCTACTCTTGGGCTCAGCGACACTCTCTGCCAAACCACCGTAGTAAAACTCCCCCTACCTGTGCACGGGCCCTTGCGGCGTCCGGGTAGAGGCCATCCAATACCTTCCACTACTTCCAAGGTAAGGCTGGCTTGCCGGTCCGGACCCCTGGAGTTGGATGCGGCAACCACTATAGCTTCCTGAGAAGCACCACATCTAGCCTGCGGAGTCCCCGACAACCAATAAGATTGTGGGTAAGGTTTAAAAGGGTTGTATTCTCGATTGATGTTGAGATGATATCTTAGCTTTGTCACGGGAGTATGTGAAGAAGCCCACCTCTTATATGAGCTTATTTAAGTATCTTAGGTTAATATGCTAAGTTTGCTTTGGCTTTAAGGTGGGACCTTAAATCACTTTACTTAAGTACTAGGGCATCTTAGCCAAACTCTCAAGGTCTTCCAAGATGATTTAACACTGCTCACACACGATGATGATGTCGGTTAGCCACACGTTATCATGTGTTGGGCCTTTTGACAATGTTAATTCTAATATACCAAGTTTTGGTGAGTTTAACTTGATATGGGTTTAACACAACCTAGGGTTAGGTATTATGGTTACCACATCAACATGCACTTCTGCCACGTGGCACAATTGAATTTCATAATATAATATTTTTATTTAATATCCACTAGATATGAGAGAGGTGTGAATACCAAATATGATTCGATTAGGTCTGACTTATACAAAGTATTTATATTAAGTGTATGTGCTAGGATTAGCACTCTTGGTGCCAAGTAAATCATGGTGCCCAGATTAGCCAGTGCTTAGATTAGCCAGTGCCCAAATTAGTGTGCATGAATCCTAATGCCACATGGCACCTCCATGGCAGAGTATACGTGGCCTATATACGTAGTATATACCATGAAACCTTACATCATCCCCCTCTCAAGACGTGGCTTCTACCTATCAAGGTTGTCCTCCTCCCTGGATGAGTGTCCGTTGGTGGAACGGTAGTAGGCGACACACATGAGCAACATGTTGTGACTCCCGAACACCATCACGCCGCTTCAAGCGATACACTTGCGTTCCCAATTGTTCTTCAACACTCCAAGGCCCGACCCATTGCGGCTGAAGCCCTGCTACATGTGTTTGATCCCCTAGCCTTAGAAACTTGACAAGAACCAAATCTCCCACTTGGTATTGAGGTTGTTTGATGTCATTAATTGTAAGTTCGACGCTGATACTTTTGTGCCCGAGCTAACTGTTCTCCACCTTGAGCATACAACAGAGGAAGGAATTGGTTCAAATGCTCAAACCACATGCGCCCATCCATATACCGTGCCTCGTGAGGAGTGATGCCAACTGCTGGTGGCAATACAGGTTCACGACCATACAAAGTTTTGAATGGGGAAATCCTTGTTGACTTGTGAGGGGCTGAAACATAAGCGAATTGGAGATATGGAAGCCACATATCCTAATCCATATAATCAGGGCTCACATACTTGGCAAGCATGACTTTGAAAATTCTATTCAACCGCTCCACCAAACCATAGTCTTAGGATGATAAGTTGAGGCAAAAGATTATCGGATCTGCAACCATCGCATCAACAAAGCTACTGCTTCCACTGCTAGGCCCGGTCCTTGATCCGATAAAATTCGTTCGAGGCAACCATGCCTCAGCACCAGTTGAGCTAGTAGGAACTTGATGATTGAAGTTATTGTAGCATCTAGCAAAGCACACACTTCTACCCACCGAGTCAAGTAATCAGAGCACACAATGATGTATCGATTACCGAACTGCGACACAGGAAATGGTCCCATGATGTCATACGCTACCAGCTCAAAGGGGCGAGAAACTCGAATTGGCTCCATGGTTGCCACAGGAGGAAGTGTGGACACGTTATGCCGTTGACACTCCGGACATGTATGAATGTACTCATGCAAGTCTTGCCACAATCGGGGCCAATACAAGTGCTGCCAAATCCTCTCAAGGCATCGTTGGAATCCCATGTGTCGGAACATCGGGTTGTCATGAAAGAACTACAATCAAGAGTTAATGTAAACTGGTGGTGCCACCACACGACAACTCAGAACCGTCTCCAACAAAGACAAGCAAGTCATCCATCAGTTTGAAAGATCGTGCATATGTGCGAAAGTTAAGATCCTCGCAAGGTACCTCACTACTCAAGACCTCACGCAACCTCTTGATCCATGGCTCCATCTTTTGAGCCTCCACAATGTCTTCTGGCCTCGGAAGGACGCGATCAAGGAGGGTGTCCGGCAACAATGCCATAGGGGCTGCCACTGCCACAGGAGCTCGGGATAATGCATCCACGTCTGCCATGCTAGATCCTAGTCAATGAAATCCAAAAACAATACCCTTGCAAAATTAACACCCAACATGCAAGTTGTCCCGTCACATTCCTCCTCTTCATGATTGAGTTGACGGCACATGATTAGTTTCCAACAATGTGTTGGAGCCATGTAGATATGCATGGAACTTTTGAAAGGCCCATACAGCTGGCTGCCAGACATTCCTTGTCCGTGGTGGAATAATTTTTCTCTGCATCACTAAGGCTCCAACTTGCATAAGCGATTGGGTACCACTGACCATCGGGAGTCTCCTACAACAGATCAGCCCCCAACTCAACATATGAAGCATCAGTCTAAAGAATAAATGATTTGGCAAAGTCCGGATACTACAACAAAGGTGGAGATCCTAGCAGTGCCTTAACATCCTCGAACGCCTTCTGACACTTCTTGGACCACTGGAACTGGCTCCTTGTTTAACAATCCTCGCAATGGGGCTGTCAAATATGAGAACCGTGGAACAAACCTCGCTAGGTATGTCGCCTTTCCCAAGAAACTCTGCAACTCCACCACTGACTCAGGAGTAAGAAATTCTGTACAGCCAGCGTCTTTCGGGATCCGGTTTCACACCCTTTGCCGTGATGATGAATCCTAAGTATTTCAATGAGGTACATCCGAACTTGCACTTCTGCTCTTTTAACTTTAGCCCGTATTGCACCAATTGCTATAGGACCCACTCTAACTGCTGAAGGTGCTCCTCCCACATAGCAGAGTGAATTAAGAAGGTGTCGATGTACGCACGTGCAAATTCTTCAAAGCCCTCCAATAGCTCGTCCATCATCCGCTGGAAGGTTGTTGGGGCCCGACCAACCCAAATGGCATAACGCAAATTCGTACAAGGCGGATGGTGTTCGAAATGCTGTCTTTGCTGCATTTTTAGGAGCCATAGGGATCTGCCAATAGCTGGAAGCCATGTCGAGGATAGTGAAGTACCGGCTATTCCCCAATGCATCGACCAAATCATCCACCCTTGGTAGTGGATATGAATCTGAAACAAAACATCGTTCAATGGCCTAAAGTTGATAGTGAAACGTGTAGTCCCATTCGGCTTCGGAACTAGGTGTGGTTCTGCTGCCCACAACTTCAAGACTTACGTATCACCTTCAACTCTAGCATCTCCCTCACACAACAATTCAGGATATCCTTCTCCTTTGGAGAACGTCGCTTGAGCCCCATCCTGATTGGGCGAGTTGTACCAGTCGGAATGTGATGCCGAGTAGTCAACAGGGGATTCGCATCTCTTACAATGGGTTTGAATAGGCTCGGATACCTCGCCAACAAGTCCTTGATGTCCTTAGCTCATTGCTCTAGAGAAGGCTCTACCTTAGGCGCCATCATGCCCTGCAATGTTGCCGCCATGCCCTTCAGTGCATGTTTTGTAGCCTGCAATGGGGGCATCTTGGGATAGACAACGTGCACATTTCAAAATCACATCTTGCCTTGACTGCATAGAGCCAATTGACACCCATGATAATGTCATGGACTTGGCTCGACATCACCCGCAACAAAAGTATATGATGGTATCCTCCTAACACCACAGGCACATGTGCAATTCGATGTGATTAAGCAAAAGACTGCTTATCAACAAACACTACCTTCAAAGTCCGTTCGGCTGGTACTGTGTGCAAGTGCAAGGACTCAACTACTGATCGATTGATAAAAGATATACTGGATCTGGAGTCCACCAGGATTGAATAGGAATTCCTTCTACCATGCCGGAGAACACAAACATAAAACGCTTGATGTCTAGTAACTCACTCGAGACCCCTATGCCTGCACAAGCATGGAAGAACAAAGGTGCTTCGTGGAAGTGTCGACCATGCGTAGGAATCAAGTTCTTCAGAGGTGGTGCAATGTGCCTAGTGCATGGGTCCGATGGCAACTACTTGATGTCGATTTGCACATGCTCGTGCAACAAGTCCTCAACCTCGGCACTCGTAGCACTGAATGTTCCACCCATGACCATGACCGCGACCATGCCGACCAACAACTTGGTCTGGGCCCCTCTTGCGGCCTGAGGACTTG
The DNA here is from genome assembly GCA_003024785.1 of Selaginella tamariscina. Classification (NCBI taxonomy): domain Eukaryota; kingdom Viridiplantae; phylum Streptophyta; class Lycopodiopsida; order Selaginellales; family Selaginellaceae; genus Selaginella; species Selaginella tamariscina. The sequence continues at coordinate 198,934 of PUQB01000432.1, forward strand.
TCCTCCATCTGAACAACACCCACCTCCATCGAAACAGGATCAGATGTCCTAGGAATAGGTGCTAATACAGGATACACACGTTGTGCTGCACCCAACGAGTTCTCAAATCGTTATGCAATCCGCAAGGCCTCCTCCACAGTCAAAGGACCAAATCCCTCCACCAAGCCAGCCAAATCAGGGCGAAGAGCCAGCCACAACAAGCCCAACCGTACCCATTCTATCGTGTTTGGATCCGCACAATTGATCAAGTTCTGAAACATAATCCCGAATCGTTGGACAATCTCTCCCGTCACTTGCTTCAAGTCGTGAAGCTCACAAAAAGTTACAGTGGAATGCTTGGGCTTACCAAAAGCTTGCTTAAACCGCTGGGACAAAATGTTCCAATCTTGTTGATCAAGAACGGGGACACTATTGTACTATTGTAAGGCAAGTCCTTGCAGACACGTTGGGAACTCTCGCTTCAGACCATCCATGGTAGTCAGCAATCCCTCGAAAATGTTCCTACCAATGGTGCATGTCTGCTCCAACCTCCCCCTTGAAGAACTCTGGATTTGAACCCAAAAATGTAAGTTGTAACTAAAATGGGCATGGCTATAGTCCCATTTCCTAATAATTAGCAATTTTAGCTATTTAATTAGCATTTTTTAATATTAAAGAAATATTCTTTAGAATATATGTTTGAAAATAGAATATTCTTTAGAATATTTTATTTTGTATTTGACCCTTTAATAAATTATAACATTCATTGAACAAAATTAATAACATTATAAAAGTAGAAGGTATTAAATTATATAATATATTGCCTAATATAACAATTAAGGAAGAGCATAAGAGGTACATTATATAATATTGATGTTGTTATTAAAATATTAATATTTAAATATAACATTATTAATTAAAAATTTGTAGTAGTAATATATAATATACAAATCCTATAATAATATAGTCAATCTTCCATATTGTTTTTTAAATTTATATAGTTAAGTAAACAATTTGGTACTATTATTTATTAAAGAGTTTATAATAATTATCAATATTAAATATAATATTTTATAATTTTTGTAATTGCTTTAAGCTTCAGAAAATATACATTCCCTCGCAGTTTTGTTAATTGTGACTTTATCAACGCTTCTTTACATCCACCCATATCGAATGGATTTAACATTTATAAAACATGCTGAGTCTTTTTGATTGGGAGACCATGTTTTCTCTAGGCATCCATTATATCTTGCCCACAACACTGACGACGAAGAATAGGCGGCGGAATTAATCCCGCTCACAACTCTGACGACGGGGAATAAGCGGCGGGATTAATCCTGCCCACAAATATTTAAAACAGGGAAGTAGTGGCAAGATTAATCCCACCACCCCTTCTCTGCCTCCTAAAATGATTGGTGAGATTAATCCCGCCGACAACTCTTTCTAATAAATTCAAGTAATCTTTTCAGTTGAGAGAGTTATCAATGGGATTAATCCCGCCGCTCTTTTTAAGAGGCGGAGAAGCATTGCTCGAACTAATTCTGCCATAGTTATTAAAGAGATGGTGGCGGGATTAATCCCGCCACCTCTTCAAAGAGGAAAAAAAAAATGGCCGGATTAATCCCGCCACCCGGCTAACCGAGAATATTAAGTTAAAAGTATATTTAAATGGATAAATCCCTAACAGAATATATTGTAATCCTAATGCATTCCTAAATCCCTAAATTCTAAAATTTAAGAGAGAATGTAAGAGAGTGAATCTTTATAAATATATTTAAATTTGTTTATAATACTTACTTGTAAACAACACTGAAGGCGCCGTGCTTTCCTATAAACAATAGCGCACCCAATTTAATGTCGCTTATGAGCTGATCACTAAGAAGAAAAAAGAAAATCTGAAGAGTGAAAAATAAAGAAATGAAAAAACCCTTGCCGGAGAAAGAACCAGATCTGAATTTGAGTGAGAAATTAAATGTATTTTTCAAATTTACATGTCAAACTAATAATTACTTATGTCACAAAAATCGAAATTTTTGAAATAACAAAAAAGAAAATTTAAGACGAGTTGAAACAAATAACCGACAGTCTGACATATATACTCTCCAATTCCAATTAGTGTTTTAAAATTGCATTTAATGTTATTCAAATGCTTCAAGCTGTTTAATATTACGAAATTTTTGTAATTGTTCTACATTCTTAATATTCAAGTATATATTATTGAGTTTATATTATATATATATACACTAATACAATAAATAAATTGATATATTATTATATATCATTTAAAATATATTCATAGTCTGTTTATTATTATTATTTTCTTAATTACTCGAGTAATTAATTTACATTTCCTAACTATTAATGGGATATTCTTTATTATTTTCTTAATATTCAAAGAATATTCCAATATTAAACCTGATTATCATAATTAAATTAGTCTTATTCTTAATTATCTCAGTAATTATTCTACATTTGTATATATTAATAGGATTTTCTCAATTAATTTGTTATTTTTCAAGAATATTCCTATGTTAAACCTTATTATCAATATTAAATTAATATATATTATTAAAACTATATATGACTATATATTAGATAAATGATGTATTATTATGTATAATTTAAAATATGTTTATAGTGTGTATATTAATTTCAATTTCTTAATTACTTGAGTAATTAATCTTCTTTATATTAATGTAAATTCTTTATTATTTTTCTTATTATTCCAAGAATATTTCAATATTAAACATGATTATCATAATTAATTTAGTTAATTATTTCAATACTTGATCTACATTTGTATATATTAATGGGATTTTCTCAATTAATTTCTTATTATTTCAAGAATATTCTAATGTTAAACCTTATTATCAATATTAAATTAATATATATTATTAAAACTATATATGGCTATATATTAAATAAAATCATATATTATTATGTATAATTTAAAATATGTTCATAGTGTGTATATTAATATTATTTTCTTAATTATTCGATGTTTGTTTTGCACATATTATATATAAACACGATTATAAATTTATATATACACGTGCACACGCATTAGAAGCACTTACAAAGACACATATGCACACCATGCACATTGCCCTAAACCAAACTTGAGAAATTATATGTTACTTCTTTATTTAAAAACATCATGTTCAACGCATGTATGATTTATATATACTCAATCTGTGTGTATGTAACACATTGAATTTACACATGTAATATATATGTATGTCTGTGTGTATACACGTGTGTATGTATATATGTGTACTAATATGCAATGTGTACGATTTTCATTTGTTAACACTCTATCTCTTCTCTCATCTCATACATACACAGTGTCACCATGCATAATCCCTTCTCTCATACATACACACCATGCATGATCATGATCCATAATATGTAACATGTCTCTTATCTGATACATACACACCATGCATGATTCATAATATGTATTGATGTTACAATATTATGTAATATGTATAATGCATATCTGTGTATAACACTCACTCCTCTCATACATAAACACCATGCATGATCCATCCTAATCCTAAACCCTAAACCCTAAACCCTATGTAACACATTAAATTTACACATGTAATATGTATGTATGTCTGTGTGTATACACGTGTGTATGTATATGTGTGTACTAATATATGCAATGACATTGTGTATGAATTTAATTTGTTAACACTCTTTCTCTTCTCTCATACATACACACCATGCATGATCCATGTAAATATGTACTGTCTCTCTTCTCTCAAACATACACACCATGCATGATCCATAATATGTATTGTCACTCTTCTCTCATACATACACACCATACATGATCATGTACTCTGTCTCTTTAATATTAATATGTACTAATATGTATGTATGTCTATGTGTATAATACTATGTGTGTATATATGTATTGCTGCACGTGAAACTTTAACACTCTCATGGACACACACGTGTTAAACCCTTGCATGATATTTATTCTTGGGGTGTATGTGATACACCCACGCACACGCACACGCTAATAATATAATGAAAGAATATTCGTTTAGGGCGAATCTATAGTTTATTCTTTTTAGGGTTTAAGTATATTCTTAAAAGGAATATTCGATTAGGGTTAATATATATTCTATTCCTTTTAGGGTTTAAGTATATTCTTAGGGTTTGTAAGGCGGCGGCGGCGGCGGCGAAATCTCCTTCTCTCTCTCACACAAGTGAGATCTCTCTTTCTTTCTCACACGCACACTCCTCTGAGTTTATTTATTTATTTTTATTCACATATATATTTATATGTGTGTGTATCTCAATAATATAATTTAGATTTCTATCTCTCGCACACACACGCACACTCATATACATATACACACACAGATATATATATATATATATATATATATATATATATTCTATTTATTTATCTATATATATGTGTGTGTGTGTGTATCTGTATAATTTTATTGATTTGTTAATTGTATCTCTCGCACACACATGCAGTATATATATGTGTGTGTGTGTGTGTTTGTTTATCTGTATGATTTTATTTGTTTCACACAACGCATACACACGATATACATATACACATATATATATATATACCTATGTATACATAATATATTATGTGTACCAGTATCTGTATAATTTTATTTATTTATCTATCTCTCGCACACACACGCACTCTCCTGTATATACATATACATATACATATATATGTGTGTGTTTGTGTATCTGTATAATTTTATCTAATTTGTCTATCTCTGGCACACACGCGCACTCTCCTACACACACATATACATATATATATATATATGTGTGTGTGTGTGTGTGTGTCGCGGCGGGATTAATCCCGCCGCTATATGGTGAGACGTGTGTAGTGGCGGGATTAATCCCGCCGCTCATTTGTTACCCTCATGAGCAGCGGGATTAATCCCGCCGCCTACGCATGCCCTATGCGGAATCGGACGGGATTTATCCCGCTGCCATTGGCCTGCCTGAAGGGCCTAGGCGGCGGATTAATCCCGCCGGATTCCGCACAGGGCATTGTAGTCCGACGGGATTAATCCCGCCGACTAAGGCCCGATTGAAGGGCTTGGGCTTGGGCTTGGGCTTACTATCAACATAATTACAAATGAAATCATTTCTTATCAACATGTTAATTTATTTATAAATACTTTCTTCCTAACCATACAGAGAAATCTCCTCATTTTGTCTAAATCATCACTCTCCGGATTAATCAAATCATTTTGGTCAATATCTTGATGTTGTTGCCACCACTAACACTCTCACGAATGCAATTGGGAGTTGCCATCCTTGTTAATACATAAGATGTAATAAGACCAGGTCTGCATAAAGGCTCATCTAAAAATGACGTTCCTTAAGAATAATATTATAAAGCGCCCGGTTGCTATCCTTCATTTTATAAAATTCAAAATCACGAGAAAGAAAAGCTTCAGGAAATGTTGATACGGTGGATACTGCTCACAAAAATTTTCGAGATTCTTCTTTCTGAGGCACGTATCCAAGTAGTTCACTAGCTCATCCATATATCGTATCAGAATATGGATCGAAAGTGATTGGATGAATACAAGCAATGTTTTGGTTGAGCATAGCCTTCTGAGGAGAGTCGTCTACTACTAAGATATGTGCATTCTTCATTATCCTTAAGCGACTGATCTCCCCATGAGTCCCAATTATTCTTTCATTCTTGAAGAAGTATGGCTTGCTTTCCTTTCTTATATTGTGAAATTCGAGAGGTTTATAACATATTCGCTGGTCAAAAATCCAATCTTTACGAATCACCTCTTCTGCAACACTACAATGTTTCTTAAGCAAATTCAACAGCGGTGTTAAGTTATGAATCTGCATGCATGACCAAATCCCCACAAGCGCACCCATCTCCTTAAGCTTTTGAAAGAGACGATCCAACCCTGGACGAAAAATAATATCATATCGAAATTTACCATGACAAGGAATGAAATCTCCTTGTTTGATTTCTTTTTTCCTATCCTCGGGCCTTTGTCGATGAAGCAGAACACCATTGACATCCAACAACACAATATGGCCATGAGTAACATGGATAGCGTTGCCTCTTGAATACTTTGCAAATCACTTGTTTGCTCCCTTTCACATTTATCCGTTGCACTATCTCGTTGCCTATCCCTTCATCATTTAATTGTACATCATCCTTACAAGATTCAGATATTGCATGCGCTGAAGAAATTGATTTCGGAACTGAAGCCAATAAAAATGATGATGAAAAAACTGAAGTGGCCCCCATGGTAACGATGTTTTGAGCTGCATTATTATCCATTTCCTGCATGAACTCTGTCATTCTGACATGTGGCACAAGAAATTGTCGCCAAACCCCTCTCTTACCTCATGCCAATGCTGAAAATCCATGTTCTCAATTGTTTCATTACATCTGCAAAATGATAATTAGCTGACCTTAAAATTATCAAGGTATATTATTTACCTTGTTAATGTGTGACCCATGTTTGAACTAAAAGCTTCATTAATCCTTGAGAATTTATTTTCTGTACAAATATAAACGAAATATACAAAAATGCCTTATGTTACACTCATTTACAACTATTCGTCACTCTAAGAACTCATTAACAATTCTTCTTCGCTATTACCTTCTGAGTGAGGCGAAGAAGGTCTAAGCCGCTTGTGAGATGGTTCAAGATCTTCTGTATCTTCTATTGATGTTTCCATGGGTAATGGAGTGTGTGAATGTTCTGTACTCCTCGAGATAACTTCCGGTCTAATATCTGATTGAAGTTCGTCCTCAGACTCCGACATTGAACCAGATTCGTCTTCAGAGCTATCGCACTTATCGGAGGGAACTTTCTCAAATACTCCTTTATGGATTCGTTGGGGTAGTCAGTTGAGAACCTATCTATCCACTTGTTCAGGTCCTCAACCATGGTCTTATCCTTTTCAACGGCAAATACACATGTATGCCGAAGGTAACACTCCTTCAAGACGGACCCCCTAGTGCAGTAGTCAAAAACCCACGCATCACTGTGAGGACCCCTGATCAAGTTGACGATGCTCCGTGCCGCTTGACTTGTGATGTTTGGATAACGTACATTGCCGAATACGTCACTCTCACCTATCGGTGTATCGGATGGAGGTTCAGGGCCGTTGGAGTGCAAACAGATGCCTGGCCAGTCATTTGGAAGTTTGAAACTGTTTGGCGCATTCCTAACAACCAAGTGAACAACCGAATCAATGCACTTCGGATCAGCATCATTCATATAAAATCCTGTCCAACGATGTTTATTCCTCTTGGCAAAGAAGGCAAAGGTATCGGTGACATGAGCAAGAATCAAGAAATAAATACCTGAAAACGTAGATATCAGTCAAGAGTGCAAGTATGAATTCAATAATAAATACCTTCTTTGTACATGCTTGCACGGCTAAGTTTCTCCACCAAATCCTCTAGTGTCCTGTCTGTCGAAGGATTTTTTGACACCCGCCGATCCATCACGAACAATTGAAACGGTTTCCTACAAGCAGTGATGGTACCCCATAAAGTCTCCGAATCCAACAACAAACATCTGTAGGGCTTGTCGTGATTCGTAGCATCCTCCTTTATAAGGTTCAACTCGGTTCTCCGCTGCTGAAGGACTGCCATAAGAGAAGGCGTCATCGCAATGTTCTCCTTTTGGCGTTGGCGTGCAATAGATTCTTGCCCAGATCTTCCGATTGATTCACCCATTCGACAAGCATATCATCATTTGTCACATGCAAATATTTGCTGACCTCTTCGTATGTTGAAGCCGAAATCCAACCCAGTTTGTGGCAGTGTATTCCCAACCACTCCTTGAAGTGCCTGACCGTCTTCAACTCCATTGCCTTGAGATGAAAAGGAGAGGTGGGGCTGTTGTTAATCTGTAATTTGCCATCAATCACCAAATCAGCCAAGACTTCCATCTCCTCCATCGTTGTTCCATTTAAAGGCTTCAACCATGTGAGCTTGAAATCGTTGTCTACATCCTTTAGATTGAACAGACTTAGCCTTCGGCGTCTTACTGGGTTTCTTTGCAGACTTCTCTGAGGGCTCCACTTCACTTGTCTGCTTCTTCTTCAGTGTTCCTTTTGCAAAGGATTCCATAATCCCCAACCATTTGCAAAGATCCTATCCTCGGGACAAGAAATCAACATCATCAAAAAGGATGTTTCCTTCCCGCCCACCTGGGCAAAATCAACTGCTACAATTTCTTCAACTCTCTGAGAAAAACAGATTAATATACCGGCGAGATAAATCCCGCCCAAACAATTTGCTTACCCGGTAGTCCGCAGATTGTGTATTCCCTGCGGTAGCTCTTTGTGGTCGCTGAAGAGATTCCCACACGGCTCGCGTGTGTTTGAACTTCTCCCATATTTTGCTGTTGTAGTGGTTGGTGTCTGCAGCGTCCCATTCCGCCGATAACTTATGGTACTGCTCGATTGTGAGATTCGGCTTCGCTAAAAACGCCGATCTTTTCGTCAGCTTCTCACGGGTATGCTCGGAAAGTTTTGTTGCCATCGTTCCTTTGTTGTGTTCGTCGAGAAGTCGTTGGGCTGCCGTTATTGTGTGCTGGCCACTAATGATGTAGTACTTGAACTGATTTTCTATTCTCCGTCTGAACCTTCCTCATTTGTTCCGGTGTTGTGATCCACACTTTGTCAGCGCCTTTGTTTCTCTCGTAGTATGCGCACAAAACAGCATTATGTGGAACGGTGTAAGAATTGTCGTCCTTCATCTTCTCCATGAGCTCAGCTACACGTTCCTGATTGAGTGGCCTGTAATTGAAGTTTGGGTTGACGCTGCAATACTTAACCCTACACTGGTAAATCCTATCATCCAACATCATTTCCTTGTGGCTTATTGCAGCATGGGACGCCACAGGTGCAGCTGACAAAACGACGATTTTCTTCTACGATCCGAATCAACATGTGTGATCCCCGATTGATGCTGTTCTAATGTTCTCGGCACACTCTTCCAGCTCCCGAAATTTGCTAAGCAAATTGAACGTGATCTGTAAAGAACCTGAGACCAAGCCACCCTCTCAATCTCCTTATGATGTCGCTGTGTTCTTCTTCAATGTGAAGAGGGACGATTGCTCCACTTGTGGATTTTCTGTATTGTGAAGCAATATCTCCTGAGAATACACCTACTCGATGAGTCTGAAGATCTTCGAAGTAGACATCCAGTGGATCCCCTCCATAGATGGGCTTTCGTTGAGTTGAAGAAGAACTCCACGGTCAACATCATTAGTGAACACGTGAACGTCATTATCCACAAGTCGACAAAACCACCCGAAATTAATGTTGTAACTGGCGACCTCTGGATCCGAGAACGTGACATTGGATGGAACAAGGCATATGTGTCGAGCATCGTCAATCTGGGTTCAGCATGCTTTCGGATGCTTGACTAGCACACCACTTTCCATTGTTTTGCTTGTCCATGCGATGTGACAGAGGTTAGTTTGACAGCAACCATGGTTGTTCCAATGCGCTTCCCGTTTAGTTTGAAATATGGCCAAGTTGATTCCAGAATCCCCCTGCCCATCTCTTCTCCTGCTCTCGTCTTTAATGTCACCTCAATTCCACATCTGAATACAAAAATGATTAGTTCAAGCACATATCCGAGTATAACAGATTTTATTTTAATTCTTACCCAGAATTTGACGACGACTCCATACTAATGACTCGATCTCCTTGTTTAATTAAATCGTCCTTCTGCAAAATAATACACTATGAATACAAATCATATAAAAACGCACACACACTTGTATAAACCCGAATATACAAAAATAATACACAGAGAGAAGTGACGGAATTAACTGTCCAAAGCTCACCTTTGTGCTAGTGCAAAAGAAAGATAACATTTCGTTTTAGAACCACCACAAATGTGAGCTCTGGACAGTTTTACATAGTTTCCTAGCTTTTACTCGAAATATTATGATAAGATGATAAAAGTAAATAAAATGAGATATGCAACTTATATATACTAATACACATATATATTCACATGGAAGGTGCGGCGGGATTAATCTCGCCACCCCTTCAATGCCTCCTGAAAGAGTGGGCGGGATTAATCTCGCCACCTTTCTGGAGGCCTTGAACGGGAGTGCGGAATTAATCTTGCCACCCTTCTCGGTCTCAGAGAGAACTGGCAGGATTTATTTGGCACACCCCTTCAGTGACTCCAGAAAGGAGGGCGGGATTAATCTCGCCCACCATGTAAGGGATGGTTAAATGAATTTCGCCACCCTTCCCAGTCTCTCCATTGGTATGTTGTAAACCTTCTACGTCTCAGACAGAAACGTTTGGGATTGGTCCGACTCACCAATGGAGAAAAAAGGAAGGGTGGCGGGATTCATTCCTCCAACAGGCATTGAAGGCTCGGCGGGATTAATCCCGCCCCGGGCCCTAGCGCGGGATTAATCCCGCCGGACGCCAATTCCCTCGCGAATCGGGCGGGATTAATCCCGCCGCCTAGGCCCTTCAGGCAGGCCTTTGGCGGCGGGATTAATCCCGCCCGATTCGCGCAGGGCAATGCGTACGCGGCGATTAATCCGCGCCAGGCCCTTCACTCGGGCCTTAGGCGGCGGGATTAATCCCGCCAACGCCAATGCCCTGTGCGAATCGGGCGGGATTAATCCGCCGCCTAGGCCCTTCAGGCAGGCCTGGCGGCGGGATAAATCCCGCCCGATTCCGCGCAGGGCATGCGTACGCGGCGGGATTAATCCGCCGACGCCAATGCCTGTGCGGAATCCGACGGGATTAATCCCGCCGCCTAGGCCCTTCAGGCAGGCCAATGGCACGGATAAATCCCGCCCGATTCTGCGCAGGGCATGCGTAGGCGACTTGATTAATCCCACCGGACGCCAATGCCTGTGCAGAATTCGGTGGATTAATCCCGCCGCCTAGGCCCTTCGGGCAGGTCAATGGCGACGGGATAAATCCCGCCCTATTCCGCGCAGGGCATGCGTAGGCAACGGGATTAATCCCGCCACTCATTTGGCTAACCGAATAACCTGCTTGAAATGGCGGCGGGATTAATCCCGCCGCTACACACACACACACACAACACACACACACACACACACATATATATATATATATATATATATGTATATGTGTGTGTAGGAGAGTGCGTGTGTGTGCCAGAGATAGACAAATTAGATAAATATACAGATAACACACACACACATATTATGTATATGTATATGTATACAGGAGTGTGTGTGTGTGTGTGTGTGTGCGAGAGATAGATAAATAAATAAAATTATACAGATACTAGTACACATAATATATGTATGTATATAGGTATATAGGTATATATATATATATATATATGTGTATATGTATATGTATCAAGAGAGCGGGGTATATAGTTATATAAATGACATAATATGCATATAGTTAATATATCAATTTATATATTACAATATGATTGATAGTCATACCTGCAATGATGCATTTTGGTGAATGGCATGCTACTCTAAGCTTTCTGTCCATGTTTTCTATCGCTTTAAGACACTTCAGCTCCGCTTCCATGGCAGCTTTCTGCTTGTAGTCCTGCATGAGAAGAATGTCAGTAAGCTGAATATCAACAATCAATAGTTACTTAGTGGATAAGCTAAGCAGTGTACATACGTACGCATACCCGCGGGCCGCGCGTTATCTATAAGCAGTACGGCTAATTCATATCATATTGGCTAGTACCTCGAAATGCTTCTTCATAGACGTGAGCAATTGCCTTTCGTATTTGCTCTAATGTTGCCAGCTCCAACAGCCTCAGCACTGTAGACAGCGAGAGAAGATTGAACCGCTTTATCATATGCTTCTTGTACAGTCCCTTGCAAACATCTGTCAGTTAATACAAACACAACACCCCTACACACAGAACACACGCATATATATACGATTAGACGTATGTACTTACGAAGTCTGGTGGTGAGGTCTTATCCATAGATTTCATATATGTCTCCAGTGCAACATCAAGTTGTATACATCTCTATTGTGAGTAAAATTAAGCGACCTTACTGACATAATAAGTCAATACTAACCTATTCAACTAGTCGAGCCTTTTCGAGCTCTTTTAGGAGGGTATCACGTTCTCTTGCTATCATTTCGGCGTGCCTTTCTGCCTTCTCTTTTCTCCATTGCCGTCGTTTGATAATGGTTTGCCTCCGGACGTAGTGTTGCGAGCTCTTCTTCCTCGGCCACCGATCTGGATTCCTGTGCCTGACCATTGCAAATGAAATTGTTAAATATTAAGTTTATTGAACTTTTAACTTTTGCTCGCAATATGACATGGGTTATGACACAACATAGTTTACGTACTAGTATGCTAGTAGAATATACCATAATATTTGATGTTAAGAAAATTAACGGTTGAAGCATGATGTCACTCTATACTTATGAAGAGGTGTTCTTATTTAGCAAGTAAATATACGTTATACAAAGATGTTGGCCAGAGATGCAGCTCACAACAACTCATAGAATCGTTTTATGGAACTGAAGCTTACCTGTAATCTAGCCTTCAAGTCACTCACAACACGCTCACTCTGCTCCAGCTTTCCTTGGATTTTATTTAGCAAAGCCTCCTGCGGAAACAAAAGAAAATCAACTACCCATGGGAAGAGAATGTGTGACATATGTGTATTCAGAGTGAATACGTATATCAATCCGTAATATCATACAAAATTTTATGAGCACAGCTAAACATATATTTGTTGGTATACACATTCCGCCAAAGTCATACATGTACAATATTGTGCCACACCATGTATAAGTAGAAAAACTGACAAGGTACATGACTTACCGACGGATGTCATTCAAACACACGCACACACGCACACACAAGATACCCACCTTTTGTGAGAGTGTGGAGGTGAACTCGGCTCTCAAAGCATCTTCTCTTTGTTGCTGCTGCTTACTTCCACGTTCCTGGAGAGTAGTATACGATGGGCAGTAGATCGAGCCTCGGTAAGAACAGTGTCATGCTTCCGTCTACATTCCTGCCGAGTCTGATTGCTCACGTGCAGCTGCTGGACAAGCTCCAGCAGCACTACAGCTGCAATATACCTATCGTGAGCAATCGTACATAATATATCTCTCGTGCATATGTTTTATACAAGTTTTGTTTATGAACATATACAGAAAAAAAGAGCACTACTACATGCAGACATACAAACGCGTATAAACACACATGTACATACATACACACAACACATCATGACACACATATTTTATAATAGGCGTATACACAATGTAGTGAATGAAATGCATATAGGCAAACTTATATATACGTTATCCAGCGGATACGCCCAGATTACAAATACCACAAACACATACATACGAATACACGTGTAAGTATGTCACCATACCTGCTCTGTAAGCAGCATATTCCGACTTATGCCTCTCTTATGCTGAATAGCTCCCTATTATATATATATATATATTTATATATATATATATATATTAGAGAGAGAGAGAGAGAGAAGAGAGAGAGAGAGAGAGAGAGATCTGTGTGCGTGTGTGTTTAGGACTGTATATAATCTCAGCTTAAAATGCTAATTTTTCATAGAAAACTTCATGTATATAATCTCATTCATCGAGAAAGACATAATATTAATAAATGCAACCGTACACAGAATCTATGTAAGAAATGCACACAGATTGAACATTTCTATGATTAAAAGCCGATTTTTTACATAAAACTTAGAAAAATGCGGATTCAACATAAACATCGATTTTGCACGGAACCCTTAAAAATGCCGGTTTTTCACATAGAAACCTTGAAAAATGCGGATTTCTCACAAGAAACATTGAGAAATGAAGATTTTCAATATTAAATGCCTATTTTCCAAAAAATTCGATTTTTCACAGAATATAATAATAAACCCACACATACTTACAATATCATGAGAGAAAGATATGAAATTCGAGGCCGACCAATGTAGCGCCATGATCGTGGGAAGGATCGCTCATAGCAAGAAGAGAGAGAAAATATTAAACTATAACCATACTAAATTTAATTTATGCCCTAAACCCTCAATGCAAGCACAAAATCATTATTACATATATTTATGTAACGGAGGATATTTCCGTTGGACGTCGACATCTACCACCCGCGTACACAAAGTTGGTAAACCTTACTGTACGCAAACCTATATACAAACGTACATTCTCTGGTTTAATGTATATATAATATGATATTATTATGATAAAAACATAAATTATATTTACTAATAGGGTTTAGGGTTTAAGTTTATACGGTGTATACATGCAATACGTTTACTAATTTAAATATACATATCGAGATAAGGACGAATCCTAGGCTAGACTGAGCAAATCTAGCTAAATAATAAAATGGATATGTATATAGTTCAGTCAATGAATCTACACCTGATTTGTAGTCTTCTAATTATGCATTGTTAAAGTATTTATATATTTATATATGAAATATATTTTATTGTATATGTGTATTATAATAGTATGTCTTCTTCTTGTTAAATCAACATCGCACTCATAGTGTAAAACTTATAGTATAAATGTACGTTCAAAAAGATGAATGTTATAAACTTTTGACAAATAATCAAACACAAATTTAATTCAATCCATAAAACATACCTTAAAGCGATTATCTATGCAAGATAGTTCCACTCGGTTCAAATATTATACATTCAAGTTTAACTTTTAATATAACTATTATAAAAAAATTGTTTAATAGATTTGAACGCAATTTATACATATGTATATAATAATCATATATATTAATATTACATATTTAACTTTTGCCATTAATACACTATGTGAATTTTGTTTTGTTTATAAATAAAAATCAGTGTGAGAGATTTTCTTTAAATTATGTAACATGGCTTATATATTCCTATCACTATTATCATGTTTTAATTATATATTTGCAAGTGCATTATGTTAATTAAATTCAACCTTAAATATTAAAAATTATATATATAAATTTAATATTATATGTATAATATACCTAGCAACAAATTGCTTCTTTGCCTTCCTGGGTTGTTTTAAAAATCTTAAAAACTCGCTCCCTTATTAGGATCGGGTATATAGATATACTCTCTCACTCCATGCGTATGCATATGTACATGCGCCATGCGTATGTGCATGATAGAGAGATTTTCAGTATAGTGGTTACCTTGTAAAAAAACACTTTTCATATTTTAATTTTACATATATTCATATTTATAATTATTTTTATCTATTCTCCACATTGTAATATATTTTCATTAAAAAACATGTTTAGGGCACTTATCATGGATTTAAAGGTATATGTGTGTATAAATATATTTTGAAATTGTATATATATATATATATATATAGAGAGAGAGAGAGAGAGAGAGAGAGAGAGAGAGAGTGTAGGTGAGTTAGTGACTGAGAAAGAATTATTTAGTTTGGTAAAAAATGATTTTGTTAGAATCAATTACTTATTTGCGGTTTGTCTATATATATATATAAGAAAATTTCATATAAGAATTATAATGTGAAATAAGATTATTCACACATTAAGATTACGTATAGAAAGGTTAATAAATATCTTTATTATTTGTGTTTTAATTCATGTATTTCTTTTCTAGTTTCTTGTAAGGCTCATAAATAGGATAAATGAAATGATGGTTAAAATGAACATTATATATGTTTTTTTTTCATATGTCATGTGAAGAAGACATATGTACGGTTTACATAAGTTTCTAAACTTATTATTTCTTTCACATTCATGAAAGAAACTATTTAATTGACTTGTTTAATTTGACCCTTGTATATTAGTACATATGATTAGTAAAACTCATTTGTTTTGTGAGTGTTATTGATTAATTTTTTTATAACTTTCTTTAATTTCATCACATATATGATCATATACGATCGATCGAATATTTTGTAAAATTAACATAAATAAAGGGTAATTAACCTCCATTTAATTCAATAATTTTTAAAGAGGGATTTATAATGTTTTGTTGTAATGACATAAGGAAATAAATTAAAACTAAAATAAATTTTTTATGGATTAAAATGTAAATTTCTTTAGGAGTTAATGCATTTTTGAATTAATAGCTTTTTTTATTTAAATGTACATGTGTATGGGTTTTTTTGTGCATGTTAATTAAAAAAATTAAAATGTACTTAATAATTCTTTGGAATTAAGAAAAATATTAATTTCTTTTTAATTATTTATTTATTTTTAATGTGGGCTGTGTCCCAAAAAATTTAAGTATATGAAAAACAAAGGTTTTCAACATAAACACTTACGAAGATTTTTAATATATTGATTCACTTTGTAAAAATATGTAGAGATAATTTTTTTATATTTATACTTTTATAGTACATTTATATTACACAAAAAAAATAAAAATTAGATTATT